>OY992891.1:710000-799601 GCA_963921405.1 Cepaea hortensis
CAACAATGTGTGTTTATGTCATGACTGGTAAGTGAGTGGTTCAACAATATGTGTATATGTCATGACTGGTAAGTGAGTGGTTCAACAATATGTGTTTATGTGATGACTGGTAAGTGAGTGGTTCAACAATGTGTGTTTATGTCATGACTGGTAAATGAGTGGTTCAACAATGTTATTTTATTTCATGACTTGTAAGTGAGTGGTTCAACAATGTGTGTTTATGTCATGACTGGTAAGTGAGTGGTTCAACAATGTGTGTTTATGTCATGATTGGTAAGTCAGTGGTTCAACAATGTGTGTTTATGTCATGACTGGTAAGTGAGTGGTTCAACAATGTGTGTTTATGTCATGACTGGTAAGTCAGTGGTTCAACAATGTGTGTTTATGTCATTACTCGTAAGTCAATGGTCAACAATGTGTGTTTATGTCATGACTGGTAAGTGAGTGGTTCAACAATGTGTGTTTATGTCATGAATGGTAAATGAGTGGTTCAACAATGTGTGTTTATGTCATGACTGGTTGGTCAGTGGTTCAACAATGTGTGTTTATGTCATGACTGGTAAGTGAGTGGTTCAACAATATGTGTTTATGTCATGACTGGTAAGTGAGTGATTCAACAATATGTGTTTATGTCATGACTGGTAAGTGAGTGGTTCAACAATGTGTGTTTATGTCATGACTGGTAAATGAGTGGTTCAACAATGTAATTTTATTTCATGACTTGTAAGTGAGTGGTTCAAAAATGTGTGTTTATGTCATGACTGGTAAGTCAGTGGTTCAACAATTTGTGTTTATGTCATGACTGGTAAGTGAGTGGTTCAACAATGTGTGTTTATGTCATGATTGGTAAGTCAGTGGTTCAACAATGTGTGTTTATGTCATGACTGGTAAGTGAGTGGTTCAACAATGTGTGTTTATGTCATGACTGGTAAGTGAGTGGTTCAACAATGTGTGTTTATGTCATGATTGGTAAGTCAGTGGTCAACAATGTGTGTTTATGTCATGACTGGTAAGTGAGTGGTTCAACAATGTGTGTTTATGTCATGACTGGTAAGTGAGTGGTTCAACAATGTGTGTTTATGTCATGATTGGTAAGTCAGTAGTCAACAATGTGTGTTTATGTCACGATTGGTAAGTCAGTGGTCAATAATGTGTGTTTATGTCATGACTTCTAAGTGAGTGGTTCAACTATATGTGTTTATGTCATGACTGGTACGTGAGTGGTTCAAAAATGTGTGTTTATGTCATGACTGGTAAGTCAGTGGTAACAATGTGTGTTTATGTCATGATTGGTAAGTCAGTGGTCAACAATGTGTGTTTATGTCATGACTGGTAAGTGAGTGGTTCAACAATGTGTGTTTATGTCATTATTGGTAAGTCAGTGGTCAACAATGTGTGTTTATGTCATGACTGGTAAGTGAGTGGTTCAACAATGTGTATTTATGTCATGACTGGTAAGTGAGTGGTTCAACAATGTGGGTTTATGTCATGACTGGTAAGTCAGTGGTCAACAATGTGTGTTTATGTCATGACTGGTAAGTGAGTGTTTCAACAATGTGTGTTTATGTCATGACTGGTAAGTGAGTGGTTCAACAATGTGTGTTTATGTCATGATTGGTAAGTCAGTGGTCAACAATGTGTGTTTATGTCATGACTGGTAAGTGAGTGGTTCAACAATGTGTGTTTATGTCTTGATTAGTAAGTCAGTGGTTCAACAATGTGTGTTTATGTCATGACTGGTAAGTGAGTGGTTCAACAATGTGTGTTTATGTCATGATTGGTAAGTCAGTGGTCAACAATGTGTGTTTATGTCATGATTGGTAAGTCAGTGGTTCAACAATGTGTGATTATGTCATGACTGGTAAGTGAGTGGTTCAACAATGTGTGTTTATGTCATGACTGGTATGTGAGTGATTCAACAATGTGTGTTTATGTCATGACTGGTAAGTCAGTGATCAACAATGTGTTTTTATGTCATGACTGGTAAGTGAGTGGTTTTATTGAGTAGAGAACACTACAACTATAGAGAGAACACTACAACTATAGAGAGAACACTACCACTATAGAGAGAACACTACAACTATAGAGAGAACACTACAACTACAGAGAGAACACTACAACTATAGAGAGAAGACTACAACTACACAGAGAACACTACAACTATAGAGAGAACACTACAACTATAGAGAGAACACTACAACTATAGAGAGAACACTACAACTATAGAGAGAACACTACAACTATAGAGAGAAAACTACAACTATAGAGAGAACACTACAACTATAGATAGAAGACTACAACTATAGAGAGAAAACTACAACTATAGAGAGAACACTACAACTTCAGAGAGAAGACTACAACTACAGAGAGAACACTACAACTATAGAGAGAACACTACAACTATAGAGAGAACACTACAACTATAGAGAGAACACTACAACTATAGAGAGATGACTACAACTATAGAGAGAACACTACAACTATAGAGAGAACACTACAACTATAGATAGAAGACTACAACTATAGAGAGAACACTACAACTATAGAGAGAACTCTACAACTATAGAGAGAAGACTACAACTATAGAGAGAACACTACAACTATAGAGAGAACACGACAACTATAGAGAGAACACTACAACTATAGAGAGAACACTACAACTATAGAGAGAACACTACAACTATAGAGAGAACACTACAACTATAGAGAGAAGACTACAACTATAGAGAGAACACTACAACTATAGAGAGAACACTACAACTATAGAGAGAACACTACAACTATAGAGAGAACACTTCAACTATAGAGAGAACACTACAACTATAGAGAGAAGACTACAACTATAGAGAGAAGACTACAACTATAGAAAGAACACTACAACTATAGAGAGAAGACTACAACTATAGAGAGAACACTACAACTATAGAGAGAAGACTACAACTATAGAGAGAACACTACAACTATAGAGAGAACACTACAACTGTAGAGAGAACACTACAACTATAGAGAGAGTACTACAACTATAGAGAGAACACTACAACTATAGAGAGAACACTACAACTATAGAGAGAAGACTACAGCTATAGAGAGAGTACTACAACTATAGAGAGAACACTACAACTACAGAGAGAACACTACAACTGTAGAGAGAACACTACAACTATAGAGAGAACACTACAACTATAGAGAGAACACGACAACTATAGAGAGAACACTACAACTGTAGAGAGAAGACTACAATTATAGAGAGAGTACTACAACTATAGAGAGAACACTACAACTATAGAGAGAACACTACAACTATAGAGAGAATACTACAACTACAGAGAGAACACTATAACTATAGAGAGAACACTACAACTATAGAGAGAAGACTACAACTATAGAGAGAACACTACAACTATAGAGAGAAGACTACAACTATTGAGAGAACACTACAACTATAGAGAGAACACTACAACTATAGAGAGAAGACTACAACTATAGAGAGAAGACTACAACTATAGAGAGAACACTACAACTATAGAGAGAAGACTACAACTATAGAGAGAACACTACAACTATAGAGAGAAGACTACAACTATAGAGAGAAGACTACAACTATAGAGAGAACACTACAACTATAGAGAGAACACTACAACTATAGAGAGAAGACTACAACTATAGAGAGAACACTACAACTATAGAGAGAACTCTACAACTATAGAGAGAACACTACAACTATAGAGAGAAGACTACAACTATAGAGAGAACACTACAACTATAGAGAGAACTCTACAACTATAGAGAGAACACTACAACTATAGAGAGAACACTACAACTGTAGAGAGAAGACTACAACTATAGAGAGAAGACTACAACTATAGAGAGAAGACTACAACTATAGAGAGAACACTACAACTATAGAGAGAAGACTACAACTATAGAGAGAAGACTACAACTATAGAGAGAAGACTACAACTATAGAGAGAAGACTACAACTATAGAGAGAACACTACAACTATAGAGAGAACACTACAACTATAGAGAGAAGACTACAACTATAGAGAGAACACTACAACTATAGAGAGAACACTACAACTATAGAGAGAACACTACAACTATAGCGAGAACACTACAACTATAGAGAGAATACTACAACTATTGAGAGAACACTACAACTATAGAGAGAACACTACAACTATAGAAAGAACACTACAACTATAGAGAAAACTCAACAATTATAGAGAGAACACTACATATTTAGAGAAAACTATAACTTGTTAGTCTTGCAAAACTGCATGCCTTCAGATTTGCAACGTTAAAGGATACCTCCCTCTTCCCACTCTCCTCCATTGAAGGATACCTCCCTCTTCCCACTCTCCTCCATTGAAGGATACCTCCCTCTGCCCACTCTCCTCCATTGAAGGATACCTCCCTCTTCCCACTCTCCTCCATTGAAGGATACCTCCCTCTTCCCACTCACCTCCATTGAAGGATACCTCCCTCTTCCCACTCTCCTCCATTGAAGGATACCTCCCTCTGCCCACTCTCCTCCATTGAAGGATACCTCCCTCTTCCCACTCTCCTTCATTGAAGGATACATAGGTCTTCCCACTCTTCCCCCATTGTCGTATAGAACCCTCTTCCCGCACTCCCCCAGCACCTTACCTGGATCGGTGTGCAGACTGCCAGACCCCACTATTCAAACTGCGTGAATGGCATGCCGGAGAAAGCTCAGCTGTTTCCTCGGACTTCTACTTCATACAAATGTCAGCTGTTTGTGAGTGACCTCTCACTCTATTGGCAATGTCCATTTCTGCTGATCTGAATTGACTAGGTCATATCTGACATCTGATGGCAGATTCTTGCCCCCCCCCCCCCACACACACACACGCACGCACGCACGCATGCATGCCCGCCCGCCCGCCCGTCCACACACACTCACACACACACGTGAGTATATATTAGGGACGTTCATTTGAAACCCGTTCCAATGGCTTCATTACAAAAGCTTGAAAGAGACATTAACAGGTGTGGTAGAATTAAATAAAACATTCATTTTGAATGAATTATGCACCATGGATTGGTCAGAAGAAGTCGCCGTAGGCATTCAGGCAAGCATCCCATTGCTTAGGTAGGCGGCGAATGGCGTCCCAAAAAAAGATTGTGGTTGCTCACTGAACCAAGTGTATACCGCGTTCATTACGTCTGCATCTGTTTGAAATCGTTGCCCCTTGAGAGCTTTATTTAGAGGTCCAAACAAATGAAAATCACATGGTGATAAATCAGGACTATAGTCTGGATGTTGCAGAATTTCCCACTTCTTCTTTGTTAATGCTTCCTGCACAATCTTTGTGACATGCGGAGGGTCATTATTCTGCAACAAAATCACACCGCGAGAAAGCATGCCGGATCGTTCATTCTTGATGGCTTTTTGCAGCTTGTCTAATGTTTGCAAGTAGTGGGTGCAGTTGATATTGACACCAGGTTCTTTAAAGTCGGCCAACAATAGCCCTTCATGGTCCAAAAATGCGCTCAGCATAACCTTACCAGCGGAAACCTGTAACTTGAATATTTTGGCTTTTGGTGATCCAGCATGCTTCTATTGCATACTCTCTATTTTGCTGCTCGGCTCAAAGTGGTGACACCATGATTCATCGCCTGCCACTATGTGGAAGAGAAATGCATCACCCTCCACTCTGTAAAGTCGCAAGTGGTTCAAACACCATCCATACGTTCTGTAACAGTGAGGGAACTAGGTTAGGAGTAAAGAGTTAAGGAATGATGCGCATTCCTTGACTAGGGGGAAAATCATAGTGAACGTGTGTGCACGAATGAAGAAGTGTATCTAGGGGAACACACACGTCACTTAGGGGGATTGAAAAGACATGTCAACACCGGGCAGGGAGTCTACCATCATGTGTGCTGTAGTATAACTATTCGGCCAATAAAGTATGTTTATAACAACGCGGAGACTTGGGTCCTATACGATCACGTGCTTAACCTGTCTTGACCACACTATGACAGCAGGTTGATTTGGTGCCGTGAAAGTCTGAAACATGGGAGGTCGCGGAGAGAGTACCGCTATGGAAAATTGTTGTGTCTGGGCGTCTGGAGAAGGAAGTTTGTAAATATTGAGAAACGCAACAGATGAAAGCCGCCTGTTGATAGTTATTGTATACCTGTTTAACAAGGAGTTCCATTTTCAAAGACAGCGCTCAAAAAGGTTTGATTGATAAACTTATTTTTTTGAAAGACTGATGTTATTACATATTTAATCCTATAAATTAACTGGAGAATTGACCAACGCTAATTGTATAATTGATCAAGTAATGCCGTTCTGCATCAAAAATCAGTACAAATTAGGAAGTTTAACCCGTGGGACTGTTGAAGGTGAAGTCAAGGTTATGGTGCAAATTTCATAATTATGAAATCAAGATCTGCAATACTTTCTACAGTCACTTCACATTTAGAAGGCATTGATGAAATTTGTCTCAACTTATAAGATAAAGCACTTTAAACTGACTATGGCGAGAGTCCCACATGAAAATAAGAGATTGGATAGCGTCAGCTTTAAATCAAATTGTTGTTGACTGGATTACGTTTGCGCTGAAATATATATATGAAAAACCCAGATGGCTGTTGGAAACTGAGTTTTTTTTTGCTGAAGTCGTGAGCAGTTGTCGTTTGCGTGAAGGTGACCTTACTTGAAGGGAATCTACAGTTAATCGAGAAAGTAAGCAAGCAGTTTTGTTGCGAGCCTGGTATCGAGCATAATCTTCGTCAGGAATTAATTGGAAAGAACTGACTTCGACTTCGATTAAATTATTACGGAAAGAAGTCCAGAGGCTCTTCTTTGTTCTGCTCATTTCAACGAGGTTGATTAGAGTCCTTTGTTAATGTGGTGTAGGTAATTCTGAATCAGTAGCTCATTTAAATTCTTTTATCAAAATTCAGGATTGAAACAGGAATATTCTTCGTCAGGATCTTCGATTGGAGGCTTTAGTTAAGTTAATTAGATAATATTAGAGTAATTAACAGATTATGTATTGTTGCTGAATTTGAAATTAACATTGTTTGAAATATTTGTATATTGCTTGATAATTATAGATTTTAGGATGGAATCCCAAGATTTTTCACAGGTACTGACTGGAGTTGGCGGGGCAATATCAAGGTTGGATGCAGTGTTAAGACAACAAAATGTAAACAGTGATGTTGAAAGATTTAGTGGTCAAGCAAATCAGTTTAAGAAATGGATCATTTCTATTGAGAAACATGCATATTTAATAAACGCTACAGATGGGGAGAAAAAGAATTTGGCATACAGAACAAGTACAAGTCCAGTTTCTGACCATATAAGAAGAAAATTAGAGGCAGCAGGAGGTGAAACCTGGGAAGAATTTAAAGATGATCTCGCAAGAAAATATGCTGAAATTACTGATCCACAACACGCATTCTCAGTATTGCGACAGACTAGACAAAGCAGCACAGAAAGTGTCCAGTTATACAGTGACAGGTTAATCAATTTAGCTGAAGAGTCATTTTTAGGACAGAATGTACGAGCTGAAGAAGTGGAACGGATGTTAGTAGGGATTTTTGTTGATGGGATTAGGTCAGATGGATTGAAATTTAAATTATTAAGAGAGAATCCTGCAAGATTGTCACAAGCGGTAGATATCGCTATACAAGAGGAAAGCTTGAGGAGGAGGTTTAGGTTAAGAGTAGGACGAGAGTTAGGTAGTAGTTCAGAAGATAGAATTGAAGAACCTATGGAAATAGGACAGTATAGACATGGATGGAGAGGAAGACGAGGAGAAATACAGATGGTACAAAGAAACGAGAACGTATATAATCAAGATAGAAGAGGACAAGTGAGAAATACTGTAAGAAACATGGAAGGAAACACAAATAACTCGAATGTGGTTTGTTGGGGGTGTCACAAACGGGGGCACATTTTTCGCTTTTGTGGTAACAGAAGTGGCCCATCGAATACGCAAAATAGTAGAGGTGTTCAGTCGAGTATACAGAATAGAATTGCAAATGGCAGACCAGTAAATTGGAATTCTGGAGAAATACAGAGAAATTTTAGAAGGTCAGGAAATCAGGAAAATTGGCATCCCGCTTACTGAATAGGGTCGGCAGTAGGAGGGAAGATAGTAAGATCCAAAAAGGGCATCAATATATTAAAAACCCAAAGGATGAGTATAATAGAACATTTAGAAATAAAAAACAAGACGAGGTAAAACAATTGTCATTAAATATGGTAGATCCTAGCTCATGTATAGTACAGATAGGAAAATATAAAGTTAGAACATTAGTGGATTCGGGAGCACAAGTTAGCGTGATTAAAGAAGCATTTTTATATCGAATGTTAAAAAATTGTAAAATATTTAGAATTCAGGAGAATCTTCATTCGGTAACGGGACAAAAGTTAGAAGTGCTAGGACAAACGATGATAAATTTGAAATTAGGAGGGATAAATGTCAGGCATATGTTTCATGTGGTTAAAGATTTAAATAGAAATATGATATTGGGACGAGATTTTTTATTGAAAAATGGGGTGAGACTTTTATTTGATTTGCATAAATTAAAATTCCAAGATGTTTACGTAGATCTAGAAGAAGATATGCATGTGTCGACACTAGTTAGAGTCAAAACGACCATGAATTTAAAACCACAGTCAGTTAATTTGATACAAGCAAGACTGAAGAGAAACCCGTATTATGTAGCAGGAAACATAGTCAGAATCACGGAATTGCAAAATGAAATAATTGATGAGCCAGGTTTAGAAGTTCCGGATGGAATAATAGAATTAGATAAAAGTTTAACATTTCCAGTAATGGTTATTAATAACACAGGTAGAGAAATTAAATTATACAGAGGATGTGTAATAGCCAAGCTAGAACATAACGTTAGTGACATATTGGCAACAGATAGAGTAAATATGGCAGGTATAAGTTATTCAGAAACCTCTAGTGAAAGAATTAATAATAGACGCGGATGCAGAAGAAAAGGGAACGTAAGAATGGATGAATTGATCCATCCATATAGAAGAAATACAGCACAAATACATTCACTAGACAAAGTAACAAGAGAAAAAGAATTGTTAGCACAATTAAAAACTTCGCCAGAAAATAAGGAAGTGTTAGAAAAACTTATAAAGCAAAATCAAGATGTGTTTGCGATAAATGATTTAGAATTGGGTAAGACACAAACAGTTACGATGGAAATAGACACGGGAGATCATCCACCAATTAGTTTAAAACCATACAGAACTCCATTAAGAAATAGAGAAGTCGTAGAAAAGGCAATAGAAGATATGTTGAAAGCAGGCATAATAACAAGGTCAAAATCAGAATGGTCATCTCCGGTCGTCATAGTAGCCAAATCTGATGGTTCGAACAGGTTCTGCTGCGACTATAGGGCGTTAAATAAAATTACTAAGAATGTAGCGTACCCATTGCCGGTGATTGATGATATTTTGGGGTTACTTAATGGCTCTACATATTTCACAACGCTGGATGCAAGGGCAGGATTTTGGTGTATTCCGATGTCGAAGGACGCGCAAAAGAAAAGTGCCTTTTGTACTCATATGGGTTCTTACGAATTCTTACGTATGCCATTCGGTCTCAAAAATGCACCATCTCACTATATGTTCTTAATAAATGAAGTACTAGACGGTATGCAAAGTTTTGCCCTAGCATATATTGATGACGTATTGATTTTTACGAAAGGAGATGTAGAGAATCATTTGAAACATGTTAGACTAGTATTTGACAGATTAAGAAAGCATGACGTTAAATTAAAGCTAAGTAAGTGCCAGTTTTTAAAGACAGAAACAAAATATTTAGGTTATATAATAAATAGGGAAGGTATTAAACCAGACCAGGAAAAGATAAAGGTTATTAAAGAGTTACCTCCTCCCACTAACGTTAAGGAAGTGCGTGCTTTTATAGGAACGTGTGCGTATTATAGGCGGTTTGTACCAGCCTTTTCAAGGATAGCAATACCTATTACGAATTTAACGGGAAAATACGCTAGGTTTAAGTGGGATGATGAGTGTCAAAAAGCGTTCGAACTTTTAAAAGATAGCTTAACAGTGGTACCATTATTGACACATCCAGACTTGAATAAACAGCTAATATTATACACAGATGCTTCAGACAACGCAATAGGAGCATGTTTGGTTCAACCATATGAAGGAGAAGAATCTGGAATACCAGGGGTTAAAAATGAAAGACCAATCTATTTCTTGTCTCATAAACTCAGCAAGACTCAAAAGAAATGGCCGATTATTGAGAAAGAAGCATATGCTATACACTACGCTCTTCAAAAATTAAATTACTATTTACATAACGCCAATTTCATTATTAGAACTGACCACATGCCATTAAAGTCGATATTAGAAGCACCAATACAAAATAGGAAAATACAAACCTGGGCATTGAATTTACAAGGGTACAATGCTAGGGTTGAATATGTGTCAGGGAAACATAATACGTGCGCCGATCTTTTGTCTAGAATCCCGTACCCACAGTCATCAGGAAACACGGAAGATGAAATTGAACCAGACATAGACGATCGAAACTGGCAAGTAAATATATTAGATTCTGCCATAAATAATAGGGAAGAATTTGAGAGTTTACCATCGGATCAAGAGTCTGAACCTAGAACAGAAGACCCACATTTAGAACAGTTTGATATGAAAACAGAACAAGAATTAGATCCAAAGATAGTACAGATAAAAAGAAAACTGAAAGAAACAGGGGAAAATAGTTTTAAAAGAAAGTTTGTAGAGTTACAAGAAGACAATCAATTATATTATATCAGTGAAAAAGGTGAAGGAGTAAGAAAATATATTCCGAAACATTTAGAACAAGAAGTCTTAAAGGCATATCACGATAATAATGGTCATTTTGGACGAGATAAGTTAGTGAAGGCTATTAGCAGTAAATATTACTGGCCGAATTTATTCAAAAGTGTATATGAATATGTTGAAGCGTGTGAAAAGTGTAGGTTAAGAAACATGAAGATAATCAAATGTCCTTTACAAGATACCGATATTCCTCAATTTCCAATGCAGAAAGTAAGTTTGGATATTTCAGGTCCTCATCCAAAAACATTATCGGGAAATGTATACCTACTACATATAGTTGATTCATATAGTCTCTGGCCAGAAGTTTATCCAATTCCAGACAAGAGTGCTGATTCAGTTATAAATATGCTTTTACAAGAATTTATACCAAGGTTTGGGTGTCCACAAATAATACTTACAGATAATGGGAAAGAATTTGTAAATAAAAAGTTTGAGAAATTGCTAAAAGATTGGAATATAAAACACATTAGGACTTCATATTACAGACCAACTTCTAATGCTAAAAATGAGAGACAACACAGAACACTATACAATATTCTAGCGAAAAATGTAGAAGAACACGATATGGATTGGGATCTTTATTTGGGGATAGCATTAGCGGCGATACGTACACACGAAAATGAAGGAACAGGTTTCTCACCATTTTACTTAGTACATGGAAGAGAACCAATATTGCCAATTGATAATTTATTAAAGCCTAGGAGAAAATATCTGGGGGAAGATTTTCAAGAAACAAGGTTGCAAGAGATGCATAAAGCACATGTACGTTTAAGAAATAATATAATTAAGGCTAGAGAAAGACAGAAGAAATACGCAAATAAAAATGCACACTTACAAGAGTTTAACGTAGGTGATAGAGTATATTATAAAAAACATAGAAAAAACTCTAAGTTTGATGCACATTGGGTCCCGGGATACTATATTCCAGTGTCATATACTATTAAGAATCAAATTTCAGGGCATGTTGCACGTTCACATGTAGAGCACTTAAGGCGGGATAATGAAGAAAGGAATGCAGAGAATAATAATAATAATTATTGTTCCGAAGAAATATTGTCAGGTGGACAGTTTGTCAGACAAACGGTATATCCAATACCTATAGAGAATGGAAAACAAGTAACAACAGCTGAACAAGAAGAAACGGTACCAAAAACAGTCATGACAGAGGAAAATAACATGTATGACGATTATATTAGTGAAGAGTCGGTCAGGGAAAATATCGAACCTCCATTTATGAATACAAGACAGGCAGTAAAAAGAAAGTTGGATAGACAGAAAGAAAAAGAAATTAAGAGGCAAAGGAAACTTAGAGTGAGTTCTTCAAGTGGTGAAGATATGCCAGTATTTGAAAATTTGTTGAGACGGCAAGACAGGAAAATTAGATTGGATTTAGAAAAGAAGAAATTAGCGGTTGCTAGTAATGGATATACAGACGGGGAAGAAGAAATGGATGAAAAGTCAGAAACTGATGAAGAAGCTGATATGAAAGAAGATAGCTCTCCTCGGGAGGATAGCGACATTGATGTAGATATTGCAATTATAGAAAAAAATTTGAAGTTATTAAGAAAATGGAGAAGAGATAGATAAATAGCTTGGTAGAATATTCTGCAGATGGCAGATAGAAGAAGAAGTTAGACACGATATTTTTGTGTTTACAAAGAAGGTACTTGGTGGAGTTTTTTTTTTCTAAAACGGAAAATTATTATTGGGTACTCATAATATGGTCTTGAAATTCATAATGTATGTGTAAATTGATTAATGTGTGGGGATAAATATGATGAGGGGATTAATATGGTTTGCTCAATTGTTGGGACTGCAATTGTGTTTTATGAAATGTGAAAAATAAGTTAACTTAGATGGTTATTTTTACAATGTTTTGGTTTTATTGAGTGTGTTTAAAATGATTATTACTTGAAGTTCAGTTAGAAGATGAATTAAAGTGGTGGTTAGTGAAGTGACTCAATATGTAGTAATGGAGGGGTATGTTGTTATTACATGTGGGGTATGCAATGTATATACAAGGTTTATAATAGGAGCTGGGTTGAACAGCGTTTAATGGGAGAATATGGGGGGAATGCCAGGTTGAGTTTTGGCATTTAAATAACTGGATATTGGAAGAAGAAGACTGTACTTAACAGTATAATAATAGTTAGGAGGTTTTTTTTGTTGAAGGAATGGTAAACGGGAAATTGATGACCTGAATAGTACAAAGGCTGGCAGTTTTGGATTAACATATTTTTTTTTTGATAATAACAATTATTATTGACGGAAACTGAAGATAAATTTGGAAACTTTATTTTTTGATAAAGTTTTGAGAATGTATGGGAAGAGAAAGGTGATTACTTCTTACTTTTTCCTTACTTTTTCTTTCTTATTTTTTTTGGTGCGCACCAACCCAAATCTAATCTAACTATATTTTTTCTGTCTATCCTAGAATCCTGAGAGTGTGAGAATGTGAATAAGGGGGAAATAAAGGATAAGGGAATATCTTCAGTTTTGTCAATCATAATTTGGATGGACATTTTAAAGTAAAAGCGGTTCGCTTATGGAGACTTTTGTATTGTGGGGAATTTTATGGAGAGTTTTGTAGAGAGTTTTCTAGAGAACTTTATAACGAGTTTTGTAGAGAGTTTCGATATTATTGTCTCTGGTTAGCAATTGGCTATGAGGAGATAGGAGAATTGAGTTAGGAAATAAATGGAATTGTTGTTATTGTAGGATAAAGATGTAAAGTTAAATAATTAAAAGTGGGGGTTGAGATTTTTTCAAGGAAAAATTCTCTTTTAAGAAGGGGAGGCAATGTAACAGTGAGGGAACTAGGTTAGGAGTAAAGAGTTAAGGAATGATGCGCATTCCTTGACTAGGGGGAAAATCATAGTGAACGTGTGTGCACGAATGAAGAAGTGTATCTAGGGGAACACACACGTCACTTAGGGGGATTGAAAAGACATGTCAACACCGGGCAGGGAGTCTACCATCATGTGTGCTGTAGTATAACTATTCGGCCAATAAAGTATGTTTATAACAACGCGGAGACTTGGGTCCTATACGATCACGTGCTTAACCTGTCTTGACCACACTATGACAGTTCCTCTTTTTTGGTGGTCGGTCAACATCCGTGGTACCCACTGTGAACACACCTTCCGATATTGCAGTTTCTTACGAACGACCTTTTGAATTGTCCCAATTGACACATCAAATTCTTTCGCTAGCGAACGTACACTTTAAAACCGGTTCATCTGTACTGCTGCATCAATTTTGGCGATGGTATTTTCTGTTGCAACAATATGCGCTTGACCCGGCCGTCGAAGATCTGTCGTGAACTGACGTCCTTTCTGAAACATTCGTGCCCAGTCTGTCACTGTTGTGTTCGACACACATTTGTTACCGTACGCTGCCTGCATTCTTCGATGAATGTCCACTGATCGACATCCTTCAAATGAAAGAAACTGAATCACCGCTCTTTGAGCTTCTTTGGACGGATTTTGGATCAACCTGGCCATTTTCTCAACGGTCAGAAACAGAACCAATGCATCATGGGACGATAAGCACGTGCTCTTTTATTCATTGGTTAGTAGTTATCATATGACTATGTCATGATCATGTTCAACATACGCAATTACGCGCGGTGCGGCACGAACGGATGTCAAATGAACGCCCCTTATACATGAGCAGAATTACAGTTTAACAAAGGGTCTCGCCGTGTGGTAGAATAACATAACATATGATATATAAATATATATGAGCACGGCTACAGTTTAACAAAGCGGCCAGGGTGTATGATGGGATAACATAACCTATGGTATGTATATATCAACAGGACTAAAGTTTAACGAGGAAGGGACTCTCGGCGAATGGTGGAACAATGAAACCCTACAAGTATTCTACGAACGCGCCCAATGTCTTGTCGATCAATACAATCAATTTTTCTACAAGCAGGCTGGCAGACATGTGAGTTATGTTATTTATTGATGTTAATTGTTGCTGTTTCACTGCTTCAGCTCTCCTCTTCCTCCTCCTCTTCTTTATTCTCCTCCGCCATCTCCTTTTCCTGTTCCTATTCTAGGTTTTTTTTAAACATCACGTATTTCTTATTTCGCTCTGTGAACGCCGTTTACTGCGTCATCGTTTCATTGTATGATTATTTCATTGTGTCATCGTTTCATTGTATGATTATTTCATTGTGTCATCGTTTCAATGTATGATTAATTCATTGTGTCATCGTTTCATTGTATAATTATTTCATTGTGTCATCGTTTCATTGTATAATTATTTCATTGTGTCATCGTTTCAATGTATGATTAATTCATTGTGTCATCGTTTCATTGTATAATTATTTCATTGTGTCATCGTTTCATTGTATAATTAATTCATTGTGTCATCGTTTCATTGTATAATTATTTCATTGTGTCATCGTTTCAATCTATGACTGATTCATTGTGTCATCGTTTCATTGTATAATTATTTCATTGTGTCATCGTTTCAATGTATGATTATTTCATTGTGTCATCGTTTCAATGTATGATTATTTCATTGTGTCATCGTTTCAATCTATGATTAATTCATTGTGTCATCGTTTCAATGTATGATTAATTCATTCTGCCAATGTTTCATTGTATAACTGATTCATTGTGTCAACGTTGTATTGTGTGATTGATTAACGTTGTCAACGTTTCATTTTATGGTTGATTCATTGTGTCATCGTTTCATTGTATAATTATTTCATTGTGTCATCGTTTCATTGTATAATTAATTCATTGTGTCATCGTTTCATTGTATAATTATTTCATTGTGTCATCGTTTCAATCTATGACTGATTCATTGTGTCATCGTTTCATTGTATAATTATTTCATTGTGTCATCGTTTCAATGTATGATTATTTCATTGTGTCATCGTTTCAATGTATGATTATTTCATTGTGTCATCGTTTCAATCTATGATTAATTCATTGTGTCATCGTTTCAATGTATGATTAATTCATTCTGCCAATGTTTCATTGTATAACTGATTCATTGTGTCAACGTTGTATTGTGTGATTGATTAACGTTGTCAACGTTTCATTTTATGGTTGATTCATTGTGTCATCGTTTCATTGTATAATTATTTCATTGTGTCATCGTTTCATTGTATAATTAATTCATTGTGTCATCGTTTCATTGTATGATTGATTCATTTTGTCAACGTTTTATTGTCTGTGTGATTCCTTGTGTTAACGCTTCAGTGTATTATTAATTCATTGTGTCATCGTTTCATTGTTTAATTGACTGACTGTGTCAAAGTTTCATTGTATGACTAAACCATTGTGTTATCATTTCAATATATGATTCATTCATTGTGCCAACGTTTGATTGTATGACTGATGTATTGTGTGAAAGTTTAATTGTATGGTTGAAGTACTGTATCATTGTTTCATTGTTTGATTGATACAGTTCAACGTTTCCTTATGTCAACGTTTCATTGTGTCAACGTTTTATTGTATGACTGAATCATTGTGTCACTGTTTCATTGTTTGATTTATTCAGTGTAAACGTTTTATTGTGCCAACGTTTCATTGTATGACTGATTCATTGTGTCATCGTTTCAATGTATGATTAATTTATTGTGCTAAAGTTTCAATGTATGACTGGTGATTTGTGTCATTTTGTCATTGTTTGATTGATTCAGTGTGCCATTATTTCATTGTTTAATTGATCCAGTGTCGATGTTTTATGATATGATCGTATCACTATTTGATTGATTTATTGAGTCATCGTTTCATTCTTTGATTGATTCACTGGGTAAAGATGGGGTGACCATCCCCAACCCCCAGCGTCCACGGGTGGCGGATCGTGGAACGGCCTCTAGATATAGAGGTTAGCTGCGAATACCCAATAAGCTGCCGCGGACCAACTGGCGGTGGGCACAGAGGGCGTGGCAGGATCTTAGGGTGGGATCTGAGTTCCTTAGAAAATACCTCATATGCTCGGAGACGTGCCTGCGAAGCGAGTCAAGGGCGCTATAACCCCCTCCCCCGGGTAGGTGGAACCCGTTAGCAGTCCATCTAGGAGACGGAAAACTCCAAATATAAACCCCTAAGTTCAAGGTGGACCAGCGTGCTGAGGAACTGGATAGCCATGGGTAAACTGGTCGTGAACGTTGGACGTCTGGCAGGCGTGCGGGGCGGCACCAGGGGTATGGACTGCTGCGGGACATCCCCTGCCTCTTTCCTAGCAAGCAGGCAATGCTAGGGTGACCGGTTATTTCCTGCAATATCCAAGCTTTGCTTATAAAATTAAACACGGGAATCGTCGCCGGAGCTACGGAGCACGTGCTCTGCGCTTGACACATCTTTCAGAGGCTAGAGAAGTGATAGTGAGGAGGAGAAGACGAGGAAATGGTGTGAGAAGAAGGCATAGAAATAGGAGGGCAGGCGCCAGGAGAACAAGACGAAAGGTGGAGATACTAGGTTTCAACCATGTAAAAGTTGGATACTGGAATTGTCGCAGTGCCAGGCAGAGAGGTCCTGTAGTGGAGAGGCTAATATATGATTGTGACGTCCTCTTGCTCCAGGAGCTAAATACAGACAAATACCATTGCCCTGGGTACGCCAGTTATATAAACCCTACTGGGCAGAAGAGACATGGACAAGGTCTGCTGGTGAAGGAAGGAGTGAAGCATGTGGTACTTGACTTGAGCCAGTGGAATCACAGCACAAGAGAGGTCCAGGGTATACAAATGGAGGTTGGTGGCTTAAGTTGTAACATCATAAATGTATATGCCACAGTGGACTGTTTTGTCAGAAAGGAACACTATGACTGGCTTACGGAATTGAAGGAATTACCAGTTGATAGGCTACTCATATGTGGAGACTTCAATGCAAGGAACAGAGATTGGGACAGTAGTGGAGAAAACCGACAGGGAATTGCGCTGGGAGAGCGCGCAAGACCTTCCGGTATGAGTGGACCGACAGCCTTCTTGGACGCCTCAGACAGGGGGCATGCAACAGGATTGTTAAAACGCCTTTCTTTTGCAGCCCCATGGTGGACCCCAGAAGTAGACCATGCTTGGAAAGCAAAGAGAGCTGCAGTGAAGCAGCTAAGGAAGGTGCGACAGACACTTCAAAGCTCACGAGAGGAAGTGGACACAGCGGAAAATGTCAAGAAAGACAAGGTGGAGGTTTTCAAGCGCGGTGCTGCAGAGGCCAAAAACGCAAAATGAGAATGTTTCATGAAGGAGATTGGAGGTGATAAAACGCTGCGAAAATTCTGTTAACTGCACAGACAAATGCAAAGAAAAGATCGGCCTCTGACAATGGGAACAATTTATAGAGAGGATGGTGTGCGCGTGACAGCAGACAAAAAGAAGGGAGGCGTTTCTCCAGAGATTTTTAGAGCAGACCAATCATGATGATGCGGACACCAGGGATGCAGTTAGAGAGGAATTATCTGGCACCATGAAGAATATGCAGTATGAAGACATCATACGGGTGGAAGATGTTAACACATTTTGAAAAAGGCAAAAGACACGGCACCAGGGCCTGATGGTGTCAGGTATGGCCACATGAAGGCTTTGAGTGCTTTAACCAGAGCATTAGGACAGCAACAGTACCGCAGGATTGGGTGCACAGCTATCTCATCCCTCTCCTAAAACCATTCAAGGATTATTCAAAGCTTAGCGGGTTAGGAGCATCACCCTTCAAAATACATTTGGGAAGGTTCTAGAGAAGATAGTCGCTGTCAAGCTGCAAGAGATTTTGGAAAGGGGGAAGCTTCTTCTAAGAGGCCTGGGGAGCTACAGGCCAGGAAAAGATACCTGGTCAAATGCAGCCACTTTTGCCTTTGATGTTTATGAGGGGTTCTAGAGTAGACAGGAAACGATGGCGGTAGCGCTTGATCTCGAGGATGCGTACAATAGAGTTCGATATTATATTTTGATGACCGCACTGATGGAGAAGGGGGTCAATCCCTGGTTGGTGAACTGGATAGCAGCCGTCCTGCACTCTCGTCGGGTTGCTCTCCGTCTGGGTGCATGGACATCAGAGCCACATATTTTAACCCCGGGACTGCCACAGGGATCTGCAATCTCATTAGATCCGCAGTATTGATTGCAGACAATGAACAGGACCTGCAACATTTAGTAGATGCGGTTGTTACACACAATGAACAACGAGGGTTAGAATTAAATTGTAAAAAGACACAGATTATGGTCGTCACTAGGAAGAACGAAATACCACAATGTAATATACAAGTAAATGGTAATATTCTTCAAATCAAATCAAATCAAATCAACTTTATTAGGGTCACAAATTGGGCACGCAGGCCCGTCTTACATTCGGCCCTTCCAATCACTCGTCTTTCGTTCATCAAGAGCATTATACATTTACATAGGAAGTAAAATAAACATTGTGAAATGAATGTTGTAAACATAAACAAGGCAAATTACCATGTTATTAGGCCCATCTCCCACCTATCCATACATCACCCCACCCACACACAACCCCACCTACCCACACACACGCACACCAAGGGACACATACATACCCCACCAACCGACCCATCCCCCACCCACACACACTCCCCTCACCTGTTCCCCCAACCAAAACACACTCGCCACCCACAAACATTCCCCCCATTAACCCACATATCCCACGCCCGCCCACATACACATCCTAACCCACACATCCTCTCCCCATCCACACCTCAAACCACCCATCCCCCAGCCACGTCTCCATTGACCACATATTTCCCACCCACGCACACAATCCCCCACCAACCCACACATCACACATCCACTCACACATCCCCAAACCATACACACACATCCCCACCAACTGGCATCTCCCTACCCCACCCCAACACACACATCTCCCTAACCACCCATACATCCCCAATCCACTCACACACACACCCCACCACCCACACATACATCCTCCACCCACCCATACATGCCTTAACATAATCTCCCACTACACAATCCCCCACCCGCACATCACATACATCCCCTACCATGCAATATTCCCAACCCACGCACCGCACACACACATATCCCTCACCAACACATCCCATACCCACATACCTCCACACATCCCCACCTACACACCACACATATCCCCCACCCACATACCACACAATATTCCCACCCACACCCACACAGATACCCTTACCCATCCACTCCACATACCCCCACCCATACACCACAAAATCCCCCGTCCACACACACATACCTCACCCACACAATATCCCTAACCAACACACCACACACCTCTCCCCATCCACACACGCATTCCCTACCTATCCACCAACACACACTCACTCACGCACACATCCTCCACTAAGCACCCACACACCCCACCCACCCCCAACCAAACATCTCTCGATCACAATACCCCTACCCACACACATCCTACACCCACTTACGCATCCCACCCCGACACATACACATCCCTCACCCACCTAAACATCCCTAAGCCACTCACACACCCCCACCCACACATTCCCCATCCACGCACACATCTCCCACCCACACACCCCCACATACTTCCCCCAACCACCACACATCCCCTACTCACCCACACATATACCCCACCCATACACACATTCCCCGCACCCATCACACACATCCCTCACACCGCACACTATCCCCCACCCACACATATCCTCACCCATACCACCACACCCCCACCCACACACCATGCACACATCCCCCACCAACACACCGCACACATATCTCAAACACACACGCCATACACTTCTCCCCACCCGCCCTTGCATCCCCAATCCACCCAACACAATCCCCTACCCACACAACCCCGCCACCCACACATACTTCCTCAAACCACCCACACATCTCCACCCACATACACACACACACCCCAAACTCGTCCCATACACATATCCTCCAACAAGTTGTAACCTATCAAGCAAGTAACCTATCAACAAGTGAATAGATACAATTATCTCGTAACAGTAATAACATCTGATGGGAGATGCCTTGAAGAGATTAGAACAAGAATCGCCATGGCAAAAGTAGCCTTTAGCATGATGAAAAACACACTGACCAATAAAAAGATGTCAAGTGAAACGAGAAAAAGAGTGTTGTGGTGCTACATAGAACCTGTACTTTTATATGGATGTGAAGCTTGGACAATGAGCAGTCAAGCTGAAAAACATCTGATGGCTGTAGAAATGTGGTTTCTGAGGAAAATGCAAAGAATACCATGGACAGCCAGAAAGACCAATGAACAAGTCCTTCAAGAAACAAATGAAGATCGTAAACTGATTAGAGACATTAGACGTAGACAGTCAAAAATTGTTGGGCATGTTATGAGAAGAAATGATTTGGAGACCTCGGTGACAACTGGTAAGATCGAGGGGAACAGACCAAGGGGAAGACCTAGAAGCTAATACCTGGATGACTTGGCCTCGTGGCATGGTCGAGACAGAAACACGGAGCTGATCCACGACTCTAGTGATCGAGTGATATGGCAAAACTTGACCGCCCACGCTTACCGGCATAGCAAATGATGGATGGATGGATGGCTCAGGCGGAGAATACGATCAGACAGGTGTGCATCTTGAAGAACATTTGGCGAGGAGAGGAGTGGGTCAGAGTGCCAGCGGAGCAGTCAGACTTGTGCAGTTATAATCAAATTGAGCCGGGAGTGCAGGGAATGGCCAGCAGGGGCCACGGAAGTGGAAATCCCCAACTAATTCAGGATAATGCTCGCTCGGGTGATGTGATTATCTACACAGATGGGTCGGTGTTGAGAGGCAGGAGAAGTGCCTGGGGGTTCTTAGCAAAAGACGTTTGGTCGACCTTTGGTGCAGGAGAGCCTGGCATATGATACCACAACATCAAGCTTAAGAATGGAAGTGGAGGCGATCAGTGCATCTTTCCGCTGGATGGAGAATACAATACACACACACATCGTGATTGTAACTGACTCAGAAAGCATGCTGAGGAAGGTGAGGACAGGCAAGCTTCCTGCAGAGTGGCTTGCTTCGCTTCGGAGGTCACGGGTGGCAAGCATCGCCTGTATCTTTTCTCCGGGGCATGCCGGTGTGTTGGGGGATGAACAGGCGGACAGATTGGCTGGCTCGACAAAACTTGGTGGAGTATTGATGCATGACAAGGCAGACGTGGTTGCGGCCTTGTGGGAGCACGTGTACATCTCAGAGGAGGAAGCAATTATGACGAGCAAATGGATCACGATGGTCTGGCAAGAATGAGACAGCGAGGAGTGACGAGGGGATTTGGCCGACGCTCGACGCTCAGAGGAAAGGCGAGACAGATATATAATCAGATTGCTACTGGTACTATTAGTGTTGGATCTCTTCGCTGGCTGCTGAGGATGAGGACGGGGCGCTTATGGGAATGCCCCGAATGCTGTGATGTCGGTTCCTAAATCAATCAATCAATCAATCAATCAATCATTGATTGATTCAGTGTTAACGTTTCATTGTGTCAACGTTGTATTGTGCCAACGTTTCATTGTATGACTGATTCATTGTGGCATTGTTTCATTGTTTGATTGATTGGGCGTCAAGGATTCACTGTGTCAGTGTTTGATTCTGTTAACGTTTCATTAATTGTGTCATTGTTTGATTGTTTGAATGATTCAGTGTCAACGTTTAATTGCGTGATTGATTCATTGTATCAACGTTTCATTGTATGACTGTTTCATTGTGGCATTGTTTCAATGTTTGATTGATTGGGCGTCAAGTTCTCAATGTGCCAACGTTTTATTATATGACTGATTCATTGTGTCAACGTTTTATTGTATGACTGATTCATTGTGTCAACGTTTCATTGTATGACTGATTCATTGTGATATTGTTTCATTATTTGATAAATTCAGTGTCAACGATTCATTGTGTCAACGTTTTATTGTATGACTGATTCATTGTGTCAACGTTTCATTGTATGACTGATTCATTGTGATATTGTTTCATTATTTGATTGATTCAGTGTCAAAGATTCATTGTGTCAACGTTTTATTGTATGTCTGATTCATTGTGTCAACGTTTTATTGTATGACTGATTCATTGTGTCAACGTTTCATTGTATGACTGATTCATTGTGATATTGTTTCATTATTTGATTGTTTCGGTGTCATGTTTTCAATGTGCCAACGTTTTATTGTATGACTGATTCATTGTGTCAACGTTTCATTGTATGACTGATTCATTGTGATATTGTTTCATTATTTGATTGATTCAGTGTCAAAGATTCATTGTGTCAACGTTTTATTGTATGACTGATTCATTGTGTCAACGTTTCATTGTATGACTGATTCATTGTGATATTGTGTCATTATTTGATTGATTCAGTGTCAACGATTCAGTGTGTCAACTTTTTATTGTATGACTGATTCATTGTGTCAACGTTTCATTGTAAGACTGATTCATTGTGATATTGTTTCATTATTTGATTGATTCGGTGTCAAGTTTTCAATGTGCCAACGTTTTATTGTATGACTGATTCCCAGTGGAACTGTGTTTATTGATTTCAGGAAAGCATTTGATATGATAGACCATGTTATTTTAATTTAAAAACTTGAGACAATGAAAATTGGCCTTAATGTAGTCACTGTAATAACATCTTTTTTATCAAACAGAAAGCAAGTAGTATCACATAATAAATCTCTGTCTCAAACCACTACCTTCAATATTGGAGTACCGCAAGGCTCTATTCTTGGCCCTCTATTATTTGCCATATATATATTAACGATCAACCTTTGGATCTTTCGTCGTCCTGCGATCTATTTGCAGATGACTGTACAGTGTACACAAACGCTTAAAACTGTAATTTGCTGGAGTCGTCTTTGCAACAAGAATTAAATAATGTAGTTAGGTGGAGCCATGCGAACCGTATGCAAATTAACATCACTAAAACAAAATCAATGTTATTAACAATCGGACAAAGACTTCAAACTCTAAACTCACACACATCACTTCAACTTCACATCGGTAACATGCCAGTAGAAAGTGTAATTGAGCACAAAATATTAGGCCTAATCATTGATAGAAACCTAACCTTTAATTCCCATGGTCAAGCGCTCATTAAACAAACAGCGAAAAAAGTATACCAACTCGCCAAAATTAAAAACTTCCTTGATGAGGACACAAGGAAAATATTCTATACTTCTCATATACAGACACATTTTGACTACTGCTCTACAATCTGGGACGGTTGTTCTAATTCAAACAGCTAGCGACTTTACTCACTCCAGAAACGTTCCATGAGTCTAATTTATAGCAAACATTTATCTGACAATCCTAGCCTGCATAAACGCCTTCAGTTACTACCACTCAGCAAACGCTTGCTTTTCAATAAGGCTAAACTAATTCACAAAATCCTACATAACTGATTCATTGTGTTATCGTGTATTATTATGTGTGATTAATTGATTGTGACAACAGTGTGACACAGACATGCCTTCATTCCCCAGGTGGACGGACAACTGACCCTGGGGGAGAACATCGCCGACAACGGTGGCATCAAGTTGGCCTACAGGGTTAGTGTTCTTGTCTATTCTCAGACATCATCATCATCCTTCTTTCTGCTCTGTCGAAAGTATGTCGTCATGACTACAGCTGGTTCTTGTTCATAAAGGTTTATCTGTAACACGTGAAGCACCATTACACAATCCGACAACTGACTGTCTGGGGTTAGCGTTCTCACATACAGCCAGTTCTTACATAGTGTATATTTACATACCAAGCCCTCGGATCTCAACAAGATAGTATAATGAAACTTTGTGAGTGGACAGAATACCTCAGCTTCAGATATAATGAAGAGACTTGTTGAGCGGACAGAATGCCTCAGCCTCAGAAATGATAAAGAGACTTTGTAAACTGACAGAATGGCTCAGCCTCAGATATGATGACCAGACTTGTGAGTGGACAGAATACCTCAGCTTCAGATATAGTAAAGAGACTTTTTGAGCGGACAGAATGCCCCAGCCTCAGAAATGATAAAGAGACTTTGTAAACTGACAGAATGGCTCAACCTCAGATATGATGACCAGACTTTTGAGTGGACAGAATACCTCAGCCTCAGATAGTATAAAGAGTATTTGTGAGACGACAGAATGCCTCAGCCTCAGATATGATAAATAGACTTTATGAGCGGACAGAATGGCACAGACTCAGATATGATAAAGATACTTTGTAAACCGGCATATCGCCTCAGCCTGAGATATGATGAAGAGACTTTGTGAGCAGACAGAATGCCAGTTTCACATATGACACAGAGATTTTGTAAACGGACACAACACCTCAACCTCAGATATGATAAAGAGATTTTGTGTGCGGACAAAATGCTTCAGCCTAAGATATCATAAAGAGACTTTGTAAGCAGACAGAATGGCTCAGCCTCAGATATGATGACCAGACTTTGTGAGCGGACAGAATACCTCAGCCTCAGATATTATAAAGAGTATTTGTGAGCGCACAGAATACCTCAGCCTCAGATATGATAAATAGACTTTATGAGCGGACAGAATGGCACAGTCTCAGATATGATAAAGATACTTTGTAAACCGGCATATTTCCTCAGCCTGAGATATGATGAAGAGGCTTTATGAGCGGACAGTATGCCTCAGCCTCAGATATTATAAAGAGACTTTGTGAGCAGACAGAATGCCTCAGCCTCAGATATGATGACCAGACTTTGTGAGTGGACAGAATGTCTCATCCTCAGATAGTATAAAGAGAATTTGTGAGTGGACAGAATTCCGCAGCCTCAGATATGATAAAGAGACTTTGTGAGTGGACACCTCTGTATATTTATGTATATATCTGTATGTGTAACGTGCAGTGTATCTCTGTATGTGTAACATGCAGTGTATCTCTGTATATTTATGTATATATCTGTATATGTAACATGCAGTGTATCTCTGTATATTTATGTATATATCTGTATGTGTAACGTGCAGTGTATCTCTGTATGTGTAACATGCAGTGTATCTCTGTATGTGTAACATGTAGTGTATCTCTGTATATTTATGTATATATCTGTATATGTAACATGCAGTGTATCTCTGGTGTATCTCTGTATATGTAACGTGCAGTATATCGTGCATCCTGCCGGAAATATGCCCACGTGTTATAGTTCTATTTCCGTCAGGCACACAGGAACCACACCCACATATTATGTTCTATTTCCCACAGGCATACAGGAAACACGCCCACATGTTATGTTCTGTTTCCCTCAGGCATACAGGAAACACGCCCACATGTTATGTTCTATTTCCCTCAGGCATACATGAACCACGCCCACGTGTTATGTTCTATTTCCCTCAGGCATACAGGAAACACGCCCACATGTTATGTTCTGTTTCCCTCAGGCATACAAGAAATACGTGGAGCGCCAAGGCCCGGTACAACAACTTCCTGCAGTGCCGTACACAGATGAGCAGGTGTTCTTTGTGAAGTTTGCTCAGGTTGGTATTGTCTAGTTTATGTTGTGAAGTTTGCTCAGGTTGGTATTGTCTAGTTTATGTTGTGAAGTTTGCTCAGGTTGGTATTGTCTAGTTTATGTTGTGAAGTTTGTTCTGGTTGGTATTGTCTAGTTTATGTTGTGTGGGTTTGCTCAGGTTGGTATTGTCTAGTTTATGTTGTGAAGTTTGCTCAGGTTGGTATTGTCTAGTTTATGTTGTGAAGTTTGCTCAGGTTGGTATTGTCTAGTTTATGTTGTGAAGTTTGCTCAGGTTGGTATTGTCTAGTTTATGGTGTGAAGTTTGCTCAGGTTGGTATTGTCTAGTTTATGTTGTGAAGTTTGCTCAGGTTGGTATTGTCTAGTTTATGGTGTGAAGTTTGCTCAGGTTGGTATTGTCTAGTTTATGTTGTGAAGTTTGCTCAGGTTGGTATTGTCTAGTTTATGTTGTGAAGTTTGCTCAGGTTGGTATTGTCTAGTTTATGTTGTGAAGTTTGCTCATGTTGGTATTGTCTAGTTTATGTTGTGAAGTTTGCCGAGGATGGTATTGTCTAGTTTATGTTTTGAAACTTGTTTAGGAGGAAGGTTGGCTATTAAAGACGATAAAACAAAGAAAATTGAAGTATTTTGGTCACTTGAAACGTCACGAAAGTTTGGAGAGAACAATAATGGGAGGGTATATGCCTGGGAAGAGAGGAAGAGGAAGGCCAAAGAGAAGATGGGTGCAGGATGTGGCGGATGATCTCCAGATGGGTGTACAAGACGTATCATCTTGCTTATGATCGAGAGGTTTTCCGGAAGGTTGCTATCGGAGCGAGGTTCTGCAAAGGACATGCTACTGAATCAATGAATGGTATTGTCTAGTCTATGTTGTGGAGTTTGTCCAGGTTGGTATTGTCTAGTCTATGTTGTGGAGTTTGTCCATGTTGGTATTGTCTAGTCCAGTGGTTCTCAACTGGTGGGGAATTTCCCCTCCCCCCCCCCCCAGGGGGGAATTTTAGGGTTTCCAGGGGGAGAATGAAGACCATTTCAAGATCACGTTAATACAAGAACCGATTACTTGATATTGTTTTTCCCTTCATACTTTACAGTTAAGCACGTCTCATCCTTCGAAAATTCATTTTATAAAGTCAGTAGACCCACAAATCATGTTTTATGTGGATGTCTAGACTTGTTTTAGTATGTGCTATTAAATTTACCTTACATTTTTACGTATACTGTATAGGGGTGGGGGGATTTTTAGATAGGATATATGAAAAGGGGGGGGGGGGGGGGGAATGACGTTCTGAAAATACGATGAAAGGGGGAACGGGCCAAATTTTTGATAGGAAGGGGGGGGGGGGAATGACGTTCTGAAAATATGGTGAAGGGGGAAACGGGCCAAAAAAGGTTGAGAACCACTGGTCTAGTCTATGTTGTGGAGTTTCTTTAGGTCGGTATTGTCTTGTTTATGTGGTAGAGTTTGTTTGGGTTGGAGAAGGTAATTGCCAGGTGTGCCCCTTGGAGAACATTAGGCGAGGAGAGAAGTGGGTCAGAGTGCCAGCGGAGCAGTCAGACTTGTGCAGAGTTATAATCACACTGAGCCGGGAGTGCAGGGAGTGGCCAGCAGGGGCCACGGAAGTGGAAATTCAGCAATTAATTCAGGAAAATTCTCGCCCGGGTGATGTGATTATCTACACGGATGGGTCGGTGTTGAGAGGTAGGAGAAGTGCTTGGGGGTTCTTGGCAAAATCTAATGGTCGGCGTTTGGTGCAGGAGAGCCTGGCGTATGATGACACTACATCAAGCTTAAGAATGGAGGTGGAGGCGGTCAGTGCAGCTTTCCGCTGGATAGAAAACACGATACATACACATATTGTGATTGTAACTGACTCAGAAAGCATGCTGAGAAGGGTGAGAACAGGCAAGCTTCGTGTAGAGTGGCTTGCTTCGCTTAGGAGGTCACGGGTAGCAAGCATCACCTGGATCTTTTCTCCTGGGCATGCCGGTGTGCGGGGGAATGAACAGGCGGACAGATTGGCTGGCTCGGCAGAACTTGGTGGAGTGTTGATGCATGACAAGGCAGATGTGGTTGCGGCCTTGTGGGAGCACGTGTACACCTCGGAGGAGCAAATGGATCACCATAGTCTGGTTAGAATGAGGCAGCGAGGAGTGACGAGGGGATCTGGCCGACGCTCGACGCTCAGAGGAAAGGCGAGACGGACATATAATCAGATTGCTACTGGAACTATTAGTGTTGGAACTCTTCGCTGGTTGCTGAGGATGGGGACGGAGCGCTTATGGGAATGTCCCGAATGGTGTGATGTCGGTTCCTAGATCAATCAATCAATCAATCAATCAATTGCCAGGAAAATATTAAGCCAGCTAGAGAGGCAAGGTGGTTTCCCACCTACCCTGGGTGGGTACCGTCCAAAAAGAGAAACCTGGACCAATGCAGCAGTTTTTGCCCAAGATGTTTATGAAGGTTTCCACTCAGGCATTGAAACCTTTGCTGCAGTGATTGATCTTGAGGACGCATACAACAGAGTACCACTGGATTTTTTAATGTTTCAGCTTCTTGAACTAAAAGTAAGTCCATTCCTCCTTAGTTGGATCGCTGCAACCCTCTTCCAACGGAAAGTAGTTTTTAGATGTGGCAGTTGGACTTCGGAACCAACAACAATATATCCTGGCCTACCACAGCGATCACCATTATCTCCGGTACTGTTCAACGCCTACACAGTGAGAATCACCAGTGAGCAGATCATTGGACCTGGCAGGACATTGTTATATGCCGATGATGTTTTAGTATATCGTCAGGGTAAGGATAGAGAGCAGGTTGCTGTGGAACTACAAACCGAACTCAATCGCATAAGTACTTGGTGTGATGAAGCTGGGGCAATGGTCAACCCAACAAAGGCAACAGTGACTTGGTTCTCGTTGAATAATCATATTGTCAACACTCCAACACCAACTGTAATGCTGTGTTCAGAGACGGTGGAAAGAACGCAGGCAATGAATTACCTGGGGATACGGTTTGATCGAAGCCTTGCTTATAACGAGCACATAGACCAGGTGATAACAAAGGCCAAGCGGGGTTTGGCTGCGATGCGAGTGATGGCGGCAGCAAACTGTGAGCAGCGCCATCTATGTCTTCTGTACGAGGGGCTGGTCATGTCTGTTTTGGAGTATGCAATGGCAATCCTGACTCTCAGCCGTAAGCAGATAGAAAGGATGGAAAGGATAAAGAATGAAGCTATGCGCATTATTCTTGGATGTACAAGAGATACAGCATGCAGGGCGATGCGCTACCTTCTTGATTTTCAAACCATTGAAGAGAGAATACAAGTTTGCAGGGCACGCGCCTACCTCAGAGTTAACGCAACCACACAACATCCACTGCATAGTGAAATTATGAAGGTGAAGGGCAGCAGGTTAAAAAGAGGACGGTCATGGATGTGTCAAGCCGAAGACATTCTTCAACAGGTGTGTTCCCTTGAGGACTTAGAACCTGGCGAGGAGTGGGTGCAAGTGCCAACAGATTTCTGCACATCCTTTTCAGTTTGCATCCAACTAGATAGAAAATGCAGACAAGAAAATCCGGCTGCTGTGGAGGCTGAAGTACAAGCGTTGATTTTCGAGATTCGCTAGACGGTGATGCGGTCATCTACACAGATGGGTCGGTCGTCCGACATGTGAGAAGCTCATGGGCCTTTACAGCTTGGGCCGGAGGGAGAATTGTGAAGGAGGACTCTGGTGCTTTCACTGAGACCACAAGTAGCCTGACTATGGAAGTCATGGCAGTAAGTAAAGCAATAACATGGCTCGAGACACAGACATTTACTAGGGCATGTTTCCTTAGCGACTCAATGAACATGATCAAGAGGATAGAGGAGGGGTCGATCCAAAGAGAATGGTTGCTGCCTCTGGAGCGGTCTCGGCTGGCAAAGATTAGTTTCATCTTCGTGCCAGGGCATGCGGGAGTACAAGGAAATGAGCGGGCTGACAAGCTTGCAGGTGAGGCTACGGTGGAGGGCGGACGCGCCATGGACCAGTCTGATATTCTGAATGCTCTACGAGAAGTAAGACTTTTGCGTGAACCAAGTGATGACTGTGAATCTACAACCACGGCCAGACTGCGAGAACAGCAAATTAAAAGAGGGGTGGCCAAACAAGGAAGCCAAAGAAGATTGATAAACCAACACAGAACTGGCGTCGTTAGCCGCTACACGCTGCGGGATTTGCTGAGGAGGGGATCCGAGCACTTATGGACTGAATGGTTCGATGTGCAATGAGATGATCTGTCGACTAACTAAATAACTAACTAACTAACTAACTAACTAACTAGGTTGGTATTGTATAGTTTATTTTGTGAAGTTTGCCCATGTTGGTATTGTCTAGTCTATGTTGTGGAGTATGCCCAGTCCAGGTTGGTATTGTCTAGTCTATATTGTGGAGTATGCCCAGTCCAAGTTGGTATTGTCTAAATTGACAAACATGTTCTGCCAGACAGACAAACATTATGTATCAGACTCACAGACATGATGCACCAGATTGACAGACACGTTATATCAGATTGACAGACATTATGTGGCAGATTGACAGATATGCTGTGACAGACTAGACTTGCTGCACACTTTCTACCAATAATCTGTCTACTGCTGTGAACACAGTTGGTCACATTACACAACTGTGTTCTGGTGCAGCTAGATAGTCTCGTTGAGTGACAGCTGATCTGTCATTATGTATCTTTCACGATATAGACAGATGACTGGAATACATGAGGATATTGTAAAAGTACCGTATAGAATAAAGACATGTTTGTAAATGGAATGAAATACTCTGGCAGATCTGGTGTTCTGTAGAAACAGCTGCAGCATCGAGGGTCCAGATAGCGGACTCGCACAGTCCCAATGAGTTCAGGTAAGCCGATGGCTGGCCGAGGATGGATCATACCTTTTGTAACTCAGCGTTTGCCTGAGAATATGTTGCGTGATAACTCTCTACTAATCTCTCTCCACCACCCCCCCCCCTCTCTCTCTCTCTCTCTCTCTTAATCTCCGTCTGTGTGTGTGTGGGGGGGGGGGGGTGGGGGGGCGCACTGTTAATTTCTTCAACTCGTGTAGTCTGTAAACCAGTCGCCTTGTTAATTTCTACTCACATGCAGTCCGTGAACTACTCGACTTTGTTAATGTCTTCAACTCGTGTAGTCTGTGAACTAGTCGACAATGTTACTTGTTAACCAGTCGACAATGTTACTTTCTTTATTTCGTAAAGTCTGTGAACCAGTCGACAATGTTACTTGTGAACCAGGCGACAATGTTACTTGTCAACCAGTCGACAATATTACTTTCTTTATTTCGTGAAGTCTGTGAACCAGTCGACATAGTTACTTTCTCCTCAAGTCTATGAATTAGTCAACATTGTTAATTTATCCTTTCATTCAGTCTATAAACTAATCAACATTGTTAATTTATCCTCTCGTGTAGTCTATGAATTAGTCAACATTGTTAATTTATCCTCTCGTGCAGTCTGTGAACTAGTCAACATGGTTAATTTATCCTCTCGTGCAGCCTCTCAACTAGTCAACATTGTTAATTTATCCTCTCGTGCAGCCTCTCAACTAGTCAACATTGTTAATTTATCCTCTCGTGCAGTCTGTCAACTAGACAACATTGTTAATTTATCCTCTCGTGTAGTCTATGAATTAGTCAACATTGTTAATTTATCCTCTCGTGCAGTCTATGAACTAGTCAACATTGTTAATTTATCCTCTCGTGTAGTCTATGAACTAGTCAACATTGTTAATTTATTCTCTCGTGTAGTCTATGAACTAGTCAACATTGTTAATTTATCCTCTCGTGTAGTCTATGAACTAGTCAACATTGTTAATTTATCCTCCCGTGTAGTCTATGAACTAGTCAACATTGTTAATTTATCCTCCCGTGTAGTCTATGAACTAGACAACATTGTTAATTTATCCTCTCGTGTAGTCTATGAACTAGTCAACATTGTTAATTTATCCTCTCGTGTAGTCTATGAACTAGTCAACATTGTTAATTTATCCTCTCGTGTAGTCTATGAACTAGTCAACATTGTTAATTTATTCTCTCGTGTAGTCTATGAACTAGTCAACATTGTTAATTTATCCTCTCGTGTAGTCTATGAACTAGTCAACATTGTTAATTTATCCTCCCGTGTAGTCTATGAACTAGTCAACATTGTTAATTTATCCTCCCGTGTAGTCTATGAACTAGACAACATTGTTAATTTATCCTCTCGTGTAGTCTATGAACTAGTCAACATTGTTAATTTATCCTCTCGTGTAGTCTATGAACTAGTCAACATTGTTAATTTATCCTCTCGTGTAGTCTATGAACTAGTCAACATTGTTAATTTACCCTCCCGTGTAGTCTATGAACTAGTCAACATTGTTAAATTATCCTCCCGTGTAGTCTATGAACTAGTCAACATTGTTAATTTATCCTCTCGTGTAGTCTATGAACTAGTCAACATTGTTAATTTATCCTCTCGTGTAGTCTATGAACTAGAAAACATTGTTAATTTATCCTCTCGTCCAGTCTGTGAACTAGTCAACATTGTTAATTTATCATCACCTGTAGTCTATGAATTAGTCAAAATTGTTAATTTATCCTCTCGTGCAGTCTCTCAACTAGTCAACATTGTTAATTTATCCTCTCGTGCAGTCTCTCAACTAGTCAACATTGTTAATTTATCCTCTCGTGTAGTCTATGAATTAGTGAACATTGTTAATTTATCCTTTCGTGTAGTCTGTCACCTAGTCAACATTGTTAATTTATCCTCTCGTGCAGTCTGTCAACTAGTCAACATTGTTAATTTATCCTCTCGTGTAGTCTATGAATTAGTCAACATTGTTAATTTATTCTCTCGTGTAGTCTATGAACTAGTCAACATTGTTAATTTATCCTCTCCTGTAGTCTATGAATTAGTCAACATTGTTAATTTATCCTCTCGTGCAGTCTGTCAACTAGTCAACATTGTTAATTTATCCTCTCGTGTAGTCTATGAATTAGTCAACATTGTTAAATTATCCTCTCGTGTAGTCTGTGAACTAGTCAACAATGTTAATTTATCCTCTCGTCCAGTCTGTGAACTAGTCTACATTGTTAATTTATCCTCTCGTGTAGTCTATGAATTAGTCAACATTGTTAATTTATCGTCTCGTGTAGTCTATGAACTAGTCAACATTGTTAATTTATCCTCTCCTGTAGTCTATGAATTAGTCAACATTGTTAATTGATCCTCTCGTGCAGTCGGTCAACTAGTCAACATTGTTAATTTACCCTCTCGTGTAGTCTATGAATTAGTCAACATTGTTAATTTATCGTCTCGTGTAGTTTATGAATTAGTTAACATTGTTAATTTACCCTCTCGTTTAGTCTGTGAACTAGTCAACATTGTTAATTTATCTTCTCGTGTAGTCTGTGAATTAGTCAACATTGTTAAATTATCCTCTCGTTTAGTCTATGAACTAGTCAACATTGTTAATTTATCCTCTCGTCCAGTCTGTGAACTAGTCAACATTGTTAATTTATCCTCTCGTGTAGTCTATGAATTAGTCAACATTGTTAATTTATCCTCTCGTGCAGTCTGTCAACTAGTCAACATTGTTAATTTATCCTCTCGTGCAGTCTGTCAACTAGTCAACATTGTTAATTTATCCTCTCGTGTAGTCTATGAATTAGTCAACATTGTTAATTTATTCTCTCGTGTAGTCTATGAACTAGTCAACATTGTTAATTTATCCTCTCCTGTAGTCTATGAATTAGTCAACATTGTTAATTTATCCTCTCGTGTAGTCTGTCAACTAGTCAACATTGTTAATTTATCCTCTCGTGCAGTCTGTCAACTAGTCAACATTGTTAATTTATCCTCTCGTGTAGTCTATGAATTAGTCAACATTGTTAAATTATCCTCTCGTGTAGTCTGTGAACTAGTCAACAATGTTAATTTATCCTCTCGTCCAGTCTGTGAACTAGTCTACATTGTTAATTTATCCTCTCGTGTAGTCTATGAATTAGTCAACATTGTTAATTTATCGTCTCGTGTAGTCTATGAACTAGTCAACATTGTTAATTTATCCTCTCCTGTAGTCTATGAATTAGTCAACATTGTTAATTGATCCTCTCGTGCAGTCGGTCAACTAGTCAACATTGTTAATTTACCCTCTCGTGTAGTCTATGAATTAGTCAACATTGTTAATTTATCGTCTCGTGTAGTTTATGAATTAGTTAACATTGTTAATTTACCCTCTCGTTTAGTCTGTGAACTAGTCAACATTGTTAATTTATCTTCTCGTGTAGTCTGTGAATTAGTCAACATTGTTAAATTATCCTCTCGTTTAGTCTATGAACTAGTCAACATTGTTAATTTATCCTCTCGTCCAGTCTGTGAACTAGTCAACATTGTTAATTTATCCTCTCGTGTAGTCTATGAATTAGTCAACATTGTTAATTTATCCTCTCGTGTAGTCTATGAACTAGTCAACATTGTTAATTTATTCTCTCGTGTAGTCTATGAACTAGTCAACATTGTTAATTTATCCTCTCGTGTAGTCTATGAACTAGTCAACATTGTTAATTTATCCTCCCGTGTAGTCTATGAACTAGTCAACATTGTTAATTTATCCTCCCGTGTAGTCTATGAACTAGACAACATTGTTAATTTATCCTCTCGTGTAGTCTATGAACTAGTCAACATTGTTAATTTATCCTCTCGTGTAGTCTATGAACTAGTCAACATTGTTAATTTATCCTCTCGTGTAGTCTATGAACTAGTCAACATTGTTAATTTACCCTCCCGTGTAGTCTATGAACTAGTCAACATTGTTAAATTATCCTCCCGTGTAGTCTATGAACTAGTCAACATTGTTAATTTATCCTCTCGTGTAGTCTATGAACTAGTCAACATTGTTAATTTATCCTCTCGTGTAGTCTATGAACTAGTCAACATTGTTAATTTATCCTCACCTGTAGTCTATGAATTAGTCAAAATTGTTAATTTATCCTCTCGTGCAGTCTCTCAACTAGTCAACATTGTTAATTTATCCTCTCGTGTAGTCTATGAATTAGTGAACATTGTTAATTTATCCTTTCGTGTAGTCTGTCACCTAGTCAACATTGTTAATTTATCCTCTCGTGCAGTCTGTCAACTAGTCAACATTGTTAATTTATCCTCTCGTGTAGTCTATGAATTAGTCAACATTGTTAATTTATTCTCTCGTGTAGTCTATGAACTAGTCAACATTGTTAATTTATCCTCTCCTGTAGTCTATGAATTAGTCAACATTGTTAATTTATCCTCTCGTGCAGTCTGTCAACTAGTCAACATTGTTAATTTATCCTCTCGTGTAGTCTATGAATTAGTCAACATTGTTAAATTATCCTCTCGTGTAGTCTGTGAACTAGTCAACAATGTTAATTTATCCTCTCGTCCAGTCTGTGAACTAGTCTACATTGTTAATTTATCCTCTCGTGTAGTCTATGAATTAGTCAACATTGTTAATTTATCGTCTCGTGTAGTCTATGAACTAGTCAACATTGTTAATTTATCCTCTCCTGTAGTCTATGAATTAGTCAACATTGTTAATTGATCCTCTCGTGCAGTCGGTCAACTAGTCAACATTGTTAATTTACCCTCTCGTGTAGTCTATGAATTAGTCAACATTGTTAATTTATCGTCTCGTGTAGTTTATGAATTAGTTAACATTGTTAATTTACCCTCTCGTTTAGTCTGTGAACTAGTCAACATTGTTAATTTATCTTCTCGTGTAGTCTGTGAATTAGTCAACATTGTTAAATTATCCTCTCGTTTAGTCTATGAACTAGTCAACATTGTTAATTTATCCTCTCGTCCAGTCTGTGAACTAGTCAACATTGTTAATTTATCCTCTCGTGTAGTCTATGAATTAGTCAACATTGTTAATTTATCCTCTCGTGCAGTCTGTCAACTAGTCAACATTGTTAATTTATCCTCCCGTGTAGTCTATGAATTAGTCAACATTGTTAATTTATCCTCTCGTGCAGTCTGTCAACTAGTCAACATTGTTAATTTATCCTCCCGTGTAGTCTATGAATTAGTCAACATTGGTAATTTATCCTTCCGTGTAGTCTGTCAACTAGTCAACATTGTTAATTTATCCTCCCGTGTAGTCTATGAATTAGTCAACATTGTTAATTTATCCTCTCGTGCAGTCTGTCAACTAGTCAACATTGTTAATTTATCCTCTCGTCCAGTCTATGAACTAGTCAACATTGTTAATGTATCCTCTCGTGTAGTCTATGAATTAGTCAACATTGTTAATTTATCCTCTCGTGCAGTCTGTCAACTAGTCAACATTGTTAATTTATCCTCCCGTGTAGTCTATGAATTAGTCACCATTGTTAATTTATCCTCTCGTGCAGTCTGTCAACTAGTCAACATTGTTAATTTATCCTCTCGTGTAGTCTATGAACTAGTCAACATTGTTAATTTGTCCTCTCGTGTAGTCTGTTAATTAGTCAACACTGTCAATTTATCCTCTCGAGTAGTCTGTGAACCAGTCGACATTGTTAATTGCTTAATTTATTGTAGTCTATCAGACTTAATTAGTATATTTTTCACCGCTGGTATATTGTAGCCAATATTATGTTCTATTAGTGACACAATTATACATGTTTTGGGTACAATAGACAAGCAGTGACATAATTATACATGTCATGGTACAATACACAAGAGTGACACAATTATACATGTCCTGCGTACAATAGACAAGCAGTGACATAATTATAGATTTCCTGGGTACAATAGACTAGCAGAGACACAATTATACATGTCCTGGTACAATACACAAGAGTGACACAATTATACATGTTATGGTACAATAGACAAGAGTGACACAATTATACATGTCCTGGGTACAATAGACATGAGTGACACAATTATACATGTCCTGGGTACAATAGACTAGCAGTGACACAATTATACATGTTATGGTACAATAGACAAGAGTGATACAATTATATATGTTATGGTACAATAGACAAGAGTGACACAATTATATATGTTATGGTACAATAGACTAGCAGTGACACAATTATACATGTTATGGTACAATAGACAAGAGTGACACAATTATATATGTTATGGTACAATAGACAAGAGTGACACAATTATACATGTTATGGTACAACAGACAAGAGTGACACAATTATATATGTTATGGTACAATAGACTAGCAGTGACACAATTATACATGTTATGGTACAATAGACAAGAGTGACACAATTATATATGTTATGGTACAATAGACAAGAGTGACACAATTATACATGTTATGGTACAACAGACAAGAGTGACACAATTATACATGTTATGGTACAACAGACAAGAGTGACACAATTATACATGTTATGGTACAACAGACAAGAGTGACACAATTATACATGTTATGGTACAACAGACAAGAGTGACACAATTATATATGTTATGGTACAATAGACTAGCAGTGACACAATTTTACATGTCCTGGGTACAACAGACAAGAGTGACACAATTATACATGTCCTGGTACAACAGACAAGAGTGACACAATTATACATGTCCTGGGTACAATAGACAAGAGTGACACAATTATACATGTCCTGGGTACAATAGACAAGAGTGACACAATTATACATGTCCTGGGTACAATAGACAAGAGTGACACAATTATACATGTCCTGGGTACAATAGACAAGAGTGACACAATTATACATGTCCTGGGTACAAAAGACTAGCAGTGATATCATCAACTGTCATGCCCAGGTAGGTTGTAGGTGTTTTACTGCTAGACCAGTGGTTCTCAACCTTTTTTGGCCCATGCCCCCCTTTACCATATCTTCAAAACGTCACCCCCCCCCCTCCCTCTTTCGAATTTCCTCCCTATAAATTCCCTCCCATCCTTACACAGTATACCTAACAACGGAAGATACATTTAATAACACATACTAGAACAAGTTTAGTCATCTACATAAAACGTGATTTGCGGGTCTACTTACGTTATGAAACTAATTCCATTAGGGCGAGAAGTACAGAACCGTAAAATTTAGAGGGAACAACAATATCAAGTAACTGGTTTTTGTATTCATGCGATCTTGAAATAATCTTATTTCCCCTCCCCTCCCGGAAACCATAAAATTCCCCCGGGGGGGGGGGGGGATTCCCCACCGGTTGAGAACCACTGTGCTAGACTACCCGGAAATTGTGAGTTACTCATTAATGTTATTGACAACAATTCTAGGGTTATTGGAGTTCTCCAAAACTCGAAGGATTTTGCTCGTGTCTTCAACTGTCCCGTGGGCTCTAAGATGAATCCTGAAAAGAAATGCGAGGTGTGGTAGACTGTGAACTGGCCAGGTGTGCAGCCATGCCTGCCTGTCCTTGGCTGATATAAAGCATACATTTATTCTAGCAGTAACAATAATCATCACTAGTATCTATACCTGTAACACTGATTGTTATTGCTGACTTGTACTAAAACATATATTTTATGTAGAATTCAGCATTATTAGACGTGTACTATATATATATAGCACATACTGTCCATTCATCGCTGTGTAAATACAACATGTCTGGAGGTCTGATCTTACTTTACAACAAACTTGTCCATGTTCTGCTGTTTAAGTACAATATTTTACGTAAACCTGCCAGCCAGAAGTTGCCTTATAACACACTTTCCACTTAGTGCTGTGCACAACATTTATGAAGTCAGAAGATTTCTGCTACACGAAATGTCAAGCTTAACTGATCGCCAGTATGTTTGATCATGTCAACAATGGAGAGCTGAACATGTCAACAATGGAGAACTGAACATGTCAACAATGTAGAACTGAACATGTAAACAATGGAGAACTGAATATGTCAACAATGGAGAACTGAATATGTCAACAATGGAGAACTGAGCATGTCAACAATGGAGAACTGAACATGTCAACAATGGAGAACTGAACATGTCAACAATGGAGAACTGAACATGTCAACAATGGAGAACTGAACATGTCAACAATGGAGAACTGAACATGTCAACAATGGAGAACTGAACATGTCAACAATGGAGAACTGAACATGTCAACAATGGAGAACTGAACATGTCAATAATGAGGAATTGTATATTTCAACACTTTTGCTCATTAATCAACAACATTGACGATGTTCACAAGAAATCATATTCAGATTGGCTGCAGCAATACAAAGGTTACACCATGTTGCAAACCCATGACACAACCTGGCAATACAGAGGTTAAATTGTGCTGCAAACCTATGACACAACCTGGCAATACAGAGGTTAAATTGTGCTGCAAACCCATGACACAACCTGGCAATACATAGGTTAAATTGTGCTGCAAACCTATGACACAACATGACAATACAGAGGTTAAACCATGTTGCAAATCCATGACACAACCTGGCAATACAGAAGTTAAATTGTGCTGCAAACCTATGACACAACCTGGCAATACAGAGGTTAAATTGTGCTGCAAACCTATGACACAACCTGGCAATACAGAGGTTAAACCATGTTGCAAACCTATGACACAACCTGGCAATACAGAGGTTAAATTGTGCTGCAAACGTATGACACAACCTGGCAATACAGAGGTTAAACCATGTTGCAAACCTATGACACAACCTGGCAATACAGAGGTTAAACCATGTTGCAAACATATGACACAACCTGGCAATACAGAGGTTAAACCATGTTGCAAACCTATGACACATCCTGGCAATACAGAGATTAAATTGCGCTACAAACCTATGACACAACCTGGCAATACAGAGGTTAAACCATGTTGCAAACCCAAGACACAACCTGACAATACAGAGGTTAAACCATGTTACAAACCTATGACACAACCTGACAATACAGAGGTTAAACCATGTTGCAAACCTATGACACAACCTGGCAATACAGAGGTTAAATTGTGTTGCAAACCTATGACACAACCTGGCAATACAGAGGTTAAATTGTGCTGCAAACCTATGACACAACCTGGCAATACAGAGGTTAAATTGTGCTGCAAACCTATGACATAACCTGGCAATACAGAGGTTAAATTGTGCTGCAAACCCATGACACAACCTGGCAATACAGAGGTTAAACCATGTTGCAAACCTATGACACAACCTGGCAATACAGAGGTTAAACCGTGTTGCAAACCTATGACACAACCTGGCAATACAGAGGTTAAACCATGTTGCAAACCTATGACATAACCTGACAATACAGAGGTTAAACCATGTTGCAAACCAAAGACACAACCTGACAATACAGAGGTTAAACCATGTTGCAAACCTATGACACAACCTGACAATACAGAGATTAAATTGTGCTGCAAACCTATGACACAACCTGGCAATACAGAGGTTAAATTGTGCTGCAAACCTATGACACAACCTGGCAATACAGAGGTTAAATTGTGCTGCAAACCTATGACACAACCTGACAATACAGAGGTTAAATTGTGCTGCAAACCTATGACACAACCTGGCAATACAGAGGTTGAATTGTGCTGCAAACTTATGACACAACCTGGCAATACAGAGGTTAAACCATGTTGCAAACCTAGGACACAACCTGGCAATACAGAGGTTAAACCATGTTGCAAACCTATGACACAACCTGGCAATACAGAGGTTAAACCATGTTGCAAACCTATGACACAACCTGGCATTACAGAGGTTAAACCATGTTGCAAACCTATGACACAACCTGGCAATACAGAGGTTAAATTGTGCTGCAAACCTATGACACAACCTGGCAATACAGAGGTTAAAACATGTTGCAAACCTATGACACAACCTGGCGATACAGAGGTTAAACCATGTTGCAAACCTATGACACAACCTGACAATACAGAGGTTAAATTGTGCTGCAAACCTATGACACAACCTGGCAATACAGAGGTTAAATTGTGCTGCAAACCTATGACACAACCTGGCAATACAGAGGTTAAACCATGTTGCAAACCTAGGACACAACCTGGCAATACAGAGGTTAAACCATGTTGCAAACCTATGACACAACCTGGCAATACAGAGGTTAAACCATGTTGCAAACCTATGACACAACCTGGCATTACAGAGGTTAAACCATGTTGCAAACCTATGACACAACCTGGCAATACAGAGGTTAAATTGTGCTGCAAACCTATGACACAACCTGGCAATACAGAGGTTAAAACATGTTGCAAACCTATGACACAACCTGGCAATACAGAGGTTAAACCATGTTGCAAACCTATGACACAACCTGACAATACAGAGGTTAAATTGTGCTGCAAACCTATGACACAACCTGGCAATACAGAGGTTAAATTGTGCTGCAAACCTATGACACAACCTGGCAATACAGAGGTTAAACCATGTTGCAAACCTATGACACAACCTGGCAATACAGAGCTTAAACCATGTTGCAAACCTATGACACAACCTGGCAATACAGAGGTTAAATTGTGCTGCAAACCTATGACACAACCTGGCAATACAGAGGTTAAATTGTGCTGCAAACCTATGACACAACCTGGCAATACAGAGGTTAAACCATGTTGCAAACCTATGACACAACCTGGCAATACAGAGGTTAAACCGTGTTGCAAACCTATGACACAACCTGGCAATACAGAGGTTAAATTGTGCTGCAAACCTATGACACAACCTGGCAATACAGAGGTTAAACCATGTTGCAAACCTATGACACAACCTGACAATACAGAGGTTAAATTGTGCTGCAAACCTATGACACAACCTGGCAATACAGAGGTTAAACCATGTTGCAAACCTATGACACAACCTGGCTATACAGAGGTTAAATTGTGCTGCAAACCTGTGACACAACCTGGCAATACAGATGTTAAACCATGTTGCAAACCTATGACACAACCTGGCAATACAGAGGTTAAACCATGTTGCAAACTTATGACACAACCTAACAATACAGAGGTTAAACCATGTTGCAAACCTATGACACAACCTGACAATACAGAGGTTAAACCATGTTGCAAACCTATGACACAACCTGACAATACAGAGGTTAAATTGTGCTGCAAACCCATGACACAACCTGGCAATACAGAGGTTAAATTGTGCTGCAAACCTATGACACAACCTGGCAATACAGAGGTTAAACCATGTTGCAAACCTATGACACAACCTGGCAATACAGAGGTTAAACCATGTTGCAAACTTTTGACACAACCTGGCAATACAGAGGTTAAACCATGTTGCAAACCTATGACACAACCTGGCAATACATAGGTTAAATTGTGCTGCAAACCTATGACACAACCTGGCAATACAGAGGTTAAATTGTGCTGCAAACCTATGACACAACCTGGCAATACAGAGGTTAAATTGTGCTGCAAACCTATGACACAACCTGGCAATACAGAGGTTAAACCATGTTGCAAACCTATGACACAAACTGGCAATACAGAGGTTAATCTGTGCCGCAAACCTATGACACAACCTGGCAATACAGAGGTTAAACCATGTTGCAAACCTATGACACAACCTGGCAATACAGAGGTTAAATTGTGCTGCAAACCTATGACACAACCTGGCAATACAGAGGTTAAACTATGTTGCAAACCTATGACACAACCTGGCAATACAGAGGTTAAACCATGTTGCAAACCTATGACACAACCTGGCAATACAGAGGTTAAACCATGTTGCAAACCTATGACACAACCTGGCAATACAGAGGTTAAATTGTGCTGCAAACCTATGACACAACCTGGCAATACAGAGGTTAAACCATGTTGCAAATCTATGACACAACCTGGCAATACAGAGGTTAAACCATGTTGCAAAGCTATGACACAACCTGGCAATACAGAGGTTAAACCATGTTGCAAACCTATGACACAACCTGGCAATACAGAGGTTAAACCATATTGCCAACCTATGACACAACCTGGCAATACAGAGGTTAAATAGTGCTGCAAACCTATGACACAAGCTGGCAATACAGAGGTTAAACCATGTTGCAAACCTATGACACAACCTGGCAATACAGAGGTTAAATCATGTTGCAAACCTATGACACAACCTGGCAATACAGAGGTTAAACCATGTTGCAAACCTATGACACAACCTGGCAATACAGAGGTTAAATTGTGCTGCAAACCTATGACACAACCTGGCGATACAGAGGTTAAATTGTGTTGCAAACCTATGTCACAACCTGGCAATACAGAGGTTAAATTGTGCTGCAAACCTATGACACAACCTGGCAATACAGAGGTTAAACCATGTTGCAAACCTATGACACAACCTGGCAATACAGAGGTTAAACCATGTTGCAAACCTATGACACAACCTGACAATACAGAGGTTAAATTGTGCTGCAAACCTATGACACAACCTGGCAATACAGAGGTTAAATTGTGTTGCAAACCTATGACACAACCCGGCAATACAGAGGTTAAATTGTGCTGCAAACCCATGACACAACCTGGCAATACAGAGGTTAAACCATGTTGCAAACCTATGATACAACCTGGCAATACAGAGGTTAAATTGTGCTGCAAACCTATGACACAACCTGGCAATACAGAGGTTAAATTGTGCTGCAAACCCATGACACAACCTGGCAATACAGAGGTTAAACCATGTTGCAAACCTATGATACAACCTGGCAATACAGAGGTTAAATTGTGCTGCAAACCTATGACACAACCTGGCAATACAGAGGTTAAATTGTGCTGCAAACCTATGACACAACCTGGCAATACAGAGGTTAAATTGTGTTGCAAACCTATGATACAACCTGGCAATATAGAGGTTAAACCATGTTGCAAACCTATGATACAACCTGGCAATACAGAGGTTAAATTGTGCTGCAAACCTATGACACAACCTGGCAATACAGAGGTTAAATTGTGCTGCAAACCCATGACACAACCTGGCAATACAGAGGTTAAACCATGTTGCAAACCTATGATACAACCTGGCAATACAGAGGTTAAATTGTGCTGCAAACCTATGACACAACCTGGCAATACAGAGGTTAAATTGTGCTGCAAACCTATGACACAACCTGGCAATACAGAGGTTAAATTGTGTTGCAAACCTATGATACAACCTGGCAATACAGAGGTTAAATTGTGCTGCAAACCTATGACACAACCTGGCAATACAGAGGTTAAACCATGTTGCAAACCTATGACACAACCTGGCAATACAGATGTTAAATTGTGCTGCAAACCTATGACACAACCTGGCAATACAGAGGTATATATATAAGTTTATAGCTCACTTGCATAGACAAGGTACTCGGTACTAACATGTGGCACACTAGCATTGACCAGGTACTCGGTACTAGAGTGTGGCACACTAGCATGGACCAAGTACTCGGTGCTAACATGTGGCACACTAGCATAGACAAGGTACGAGGGACGGTAAATAAATAATGCCTCTTATTTTGTATTTATGTAAGGTCATCGGTACTAGCGTGTGGCACACTAGCATAGACAAGGTCATCGGTACTAGCGCGTGGCACACTAGCATAGGCAAGGTCATCGGTACTTGCGCGTGGCACACTAGCATAGATAAGGTCATCGGTACTAGCGCGTGGCACACTAGCATAGACAAGGTCATCGGTACTAGCGCATGGCACACTAGCATAGAGAAGGTCATCGGTACTAGCGCGAGGCACACTAGCATAGACAAGGTCATCGGTACTAGCGCGTGGCACACTAGCATAGACAAGGTCATCGGTACTAAAGTGTGGCACACTAGCATAGACAAGGTCATCGGTACTAGCGCATGGCACACTAGCATAGATCAGGTCATCAGTACTAACATGTGGCACACTAGCATAGACCAGGTCACCGGTACTAGCGCGTGGCACACTAGCATAGACAAGGTCATCGGTACTAAAGTGTGGCACACTAGCATAGACAAGGTCATCGGCACTAGCGCGTGGCACACTAGCATAGACCAGGTCATCGGTACTAACATGTGGCACACTAGCATAGACCAGGTCACCGGTACTAGCGCGTGGCACACTAGCATAGACAAGGTCATCGGTACTAGCGCGTGGCACACTAGCATAGACAAGGTCATCGGTACTAGCGCGTGGCACACTAGCATAGACAAGGTCATCGGTACTAACATGTGGCACACTAGCATAGACAAGGTCATCGGTACTAGCGCGTGGCACACTAGCATAGACCAGGTCATCGGTACTAACATGTGGCACACTAGCATAGACAAGGTCATCGGTACTAGCACGTGGCACACTAGCATAGACAAGGTCATCGGTACTAGCGCGTGGCACACTAGCATAGACAAGGTCATCGGTACTAGCGCGTGGCACACTAGCATAGACCAGGTCATCGGTACTAACATGTGGCACACTAGCATAGACAAGGTCATCGGTACTAGCGCGTGGCACACTAGCATAGACAAGGTCATCGGTACTAGCGCGTGGCACACTAGCATAGACCAGGTCATCGGTACTAGCGTGTGGCACACTAGCATAGACCAGGTCATCGGTACTAGCGCATGGCACACTAGCATAGACCAGGAGCAATAGCTAGAGAGGGGAGGGGGGATATGACTCACAGGAGTGTGGATGGCGAGTCGCGAGACAAACCAGATCTGTTGAACACGATGACAGTGGCAAGACAAACCAGATCTGTTGAACACGATGACAGTGGCAAGACAAACCAGATCTGTTGAACACGATGACAGTGGCAAGACAAACCAGATCTGTTGAACACGATGACAGTGGCAAGACAAACCAGATCTGTTGAACACGATGACAGTGGCAAGACAAACCAGATCTTTTGAACACGATGACAGTGGCAAGACAAACCAGATCTGTTGAACACGATGACAGTGGCAAGACAAACCAGATCTGTTGAACACGATGACAGTGGCAAGACAAACCAGATCTGTTGAACACGATGACAGTGGCAAGACAAACCAGATCTGTTGAACACGATGACAGTGGCAAGACAAACCAGATCTGTTGAACACGATGACAGTGGCAAAAGCGGGAACATAACATCAAAGGCCGATAAACTAAAGCATGCTCTGTGTAGACATATGCAGTATTTTGTATTGTAATTTGATTTCAATGTTGTGTTCACATATTCTGTATTATTTGTTTGAATTTAATCTGACCATACCACCAAATTGTCAGTGTTCACACATTTGTATTATTTGTGCCACCTTGACTTCAGTGTCGCACCGAATGTTCTGTGCTCACACATTTAAATTTCACTTTACAATAACTTTATTCCACACAACTTATTTTTTTTCTTATGAGCGCGGTATTGTCAATGTTGTCAACAGTCTCCACATTGTTCCTTCTAACCCCCAATAAGACGACAAAGATTCTCCAGTGAAGCACATCCATTGTACTGTCTGATAATAAAACACCAGAGATGTTCTAGGGAGGCAGATCCAGTGTACTGTCTGATAATAAAACACCAGAGATGTTCTAGGGAGACACATCCGTTGTACTGTCTGATAATAAAACACCAGAGATGTTCTAGGGAGACACATTCACTTTACTGTCTGATAATAAAACACCAGAGATGTTCTAGGGAGACACATTCACTTTACTGTCTGATAATAAAACACCAGAGATGTTCTAGGGAGGCAGATCCAGTGTACTGTCTGATAATAAAACACCAGAGATGTTCTAGGGAGACACATCCGTTGTACTGTCTGATAATAAAACACCAGAGATGTTCTAGGGAGACACATCCACTTTAATGTCAAATAATAAAACACCAGATATGTTCTAGGGAGACACATCCGTTGTACTGTCTGATAATTAAACACCAGAGATGTTCTAGGGAGACACATCCGTTGTACTGTCTGATAATAAAACACCAGAGATGTTCTAGGGAGACACAACCGTTGTACTGTCTGATAATAAAACACCAGAGATGTTCTAGGGAGACACATCCACTTTACTGTCTGATAATAAAACACCAGAGATGTTCTAGGGAGGCAGATCCAGTGTACTGTCTGATAATAAAACACCAGAGATGTTCTAGGGAGACACATCCGTTGTACTGTCTGATAATAAAACACCAGAAATGTTCTAGGGAGACACATCCACTTTACTGTCTGATAATAAAACACCAGAGATGTTCTAGGGAGACACATCCACTTTACTGTCTGATAATAAAACACCAGAGATGTTCTAGAGAGACACATCCACTTTACTGTCTGATAATAAAACACCAGAGATGTTCTAGAGAGACACATCCACTTTACTGTTTGATAATAAAATACCAGAGATGTTCTAGGGAGACACATCCACTTTACTGTCTGATAAAACACCAGAGATGTTCTAGGGAGACACATCCACTTTACTGTCTGAGAATAAAACACCAGAGATGTTCTAGGGAGACACATTGTCATCGTCTTGCTCGTATCTAGGTAACTAAACTTGGGTTCATACAGGCAACAATAAATCTGTTCGCTATGAGATCGAATATTTATTGTATTTACATATACAGTATGCGTTGGCGCAGTGGGTAAACAGACCCGCGCTATATTACATATCACAGATAGTGAACATCAAACACATAGGTATCATACAACAGTCTAGCAAACTATCTAGCCTATGTCTATATATCTATTGATATCTATAGAGTCCCTCAAAGGCAGGCCCTGTTGCCTCTCTCAAGTCCGTCTGTCCTCTGCCGGTCCACACGTGTCCTAACCCGACACGGGTGGTAACTCTGTCCAAGTTCCCCGTGGACCCCGCAACAGGCGGGCCACATCAGTGTCCACGGAACCCTGGACTCAATGACCAGTCCTTCTAGAAGGCTCTAGATTACTCGGGCTCTGAGTGACTCTTTTCTATCCCTTGGGCTGGAGTTGTAGCCCTCTAAATAATATCTCTAAAGGTGAGGCGGTGACAGGATTCCCCCTTCTCCCCTGATGACGTTTTGTAATAGGGTAATTAGATATGTTCTAATTCTGTCACCGAATCACATAAAGTTGGTGTTTGTGGTTTGGTGGGCAGTAACCTGGTAACCTACATAGTGGCATTAAAACTCATGTATTCTCCCATACACCACTTCTCTGATTTGGTGAAGAGATGACTCTGTCTCCTGTGTCCTTAAAAATGCTTATCTGACCGAAGTTACGTGACGTTTTAGTAGTTGTATTTACAACCCGCCCTTCTCATAGTACCCAACTGGTACCCAGACAATTAACCTCTGTATTAAAGAGAGTTAACAAGACCGAAGTCCTGGCTAATTAAGTACACTTTCAAATCTTGATTTGTGTGTGCATTTCAATACACTTTTACTCTCGTATGTTGTATAATGCTAAATATGTAGTTACCTTGTTATTTTATCCCCCTCAAACTACATGTGTCCCTGTTGGCTTGTTAGTGTGTTGACTACTAAGTTGCTGTTCCTAATAAAGTGAATGTATTTTAAATTGATAGTGTTGAGTTTTAAAAGTGTATGCTGAATGTGTGGCTTATTTCCAAGCGTCACGAGTTGGGATAACCTCAATCATGAAATACATGATCAGGCATTCCAAGTAGTGGTGCTTAGATGTATCCTAACTGCTAAACTAAGTATATTAATCTAACTACTATGCTAAGTATATGAAACTAACTACTAAACATGTATTCACAATTTAGACAAGTCATGCAATTTTACATGAAAGACGCAGACAAATTAAAATAAATACGTTTTGCGTACAATTTGTCCGCCAAGTGTATCGTTCTCTCATTTAATCCATTTACGCAGTCATTCACTCACCTTTCATTCGAAATAGTATTTGGTTAAAATATATAATTAAAGTTGAGGTAAGCGTTATTGCCCTTAGAAAAAATGGACTAGGCGATATTTGCCCTTTAAGAAAATACGTACTTCTTGTACGATGACTCAAAAATGGGTTATAATTTACACAGAGACAATTGTATAGGACGGTTCTTTAGCCTATGAATAGCACCGCCTGTAATATTAACTTAGAAAATGGACAAATTACAGGTTAACACATTTTATATACATCATTAATGCAAATATAATACATATTTAATAATTAACTAATTAAATAATTAAATCCAACGATGATGTGCGCGTTGTCCTCCTGTTGTTAGCGTGTTATGCCATGAATGTTAAAGTTAGTATGGCTGTCTCTTGAGTGTTGTAGTCGATGTCGTTCTGTTTCGGCTGTTTGTAAAGTTTCGTAGTAACAGCAAGTATGGAATGTTCTCACTGTCCCATATAAAGTGTTCTTACAGAATTTGGAGTCAGTTCACTGGTTGATCTTATTGGTTGACACACAGTTAACGTTTCTTGCTGGAATCGTTCTAGAGCTTGGGCACTTGATAGTATAGCTCTTAAAGTATAGTTCTTAATGTATAGCTCTTCAAGTATCATGTTCGTGGGTGTCGTAAGTAACATAATCACTGAGAGTTCTCTAGCAGGTGTAGAGTTACACTGTTATATGCAACCGACTAAAAGTATCACAGTTTATAGTATGGCTAATGGTCGATGTGATAAGAGTCATTCTACTGGCGCATTTATCTGCCGTGATAATAGGTCAGCCATAATGTTGTCGGTACCTTTAATATGGCGGATTTCGAAGTCGAAATCTTGAAGTAGAAGACACCATCTTTGTAGTCGATGGTTTTTAGGCGACCCATGGTTAAGGACCAATAATGGCGAACTGTCCGTGAGGACCACAAAGTGACTACCCAAGAGGAACTTAGATAATCTCAATATACAAAACAGTAAGCTTAAAGCCTCCAATTCCACTGTGGCATAACGTGTCTCTGCCTTCTTTAGTTTGCGGCTCACGTAGAGAATCGGGTGTCTCACTCCATCCATTTCCTGCATTAAACATCCTCCTATTGCGATAGCGCTCGCATCTGTGGTCAACATAAAGGGTAAATTTATGTTGGGTAATCGTAAGACTGGTGGATTAGAAAAAATATGTTTCAATCTACACATTGCATCATCTAAGCTGGTACTTTTACAAATTTTTGATGGATGATTTTTAGTTAACATATCAGAAAAGACTGAGGTGAGTTCTGCCCAATGTGGAATGAATTTAGAAAAATAGTTAATACTAATGACCAGTCCTTCTAGAAGGCTCTAGATTACTCGGGCTCTGAGTGACTCTCTTCTATCCCTTGGGCTGGAGTTGTAGCCCTCTAAATAATATCTCTAAAGGTGAGGCGGTGACACACATCCACTTTACTGTCTGATAATAAAACACCAGAGATGTTCTAGGGAGACACATTCACTTTACTGTCTGATACTAAAACACCAGAGATGTTCTACGGAGACACATTCACTTTACTGTCAGATAATAAAACACCAGAGATGTTCTAGGGAGACACATTCACTTTACTGTCTGATAATAAAACACCAGAGATGTGCTAGGGAGACACATCCACTTTACTGTCTGATAATAAAACACCAGAGATGTTCTAGGGAGACACATCCGTTGTACTGTCTGATAATAAAACACCAGAGATGTTCTAGGGAGACACATCCGTTGTACTGTCTGATAATAAAACACCAGAGATGTTCTAGGGAGACACATCCACTTTACTGTCTGATAATAAAACACCAGAGATGTTCTAGGGAGGCACATCCATTGTACTGTGTGATAATAAAACACCAGAGATGGTCTAGGGAGGCACATCCATTTTACTGTCTGATAATAAAACACCAGAGATGTTCTAGGGAGACACATCTGTTGTACTGTCTGATAATAAAACACCAGAGATGTTCTAGGGAGGCACATCCATTGTACTGTCTGATAATAAAACACCAGAGATGTTCTAGGCAGACACATCCACTTTACTGTCTGATAATAAAACACCAGAGATGTTCTAGGGAGACACATCCACTTTACTGTCTGATAATAAAACACCAGAGATGTTCTAGGGAGACACATCCACTTTACTGTCTGATAATAAAACACCAGAGATGTTCTAGGGAGACACATCCACGTTACTGTCTGATAATAAACACCAGAGATGTTCTAGGGAGACACATCCACTTTACTGTCTGATAATAAAACACCAGAGATGTTCTAGGGAGACACATCTGTTGTACTGTCTGATAATAAAACACCAGAGATGTTCTAGGGAGACACATTCACTTTAATGTCTGATAATAAAACACCAGAGATGTTTTAGGGAGACACATCTGTTGTACTTTCTGATAATAAAACACCAGAGATGTTCTAGGGAGACACATCTGTTGTACTGTCTGATAATAAAACACCAGAGATGTTATAGGGAGACACATATGTTGTACTGTCTGATAATAAAACACCAGAGATGTTCTAGGGAGGCATATCCATTGTACTGTCTGATAATAAAACACCAGAGATGTTCTAGGGAGACACATCTGTTGTACTGTCTGATAATAAAACACCAGAGATGTTATAGGGAGACACATCCATTGTGCTGTCTGATAATAAAACACCAGAGATGTTCTAGGGAGGCATATCCATTGTACTGTCTGATAATAAAACACCAGAGATGTTCTAGGGAGACACATCTGTTGTACTGTCTGATAATAAAACACCAGAGATGTTCTAGGGAGACACATCCGTTGTACTGTCTGATAATAAACCACCAGATATGTTCTAGGGAGACACATCTGTTGTACTGCCTGATAATAAAACACCAGATATGTTCTAGGGAGACACATCTACTATACTGTCTGATAATAAAACACCAGAGATGTTCTAGGGAGACACGTCCACTTTACTGTCTGATAATAAAACACCAGAGATGTTCTAGGGAGGCACATCTGTTGTACTTTCTGATAATAAAACACCAGAGATGTTCTAGGGAGACACATCTGTTGTACTGTCTGATAATAAATCACCAGATATGTTCTAGGGAGACACATCTGTTGTACTGTCTGATAATAAAACACCAGAGATGTTCTAGGGAGACACATCTGTTCTACTGTCTGATAATAAAACACCAGAGATGTTCTAGGGAGACACATCTGTTGTACTGTCTGATAATAAATCACCAGATATGTTCTAGGGAGACACATCCACTATACTGTCTGTCACGAATTGGCCGCCTTAACATCCCAGAATATTTTTCTCGGTCTCCAAATTTGAGAGGCCAAATTGAGAAAGAATGAATTAATCACACTACTCCAAAATTATCTAGTCGTGAGGTAAGATTATTCACAAAAAGCCTCTAGCCATGACGTAAGCTTGCAGATGGCAAGTAAAATGGCAACTAGATAATTAGTATACACCTTGGGAAACTGCTGACCCAGACATGCTGAATCAACAATGAAGGGGCCATGGACTGTGTAATTAAAACCTGGTTTACCCACAGAGTTGTAAACTGGCTGTTGACCATGAGAACCTAATTGTTCCCTTGACATGACACCTGATAAGAATAGCTAGGAAATCGCCCAGGTGTGAACAACATTAACCCAGGGAAAGATAATAGCCCCAGGGCTGTAAACTAAGCCCCGCCCACTCTGACTGGCAGACTCAGGGAGGTGTGAACCAGGTCTGATAAGACAATTAACACTGAGGACTTGGGGCCAGACAGAGAGGAGCAAGGTGTGATGGCCAGTTGCAATGATAAGGGCAATTACTGTCAGGAGGAGATAAGAAGAATTTATGACGGGAATGCCAAGGAGATAATATGGTCTGCTTGACTTAGCTTAAATAAGGGTCCCTAGCCTGTGTTATGTTAGATTAAGTTTGACTTCAGAACAGGTAGGAACTATCTCAATGTCTGTAGTCATATGCATGAATATTATGTTGGCTGCTAGGAATTATTTCTTAGTAACTAGTCCCTTAGTAAGTCTCTTAGTTTCTTAGATGGATGGACCGATTTTCAGTCTATATCTGATCTAGGTTATTGCAAGAACTATCATTGTCATAGATTACTTGAGTGTTCTTTCTAAGTTCTGCGTTCAATATCATATTGCTTTAAAGTGTTATTCTTCTGAGAAATAGAGCCTTATGTGAGACAGATCTTGTCTGGGTAGACTTTTAGGTGTCTTGGTAGATGCTTGTCATTTCTTTGTACACTATCCTAGTTGCCTTTTGGTGTGTGCATTTGTTGTACAGAATATAGTCAACTGACTATTTATTTAATTCTTACAACAGCAGTAACTAAGTGTGATTAAACCGGGCAGCTCAGCAAATATGGCTGGTCTGTGTGGTAACTTCAATTAGACTTGTTGTATATCTCATTTTGTAGCTATACAATATTAGTACTCATTAATAATGACTGATGCTATTATGTTGAGTATAATTAGATGTCCATCTTGAAGTAATATAATGTTTACGGATATGTTGGATGTATGTATGTGTAATTTCATAAACTAACTAGTGCATTATGCTATGATGTTAAAGTATCATAATATGTCTAGTTTAATCAATATGTTTATGTGTATTGGATGTTTGATATATTGATTTGTCATATGCAAACCTACCAATATGAAGTGTTATGCTATTGTCTGTGCGTTGGCACATTGGCCAATGATGGTGTTGGAAGCAGAGGTGTAATGGTACAGACATTACCCACAATTGGTATATGGTGCTAAACTTTCTCAGTGTATTGTGGGCGTGCGTCCACGGTAATGCAGGGAAACTTGGCACAACTACTGGTCACGGCTTGTAAGCCCGGATGACCTGGCATTGTTATAATACACTTACCGACCCTGTGAGCTGCTAAACTAACATTGGACGGAGCGGCTGTACGACACAGAATTTCTGTATTAGCGACATGGACATGGGGCGGCAGAAATGTAATCATTACAGGCGTGTGAGACAATTGAAAAGCCCGTCCCAGACTAAAGACAGTAGAGAGAAAGAGGATGGTGAACATAGTAGAGCTGGAAGATAAACTTGGCCAGACTGGTCATTGTATATGTTTGTGTTATGATATGTTTTAATTAGGATTGCGCTGATGTAGAACTGATATAACAAATTCTTGACTTTCTTTCAAGCTCTCACAAGGAGCCCTATGTTATAGATCTCAAGACTAGAGACTACTGACTAGGAGTGTCAGGACTGGCAGGATCGCCAGACTACCGGCAATCTTTTTCTTTTGTTGAGTCTACTGGAGAGTGGGGATCTGGACCACAGTTCCAGATAGATGAAGTAACAAGTAAAGTTACGTAATGTTTCTCATCACCATATGTTATATGATTTCATCATCCTCATCTTGAACCATCAGATGTCTATGATTATGATTAGTAAATAAATGTTGTAGTATTGTAACTCATAGTTCTGTCATTATATTTTTTCCAATTGTGCATACGTGTTGTTGTGTACATTGGTGGGGGTTCACTTACACACCAAGGAAAGGAGCAGTCAGGGAGAAAACCTGTACGGAGATAGTCGTCTATACTAATATATTTAGACTTAAAACATCTATCTTAAGCTAACCTTCTCTTTCCTATACCTTGGCGAATATTCAGCACAGTTCATTCAATTTTGTAACGAGCCACTAGGAACTGTACGTTGGATATTCAAGGGTTTAATCTGTAGTTCAGCCATATAGATTTTGTCCCTAGTCAGTTTCTGACTATCTGGGGTTGCTCGCCAGTGAATAATACATTCATCTAGCCGGTGGGGCACCCCGACTTCTGACAGATCTGATAATAAAACACCAGAGATGTTCTAGGGAGAAACATCCACTTTACTGTCTGATAATAAACCACCAGATATGTTCTAGGGAGTAGGGAGACACATCTGTTGTACTGTCTGATAATAAAACACCAGAGATGTTGTAGGGAGACACATCCGTTGAACTGTTTGATAATAAAACACCAGAGATGTTCTAGGGAGACACATCCGTTGAACTGTCTGATAATAAACCACCAGAGATGTTCTAGGGAGACACATCGGTTACACTGTCTGATAATAAAACACCAGAGATGTTCTAGGGAGACACATCCGTTGAACTGTCTGATAATAAACCACCAGAGATGTTCTAGGGAGACACATCGGTTACACTGTCTGATAATAAAAAACCAGAGATGTTCTAGGGAGACACATCCACATTACTGTCTGATAATAAACCACCAGATATGTTCTAGGGAGACACATCTGTTGTACTGTCTGATAATAAAACACCAGAGATGTTCTAGGGAGACACATCAGTTGTACTGTCTGATAATGAAACACCAGAGATGTTGTAGGGAGACACATCCGTTGAACTCTCTGATAATAAAACACCAGAGATGTTGTAGGGAGACACATCTGTTGTACTGTCTGATAATAAACCACCAGAGTTGTTCTAGGGAGACACGTCCACTTTACTGTCTGATAATAAAAAGCCACAGATGTTCTAGGGAGACCCATCCGTTGTTCTGTCTGATAATAAAACACCAGAGATGTTGTAGGGAGACACATCCGTTAAACTCTCTGATAATAAAACACCAGAGATTTTCTAGGGAGACACATCCACTTTGTTGTCTGGTAATAAAACACCAGAGATGTTCTAGGGAGACATATCCGTTGAACTGTCTGATAATAAACCACTAGAGATGTTCTAGTGAGACACATCCACTTTTCTGTCTGATAATAAACCACCAGAGATGTTCTAGGGAGACACATCAGTTGTACTGTCTGATAATGAAACACCAGAGATGTTGTAGGGAGACACATCCGTTGAACTCTCTGATAATAAAACACCAGAGATGTTGTAGGGAGACACATCTGTTGTACTGTCTGATAATAAACCACCAGAGATGTTCTAGGGAGACACATTCACTTTACTGTCTGATAATAAAACATCAGAGATGTTCTAGGGAGACACATTAATTTTTCTGTCTGATAATAAAACACCAGAGATGTTATAGGGAGACACGTCCACTTTACTGTCTGATAATAAAACGCTACAGATGTTCTAGGGAGGCGCATTCACTTTACTGTCTGATAATAAAAAGCCACAGATGTTTTAGGGAGACACATCCATTTTACTGTCTGATAATAAACCACCAGAGATGTTGTAGGGAGACACATCTGTTGTACTTTCTGATAATAAAACACCAGAGATGTTCTAGGGAGACACATCTGTTGTACTGTCTGATAATAAAACACCAGAGATGTTATAGGGAGACACATCTGTTGTACTGTCTGATAATAAAACACCAGAGATGTTCTAGGGAGGCATATCCATTGTACTGTCTGATAATAAAACACCAGAGATGTTCTAGGGAGACACATCTGTTGTACTGTCTGATAATAAAACACCAGAGATGTTATAGGGAGACACATCCATTGTACTGTCTGATAATAAAACACCAGAGATGTTCTAGGGAGGCATATCCATTGTACTGTCTGATAATAAAACACCAGAGATGTTCTAGGGAGACACATCTGTTGTACTGTCTGATAATAAAACACCAGAGATGTTCTAGGGAGACACATCCGTTGTAATGTCTGATAATAAACCACCAGATATGTTCTAGGGAGACACATCTGTTGTACTGCCTGATAATAAAACACCAGATATGTTCTAGGGAGACACATCTACTATACTGTCTGATAATAAAACACCAGAGATGTTCTAGGGAGACACGTCCACTTTACTGTCTGATAATAAAACACCAGAGATGTTCTAGGGAGGCACATCTGTTGTACTTTCTGATAATAAAACACCAGAGATGTTCTAGGGAGACACATCTGTTGTACTGTCTGATAATAAATCACCAGATATGTTCTAGGGAGACACATCTGTTGTACTGTCTGATAATAAAACACCAGAGATGTTCTAGGGAGACACATCTGTTCTACTGTCTGATAATAAAACACCAGAGATGTTCTAGGGAGACACATCTGTTGTACTGTCTGATAATAAATCACCAGATATGTTCTAGGGAGACACATCCACTATACTGTCTGATAATAAAACACCAGAGATGTTCTAGGGAGAAACATCCACTTTACTGTCTGATAATAAACCACCAGATATGTTCTAGGGAGTAGGGAGACACATCTGTTGTACTGTCTGATAATAAAACACTAGAGATGTTGTAGGGAGACACATCCGTTGAACTGTTTGATAATAAAACACCAGAGATGTTCTAGGGAGACACATCCGTTGAACTGTCTGATAATAAACCACCAGAGATGTTCTATGGAGACACATCGGTTACACTGTCTGATAATAAAACACCAGAGATGTTCTAGGGAGACACATCCGTTGAACTGTCTGATAATAAACCACCAGAGATGTTCTAGGGAGACACATCGGTTACACTGTCTGATAATAAAAAACCAGAGATGTTCTAGGGAGACACATCCACATTACTGTCTGATAATAAACCACCAGATATGTTCTAGGGAGACACATCTGTTGTACTGTCTGATAATAAAACACCAGAGATGTTCTAGGGAGACACATCAGTTGTACTGTCTGATAATGAAACACCAGAGATGTTGTAGGGAGACACATCCGTTGAACTCTCTGATAATAAAACACCAGAGATGTTGTAGGGAGACACATCTGTTGTACTGTCTGATAATAAACCACCAGAGTTGTTCTAGGGAGACACGTCCACTTTACTGTCTGATAATAAAAAGCCACAGATGTTCTAGGGAGACCCATCCGTTGTTCTGTCTGATAATAAAACACCAGAGATTTTCTAGGGAGACACATCCACTTTGTTGTCTGGTAATAAAACACCAGAGATGTTCTAGGGAGACATATCCGTTGAACTGTCTGATAATAAACCACTAGAGATGTTCTAGTGAGACACATCCACTTTTCTGTCTGATAATAAACCACCAGAGATGTTCTAGGGAGACACATCGGTTACACTGTCTGATAATAAACCACCAGAGATGTTCTAGGGAGACACATCAGTTGTACTGTCTGATAATGAAACACCAGAGATGTTGTAGGGAGACACATCCGTTGAACTCTCTGATAATAAAACACCAGAGATGTTGTAGGGAGACACATCTGTTGTACTGTCTGATAATAAACCACCAGAGATGTTCTAGGGAGACACATTCACTTTACTGTCTGATAATAAAACATCAGAGATGTTCTAGGGAGACACATTAATTTTTCTGTCTGATAATAAAACACCAGAGATGTTATAGGGAGACACGTCCACTTTACTGTCTGATAATAAAACGCTACAGATGTTCTAGGGAGGCGCATTCACTTTACTGTCTGATAATAAAAAGCCACAGATGTTTTAGGGAGACACATCCATTTTACTGTCTGATAATAAACCACCAGAGTTGTTCTAGGGAGACACGTCCACTTTACTGTCTGATAATAAAAAGCTACAGATGTTCTAGGGAGACCCATCCGTTGTTCTGTCTGGTAATAAAACACCAGAGATGTTCTAGTTAGACATATCCGTTGAACTGTCTGATAATAAACCACTAGAGATGTTCTAGTGAGACACATCCACTTTTCTGTCTGATAATAAACCACCAGAGATGTTCTAGGGAGACACATCGGTTACACTGTCTGATAATAAACCACCAGAGATGTTCTAGGGAGACACATTCACTTTCTCTTCTTCTTCTTCTTCTTCTTCAGATTTCCGAGCCATTGAGGTTCTTTGCTGCAAATACAATCCGTCTCCATTCGTCTCTCTGGTGGACTTTCTCTTGCCAGTCGTTGATTCCAAGTGCTTGTAGGTCTGTACATGTATTATCTCTCCACCGTCTTCTTGGTCTACCTCGGGGTCTACGGTCATTACGGGCGTGGGTTCAAATCCCACTTCTGACACCAGAATAATCCCGCCTGTCAACAACCTAGTTTAGACAGGCATACAGGGATTCTTCATTTGTACCGCAGGAATATCAACTCGTAGGTGTACAAAGGGTAAATTCGCTTTATTGCGCACTGATAACAATTGGCTCCACGAGCTCACATGAACATACATATATCATCAACACATCATCACATTCAATAAATTTATAATACTGCTAAGCACAATCTCTATCTGTCCTAGCGTAAGTCACTATACTACTGTGCCCTGAAAACTACACAATGGTCAGGGCAAATACATCGACCTGTCTCCTGAGCTGTCCAGTCCCGTCTGGCTAAACTTCGCAGCGTTGTCCAGTTGCGGACTTGTAAATCCTTGTGCGCCAGCACTATTACGTGCTCGGTTACCTCGCACGTAGTTCAGTAGCATGTCACTAGCTACTGTACTCTAGCTAACGCTGTTTACGGGTACTTCCCGTATTTATTGTTTCCTACTCTAACCTGGGAGTAAATCCCTGTCATGTCCTGCAGTGTCCTACTTATGACACGTACGTGTCCTGTTGGATAACTGCTTAAGAGTTCTATCTTCTACTTCTGTCCCTTGAATCTCTATTCCCTGTTCAGGGATGTTATCTCTATCCTCTCTTAGTCTTATCCATAACTTATATCCTTCTGTTACTTCTATCCTCAGCTTCTTGACATACTCTCCACCCCTCTGTGTTGCGTCACCAACTTTAGGTTATGGGTGTGACGCAATTTGGTTATCTTAATCATTAGGCTGTCTAATTTTGTCAAGAGCTGTTTGAGGTTGCTAACAATGTTCTGGGTATAATGACTGACTACTACTGTCTGATGTCACACTGTTGTATGCATCCACTGGCTAATCATTATCACAACACAACTGAATTGTTGGCCAGAGCTAACGCTCCCCTTCCACTATATTTCTGGGAGCTGTTCGAACCGAAGCTGTTGTCTTTTAAGACCTGCTTCTCATATTGCCAAATAACTGACAACCCGGACAAATTGTCCCTGTTATGAGTACAATACATGAATAATATTCATGCCCCCCCCCCCATATAATGTTAATCCAACTCGTCTACATGCTGTGTGTGCTAGTTTTTCACCTATCTAACTTCCGTTTGTGAAAACATCTTTCAATGTTATATCAGAGTTTCGTAAGTCTGTAATGTCCCCTGTTTAGAGTTAAGCACCTTTCCAGTCACTGCTGTATGCATGTTTATCTGAAAGTATTCCTGGTTGTTTGCGTGTTTGTTTATAATTAAAGTATGTGTAAATTACAAACATGTGTGTATGTCTATAATTTAGTTGAGTGTTATCTTTCAAGTGCCATAAAACGGTTTCTTGCAGTCACAAATGAGTGCGTATGCCTGATTCATGACTGCTTTGCCGGTTTAAGAAGCTTAAAATATGTTTCCTTACCTGCAATGTATTTGTGGCTATCACACACATAAAAATAGACAACACGTGTGCTACACAAATGGAACGAAGACGAATTACAAAAACTCGCGATGTGCGGAAAAATGTCGCACTAATGTTTCTCTCATCTGCTTTTAATCCTTTCGCTCAATCTCTTTCTCTCTCCTTTTTCTCACTCATTCACTCCACATTAGTTTAAAAACAAAATGTCATTAAAATATTGTCATCAAGAGAAATTGAATGCAAAAAATATTTACACTAACTTTGGGCTCAGTTTACAGAGTAGTAGAGCCATATGACTGTGCTATGTTTTCGCACTAGTCATGGTATGTACAAAAATTATTTACATGGTTGCAAGGATTGTTTGTAATCAATCCTAGGTATAATGACTAATCTACCTATTCTATTCTAATTTCGTGGGCTGAGCTAAGCTAACTAAGTGAATGAACTAAGCTAAGGGCACTAATCTAACTAAATGAATGAAATGGGGTAAAATGTGTTAATTACCTTATTGTATTTGTAAGTATGATGATGTAAATTTCAAATAATGGTATAAATTTAAGTGATGATTTATTTAACTAACTTATCTTAAAATGTATGTAATTAAAGATGAATTACTAATGTGTTTATGAGATTAATGGATATAGTTTCGTAGTTTTAGATTTATCAATTCCTAAATAAATGTGAATGAAATTTAGAAGGTAAATGCTATTAATTTCCTATCAATGAAGAAAAATGGGGATGTTTTTATAACTTATGTTACTCTAACAAAGATTTCAAACTATATGCAACTGCAATAAAAACATGTTATAATACATATCACAATATATTTCTAACTAATTCCAGGTTTCATGGTGAAGTCGCGTTACTTGAAGTTGAATATTACTCTACTTCACAATGTTATTTACAAAGTTTGATCTTCTTCGCGATGATCCTGGGTTTTGTCTCTATGTCGATTTACTGTTGTGTCGAATATAATAAATGACGGCGTAGCAAGATCATCATGTGCTTGTCCGTTTTAATTCATAATGACACAGTTATATGCACAGTTCTCTTTATGGCGACACACAAATATATGAGCACTATAGTGTCTGTAACACACCAGTCTGGACACAGATTAATTATAATGTCACTGACTATGGTGATGTTGGCTCATTCCTCTGCGTTACTTCAGGTATGTCGACGTCAGAGGGTCTGCTCAAAGTGTCAGCAAGTAAGTTCATTCTACCCTTAATGTGATTGATGGTAAAAGAGTAGTTTTGGAGAATCAGAGACCGTCTATAAATACGGTTTTTTCTGTGGACTCCTGACTCCATGACGGTGAGTGGGGAGTTGTCAGTCTCGATGACAAAATGTGTCCCTGCCAAAAACCTATAAAGTTTACGGACACAGTAGATGATACTTAACCCCTCTAATTCTGAGACTCCGTACTTTGACTCTGTAGGTGTGATCTTCCGGCTCACGTAGATGATCGGGTGGAAAATCCCATCATAATGTCGACCTAGTACGCCGGCGATGGATACAGTACTCGCGTCTGTCCTAAGAAAATAGGTGAGGTTCGGGTTAGGTAAGCGTAATATTGGTACATCGCCAAACATCTAGTTAGCTTAAGTTTTGATAAAGCGTTTATTAACTTAGTATCTTTTACATTGATTTTTACAGAAGCTTTCAACAAATTCGCTTTACTGTCTGATAATAAAACATCAGAGATGTTCTATGGAGACACATCTACTTTTCCGTCTGATAATAAAACGCCACAGATGTTCTAGGGAGACACATTCACTTTACTGTCTGATAATAAAAAGCCACAGATGATTTGGAGAGACACATCCATTTTACTGTCTGATAATAAACCACCAGAGATGTTCTAGGGAGACACGTCCACTTTACTGTCTGATAATAAAAAGCCAGAGATGTTCTAGGCAGACACATCCGTTGTGCTGTCTGATAATAAAACACCAGAGATGTTCTAGGGAGACACATCCACTTTACTGTCTGATAATAAAACACCAGAGATATTCTAGGGAGACACAGCCATCAACTCAAGAATCCATCGCTAAAGCCAGTGGTTATAGAACTAGACATTTCAAAGTGTCGATTTACTCGGTCTCGGACATTTTCAGTAGGTGATCAGTCAATGAATAATTACTTTAGTTCCCAGAAAAAAAGGACATGTGAAATAACTAACTGAAACTTCTATAATGACAGACGAAAGAAGAATGAAGAGCGCGTGCAACAGACAGGGCCACACAGCAGGCCCTGGACAAAACGTGGTTGCTACCATGTCCATGGGAATAGTCTCTCCATCTCTGGTCATCTCTGTCACCTCACCGGACCACCTGGATTATACACCTCAATGTCTGAACACGGACCAGTGCCTATCCTTTATACACCTCAATGTCTGTACCTATCCTTTATACACCTCAATTTCTGTACTTATCCTTTATACACCTCAATTTTTGTACCTATCCTTTATACACCTCAATGTCTGTACCTATCCTTTATACACCTCAATGTCTGTACCTATCCTTTATACACCTCAATGTTCCCATACGTGCTCCGTTCCCTCGTTCAACAGCCAGCGAAGTGTCATACTACTAATCGTTCCCACCGCTATCTGATTAAAAGTTCTTCTGGTCTTCACTCTCAGTTTTGAGATTCTTTCAGAACCCCTGCCGATCCCCCGTAATCTCATTCTTTCCACATATTGGTTCTCAGTCTGTTTCTCCGCCTTCTCCACCTGGTTCCACAAGCGAACGACCACCTCCCCCTTGTCCATAGGCAAGATACCACCAAGAAGTGCCCTCCCTGCTAGCCTATCAGCCTGTTCATTCCCCCGTACCGCATGGCCAGGGCAAAATATCCATACAATATTCACAATCTGTGACCTCTGAAGCGACAAGAGCCATTCCACACGAAACATTCCTTTCTCCACCTCACTAAGCATACTCTTTGAATCCATAATGAACACAGTGTGTGTTGCAGTGTTCTCCTCTAGCCAATGGAATGCCGCTGTTACTGCCTCCATCTCCATTCTCATGCTGGAGGTCGTAGCCTCATATGCCAGATTCTCCTTTTTCAAGACTCATCCATTAGCCTTTGCAATAAAGCCCCAGCCACTACGTCTGTTTCTCACCACTGACCCATCGGTGTAGATGACTATGTCACCTTGATGTGTGTTGCTCTGGATCAGCTGTTGCACTTCAAACTCAGTGCGGCCCGCTGCCCATTCTCTGCACTCACGACCCAGTGTTATTATTATATTGTGCCAGTCCGTGATGTCTTCCGGAACTTCAACCCGCTCTCTTTCACGATTGATGGTCTCTAGATCACACACCTGACTTATAGAAAGTTCTGCCTGTGCCATCCAGGACCTGCCTCGTCTTAGTCTAAGACCCTTGACCATATCCATATATATGGGTGATCCCTGTCTGCAGCAACTCTCAGGTACCATTTGGCCTGAAGGACCCTATGCCTATCCGTCATTGTTGGTAGCGCCAGGATATGCCTCATGCATATAATTGGTGTGTCCTTTGTGCACCCCAGGATTAACCGCATGGCCGCATTCTGTATGCCCTCCAACCTTTCAAGATGGCTCTTTGATACAGTCAGCAGCCCCAAACCATACTCAGTGACAGCAATTATTAACTGCTGAAAGAGCCTGTACAGCATCCTCTGACCTACCCCTGCTGCTGCCATAGCCCTCAATGCATTTAGTCCCCTACCACCATCAAAGTCTCCACATGATCCTTAAAAGACACACACCTGTTGTAGGTACTTCAATTTACTCTCTGGACTAAGAGGGCATCCATTCAACATAATACCTGGGACATCTGCCTTCACGATCCGGTTATCCAGGAAGTACCACACAACCGATGCCTTATCTGGGTGTATAATGGCCCGTGCGTCCCTGCACCACTCCGCTACCCTGTTTACCGCCACCTGTAAGTCTTTCATACAGGCATTGATAATGCACATTGGGAGCAAGTCGCCGCTGAACGTGTTGCATGGAGGGCAAACAGAAATGGAATAAAGACAAAGGAGAAAATTATTGCAGATAAGTCACACACCGAGCGTTTGAGACGTAAGATGGTGCATGATGGTGGAAATTACCACGTGATCACATGCACCCACTGTGAACGGACATTTACAGCGCAAATTGGCCTTATCAGTCACATTCGCTACCGCCATAGGTAAAAGTTATTATGCCTTTTTAAAGCACAAACTATCGTCTGTCAAGACGACAAGGTGCCAATGTAATGTAATGTAAGTCTTTCGCCGAACTGGCCCTGCCTCTGCCCTGTCTGTACACCAGCACATCATCTGCAAATGTTAAGATTCTACCCACACTTGGTGTCTCAATAGTTGCGATGTTGCTGGTGTATCCATTAAAGAGCACTGGGGACAAGGCAGATCCCTGCGGCAACCCAGGTGTAATAGTACAGGGCTCAGAAGTCCAGGAACCCATGCGCAGTACAACCTTACGCTCGTAGAGGACTGCCGCAAACCATCTAACAAGGCAAGGGCAGACTTCCATGTCTAACAGTGTGTGTATCAACCGAACATACCTGACCCTGTTATACGCATCCTCCAGGTCAAGAGCTACCGCCACTGTCTCCTGTTTATCCTGGAAGCCCTCGTAGACATCAAATGCAAAAGTTGCAGCATTGACCCCGGTAACTCCCGAGTCCTTGGGGAAGCAGATTACGACTTTCCAAATGTCGCTGGAGCCTGCGTGCTACTATCTTTTCGATGACTTTGCCATAAGTGTTTTGCAGGGTTATGATTCGGTATCCATTAAGTCTGGAGTGATCCTTACCTGGCTTTGGGGGTGGGACCAGGTAGCTATTTAGCCAATCGTGGGGTATTTCCGCAGTATTGATGCTTAGGTTGAAACAAAGAGCCATCTCCTCCAAGTCCCCATCATTTATGTTCCTCATATGGGAGTACCTCACCCCATCCGGACCCGGCGCTGTGTCTTTAGCCCGCTTCAGTACCCGTCTAATGTCCCTCCACTTTAATCTCACAGCTCTCCTACCTAGTAACCCGTGACAAGACTTCTCTGACGTTATCTCTAATAGCGCTATCTTGCTGATCCGTCTGTTTTAAAAATCGCGCAAGAAAAGCATCCCCTTTGCCCTTGTTAGTTGTCATAGGTCGGTTGTTATCATCATAAAGGTACCATGTGTACCAGGCATCGCCTGTCTCTTCATCTGCCAGTGCAGCCTCCAGAATTTTCACAATGTCACATCCCCACCGACTTCATTGATAAACTGTTCCCACTTAATCCTCTTTGCCTCAGCTGAGGGAAATAGCTGAACGTCCCTAAGTCAAATCCCCCGGATGTGAGGGCCTGGCTGCCATCCACCTCCTGCTCTTGGAGGTGTAATGCTGATCCGCCAGCATCTGCAACCTACCTTGTTCCAGAAGTACTGGCACCCTTTCCTCTGGAGAAAGCAAGGCAAGGCCGAGAGAGGGAACATACTGCGTGAACAACACATGTTCTCTCATTCCAAGCCCAGGCATTGTGGGATAGAATTCTAGCTCTAGTTCCAATCCACATACTTTCGTCTGTAAAGACGGCAAGGTGCCACTTACTTACGTGGCTGAAAGGTTAACGCGGGCGCGCTTGAACTGTCTCGTGTAACCGCGTAGTGTGTTTGTTCCAGACACCGAAAGCTGGGCTAAAATGTTGACTGAAAGTGAGGGTGTCATCGTGTGTGTGTGTGTGTGTGTGGGTGGGGGGGAGGGAGTTGTTAAATCAGCACATCGAAGACACGCGTCGGGTATGTGCAGACAGATAGGTTGGGATCAGAGACGGGTGAAGGGGAAGGGGAACAAGGAAAACAACTTTCATACAACTAAAGTTGAATGAGTCTGGGTGTAATATTACGTCTGTGCCAGGAGTGAGAGAGAGCCCATTACAAAATTAGGCGGTTTGTCACTGTCTTGCTATTTCTTTCAGGGAATAGGCCAGATTTCATAGTCATGGCTTGGACGTCACACATTAGCGCGATATACTCTGTTGAAATGTGTGGAAGCTCTGGCTAAAAGGTGCTGACATGATCTCCAGGGGGAGCCAGAATTAAACTTATCGCCTGTCCAGGCAGGTGACAGTGAGAAGCCATAGTTAAACCTGTCACCTATCCAGGCAGGTGACAGTGAGGAGCCAAATTTAAACCCATCACCTATCCAAAAGGTAAATGGAAAAATATAACGATGATTAATGTACATGCACCTACTGAAGAGAAAGAAGATGATATTAAAGAAGACTTTTATAATGATCTGGAAGATGTCATAGAAGAAACCCCCAAACAGAACATACTGATTGTGCTGGGAGACTTCAATGCAAAAATAGGTAGAGAGCAAACTAATAAAAAAGTTGCCGGTATGGAAAGCCTACATACAACTTCAAATGATAATGGATGGAGAGTCATCAACCTAGCAGAAGCCAAAGGACTGCAGATCAGCAGTACTAGACTACACAGAAAGGATATACACAAACAAACTTGGAAATCATGTGACAAGAGAACCTATAATCAAATAGATCACATTTTAATTAACAACAGAAATGCATCAAACATACAGCAAGTTAGAAGTTATAGAGGAGCTGAGTGCCACAGTGACCACTTCCTCGTTGGAGCAAAATTTAAAATAAAACTTAAGAGAGCTTCTATACTAAATTACAAAGATTACACCCAACATATAACAGAGAAAAACTACAAGAAATTACAGTCAAAGAGAAATTTACAGATGAAATAAAATGTAAACTTGAAACCCTGCAAAACCCTTTGGAGGAAAGCGTTGACCAAACTTGGTTGAATATCAAGAATACAATTCAATCTACCGCAGAAGAATGTCTCGGTGTGTTAACCACGCATAGAAAGAACAGATGGTTCAATCAAAAATGTGAAGAAGCAGTCATTAGGAAAAAGAATGCCAGACATTTATGGTTAAATGACATCATTACATTGGCACCTTGGCACCTTTCCGTCTTGACAGACGATAGTTTGGTACATTGTGCTTCAAAAAGGTTTAATAACTACGATCCATGGCGGTGGCGAGTGTGGCTGGTAAGGCCAATTCTTGCTGCAAATGTTTGCCCACAGTAGGTGCATGTGAAAACATGGTCATTTCCACCATTTTGCACCATCTTACGTCTCTCACGCTCTGTGTGTGCTTTATCTGCAATCATTTTCTCCTTTGTCTTTATTCCATTTCTGATAGTTGCCCTCCATGCAACACGTTCAGCGGCGACGTGCTCCCAATGTGTATTATCAATGCCTGTATCAATCATGTCCCGCTTACACACATCTTTGTATCGCAGTAGAGGCCGACCCTGAGATCTCCTACCCGTCTGTAATTCACCAAAAAAGATGTCCTTTGGTATTCTACCATCATCCATCCTCCTAACGTGTCCTATCCATCTAAGTCTACGAAGACTGAGGATGGAATACACCGTCACACAACCTGATCTTTCCAATACTTCAGTATTTGTGATTTTGTCTTGCCACTTAATACCAATGCTTAATACCAAATGACATCAACAACATCCAAAAGGAAGAGCATTATAGAAATGAATGTAAAGAGGCTACAAAAATAGTCCGACAGCAGAAGCGAGAATATATGAGTAATATAATCAAAGATATGGAAATTAATCACCAGACAAATGAATCCAGAAAGTGTTTTTAAAGAACGAAGTCAATGAAACGAGGGCACCAACACAACACATATGATTTAAAAGACAAAAATGGGAATATGATAAATACAAATGAGGAAATGTGCAACACATGGAAAGAATATTTTGTTGAATTACTGAATTGTGAAGCTCCAAGTAACACTTTCTCACAGGAAGAGGTTCTAACATGTAAACCACAAACTGAAGAACCTACATTTGAAGAAATCCTATATGTAATCACACGACTTAAAAACAATAAGGCAACTGGGACTGATGGAATTGCTACTGAATTTATAAAGGCAGGTGGCCATGCATTACATCTAAAGCTATACGAACTAATAATAAAAATCTGGAGGACAGAAGAATTACCCCATGACTGGAAAGAGTCATTATTGATACCTATCTTTAAGAAAGGAGACAAGTTCCAATGTGAAAATTATAGAGGAATATCACTACTGTCCACAAGCTATAAGATACTATCCGCAGTATTACTAAATAGACTAAAACCATATTCAGAAATCATATTAGGTGACTACCAGGCGGGTTTTAGACAAAACAGATCAACAATAGATCAGATATTTATCTTACGACAAATAGTGAGAAAAATTGGGAATATAAAAGAGATCTCCATAACATTTTTGTGGATTTTAAAAAGGCTTATGATAGTGTCCATAGGAATAGTCTATGGAATGCTGTGCAGGAATTTGGAATACCAAGGAAGTTAATCAACATGACCAGACTATGCATGGAAGATACTTATAATATAGTAAAATATAAAGGCAGGAAATCAGACCCTTTCCAAATAACATCTGGCTTGAAACAGGGTGATGCACTATCGCCGCTACTTTTCAATCTGGCTGTAGAGAAAGTTGTAAGGAAGGTAAAGGAGGAATGTGATATTGGAGGAACATCCAAGCTGCTTGGTTATGCAGATGATATAGATATTACAGGGCAAAGTGAACAAAAGAGATTGGAAATATTGACTCACTTAAAGGAAAAAGCCCAACAGATGGGGCTGGTTATCAACCAAGATAAGACAGAATATATGGTAATTTCAAGAGACGGAATGACTAAAAACTCTGGCCACATACAAATAGATAATATGACCATTAAAAGAACGGAAACATACAAATACCTGGGTACAATCTTCAGCTGCTCCAACCTCATAAGGGAAGAAATACAAACTAGAATCAACTCTGGACATAAGATATACTATGCACTACAACATCTACTAAAATCAAATGCGCTATCTTGTAACACCAAAATCACAATATAAAAAAAACACTGATCAGGCCAATTGTGCTGTATGGCTCTGAAACCTGGAGTACAACGAAAGGAGACGAAGCCTTGTTACAAACCGTTGAGAACAAAATTTTAAGACGCATCTTTGGACCCATTAGGGATACACAAAGTGGAGAGTGGAAAAGAAGAAGTAACAAAGACATTTATGATATGTTTAAGTCCCCGCTAATCACTGGTATCATGAAGGCTAATAGGCTACAATGGCTGGGATATATAGAAAGAATGGAAGATAATAGGGAAACAAAACTCGCTTACACTCAGGAAATAAATGACCGTAGACCCCGAGGTAGACCAAGAAGGCGGTGGAGAGATAATACATGTACAGACCTACAAGTACTTGGAATCAACGACTGGCAAGAGAAGGTCCACCAGAGAGACGAATGAAGACGGATTGTACCTGCAGCAAAGAACCTCAATGGCTCGGAACGCTGAAGAAGAGAAGAAGAAGAAGACCTATCCAGGCAGGTGACACGAAGGAGCTAAGGTTACACTTGTCACTATCCAGGTAGGTGACAGTGAGGAGCCCAGGTTAAAATTGTCAATTATCCAGGTAAGTAGCAGTGAGGAGTCAAGGTTCAACCGATGACCTGTCCAGGCAGATGACAGCGAGGACCTGGTTGTCGGTGGTTGAAACAACATGGCTGCTTAACGAGACAACTACAAACATCAAATTACTAAACAGAACTATGACAATGGTGACGTAATCAGTCACAAAATGTAAAGTGGACAACCGAGAACCACTGAGCCGGAAATAAACATGTCAGTGTAAATATAAACATTTCATTAAAGAAGAAAGTCACAGCCAAAACAAAAGTGTTGTTGTAAAGTACTGAAATACAACACAGAGTAGGACATACAACTTCCACATCAAACATGAGCAACACAGAGTAGGACATACAACTTACACATCAAACATGAGCAACACAGAGTAGGACATACAACTTACACATCAAACATGAGCAACACAGAGTAGGACATACAACTTACACATCAAACATGGGCAACACAGAATAGGACATACAACTTACACATCAAACATGGGCAACACAGAGTAGGACATACAACTTACACATCAAACATGAGCAACACAGAATAGGACATACAACTTACACATCAAACATGAGCAACACAGAGTAGGACATACAACTTACACATCAAACATGAGCAACACAGAGTAGGACATACAACTTACACATCAAACATGAGCAACACAGAGTAGGACATACAACTTACACATCAAACATGAGCAACACAGAGTAGGACATACAACTTACACATCAAACATGGGCAACACAGAATAGGACATACAACTTACACATCAAACATGGGCAACACAGAGTAGGACATACAACTTACACATCAAACATGAGCAACACAGAATAGGACATACAACTTACACATCAAACATGAGCAACACAGAGTAGGACATACAACTTACACATCAAACATGAGCAACACAGAGTAGGACATACAACTTACACATCAAACATGAGCAACACAGAGTAGGACATACAACTTACACATCAAACATGAGCAACACAGAGTAGGACATACAACTTACACATCAAACATGAGCAACACAGAGTAGGACATACAACTTACACATCAAACATGAGCAACACAGAGTAGGACATACAACTTACACATCAAACATGGGCAACACAGAGTAGGACATACAACTTACACATCAAACATGAGCAACACAGAGTAGGACATACAACTTACACATCAAACATGAGCAACACAGAGTAGGACATACAACTTACACATCAAACATGAGCAACACAGAGTAGGACATACAACTTACACATCAAACATGAGCAACACAGAGTAGGACATACAACTTACACATGAAACATGAGCAACACAGAGTAGGACATACAACTTACACATCAAACATGAGCAACACAGAGTAGGACATACAACTTACACATCACACATGAGCAACACAGAGTAGGACATACAACTTACACATCAAACATGAGCAACACAGAGTAGGACATACAACTTACACATCAAACATGAGCAACACAGAGTAGGACATACAACTTACACATCACACATGAGCAACACAGAATAGGACATACAACTTACACATCAAACATGGGCAGCACAGAGTAGGACATACAAATGTGCATCAGGCATGGGCAACAAGTCAGCACTAATGTTACAGCCTACTTAAGGGTAACATCTATGCATTTCTGAAGCACTCACAACGAGACGTGGCGCGGGTTGTCTCTAAATACGTCTTTGAGATGTTGTACGGGTAGTCTCTAAACACGTCCTTGAGACGTGGCACCGGTTGTCTCTAAGCACGCCCTTGAGACGTGGCATGGGTTGTCTTTAAACACGTCCTTGAGACGTGACACATGTTGTCTCTAAACACGTCCTTGAGACATGGCACGGGTTTACTCTATACACATCCTTGAGACGTGACAGATATTGACTATACACGTCTTTGAGACGTGACACCGGTGGACTCAATATATGTCCTTGAGACGTGACACTGGTTTACTCCATACACAGCTGCTCGTCCTTGAGACGTGTCCCGGTTTAGTCTGACAATATGGTACTTGACCTAAAGATGGCTCCCGCAGTAACCCCACAACATGTTCACCTTGAGACGTGTCCCGGTTTAGTCTGACAATATGGTACTTGACCTAAAGATGGCTCCCGCAGTAACCCCACAACATGTTCACCTTGAGACGTGTCCCGGTTTAGTCTGACAATATGGTACTTGACCTAGAGATGGCTCCCGCAGTAACCCCACAACATGTTCACCTTGAGACGTGTCCCGGTTTAGTCTGACAATATGGTACTTGACCTAGAGATGGCTCCCGCAGTAACCCCACATGTTCACATTGAGACGTGTCCCGGTTTAGTCTGACAATATGGTACTTGACCTAGAGATGGCTCCCGCAGTAACCCCACAACATGTTCACCTTGAGACGTGTCCCGATTTAGTCTGACAATATGGTACTTGACCTAGAGATGGCTCCCGCAGTAACCCCACAACATGTTCACCTTGAGACGTGTCCCGATTTAGTCTGACAATATGGTACTTGACCTAGAGATGGCTCCCGCAGTAACCCCACAACATGTTCACCTTGAGACGTGTCCCGGTTTAGTCTGACAATATGGTACTTGACCTAAAGATGGCTCCCGCAGTAACCCCACAACATGTTCACCTTGAGACGTGTCCCGGTTTAGTCTGACAATATGGTACTTGACCTAGAGATGGCTCCCGCAGTAACCCCACAACATGTTCACCTTGAGACGTGTCCCGGTTTAGTCTGACAATATGGTACTTGACCTAGAGATGGCTCCCGCAGTAACCCCACAACATGTTCACCTTGAGACGTGTCCCGGTTTAGTCTGACAATATGGTACTTGACCTAGAGATGGCTCCCGCAGTAACCCCACAACATGTTCACCTTAAGACGTGTCCCGGTTTAGTCTGACAATATGGTACTTGACCTAAAGATGGCTCCCGCAGTAACCCCACAACATGTTCACCTTAAGACGTGTCCCGGTTTAGTCTGACAATATGGTACTTGACCTAAAGATGGCTACCGCAGTAACCCCACAACATGTTCACCTTAAGACGTGTCCCGGTTTAGTCTGACAATATGGTACTTGACCTAGAGATGGCTCCCGCAGTAACCCCACAACATGTTCACCTTAAGACGTGTCCCGGTTTAGTCTGACAATATGGTACTTGACCTACTGATGGCTCCCGCAGTAACCCCACATGTTCACATTGAGACGTGTCCCGGTTTAGTCTGACAATATGGTACTTGACCTAGAGATGGCTCCCGCAGTAACCCCACATGTTCACATTGAGACGTGTCCAGATTTAGTCTGACAATATGGTACTTGACCTAGAGATGGCTCCCGCAGTAACCCCACAACATGTTCACATTGAGACGTGTCCAGATTTAGTCTGAAAATTATGGTACTTGACCTAGAGATGGCTCCCGCATTAACCCCACATGTTCACACTGAGACGTGTCCAGATTTAGTCTGACAATATGGTACTTGACCTAGAGATGGCTCCCGCAGTAACCCCACATGTTCACATTGAGACGTGTCCAGATTTAGTCTGACAATATTGTACTTGACCTATAGATGGCTCCCGCAGTAACCCCACATGTTCACATTGAGACGTGTCCAGATTTAGTCTGACAATATGGTACTTGACCTAGAGATGGCTCCCGCAGTAACCCCACAACATGTTCACATTGAGACGTGTCCAGATTTAGTCTGACAATATGGTACTTGACCTAGAGATGGCTCCCGCAGTAACCCCACATGTTCACATTGAGACGTGTCCCGGTTTAGTCTGACAATATGGTACTTGACCTAGAGATGGCTCCCGCAGTAACCCCACAACATGTTCACCTTGAGACGTGTCCCGGTTTAGTCTGACAATATGGTACTTGACCTAAAGATGGCTCCCGCAGTAACCCCACAACATGTTCACCTTGAGACGTGTCCCGGTTTAGTCTGACAATATGGTACTTGACCTAGAGATGGCTCCCGCAGTAACCCCACAACATGTTCACCTTGAGACGTGTCCCGGTTTAGTCTGACAATATGGTACTTGACCTAGAGATGGCTCTCGCAGTAACCCCACAACATGTTCACCTTGAGACGTGTCCCGGTTTAGTCTGACAATATGGTACTTGACCTAGAGATGGCTCCCGCAGTAACCCCACAACATGTTCACCTTAAGACGTGTCCCGGTTTAGTCTGACAATATGGTACTTGACCTAAAGATGGCTCCCGCAGTAACCCCACAACATGTTCACCTTAAGACGTGTCCCGGTTTAGTCTGACAATATGGTACTTGACCTAAAGATGGCTACCGCAGTAACCCCACAACATGTTCACCTTAAGACGTGTCCCGGTTTAGTCTGACAATATGGTACTTGACCTAGAGATGGCTCCCGCAGTAACCCCACAACATGTTCACCTTAAGACGTGTCCCGGTTTAGTCTGACAATATGGTACTTGACCTACTGATGGCTCCCGCAGTAACCCCACATGTTCACATTGAGACGTGTCCCGGTTTAGTCTGACAATATGGTACTTGACCTAGAGATGGCTCCCGCAGTAACCCCACATGTTCACATTGAGACGTGTCCAGATTTAGTCTGACAATATGGTACTTGACCTAGAGATGGCTCCCGCAGTAACCCCACAACATGTTCACATTGAGACGTGTCCAGATTTAGTCTGAAAATTATGGTACTTGACCTAGAGATGGCTCCCGCATTAACCCCACATGTTCACACTGAGACGTGTCCAGATTTAGTCTGACAATATGGTACTTGACCTAGAGATGGCTCCCGCAGTAACCCCACATGTTCACATTGAGACGTGTCCAGATTTAGTCTGACAATATTGTACTTGACCTATAGATGGCTCCCGCAGTAACCCCACATGTTCACATTGAGACGTGTCCAGATTTAGTCTGACAATATGGTACTTGACCTAGAGATGGCTCCCGCAGTAACCCCACAACATGTTCACATTGAGACGTGTCCAGATTTAGTCTGACAATATGGTACTTGACCTAGAGATGGCTCCCGCAGTAACCCCACAACATGTCCACCTTGAAACGTGTCCCGGTTTAGTCTGACAATATGGTACTTGACCTAGAGATGGCTCCCGCAGTAACCCCACAACATGTTCACATTGAGACGTGTCCAGATTTAGTCTGACAATATGGTACTTGACCTAGAGATGGCTCCCGCAGTAACCCCACAACATGTTCACCTTGAGACGTGTCCCGGTTTAGTCTGACAATATGGTACTTGACCTAGAGATGGCTCCCGCAGTAACCCCACATGTTCACATTGAGACGTGTCCAGGTTTAATCTGACAATATGGTACTTGACCTAGAGATGGCTCCCGCAGTAACCCCACATGTTCACATTGAGACATGTCCCGGTTTAGTCTGACAATATGGTACTTGACCTAGAGATGGCTCCCGCAGTAACCCCACATGTTCACATAGAGACGTGTCCCGGTTTAGTCTGACAATATGGTACTTGACCTAGAGATGGCTCCCGCAGTAACCCCACAACATGTTCACCTTGAGACGTGTCCCGGTTTAGTCTGACAATATGGTACTTGACCTAGAGATGGCTCCCGCAGTAACCCCACATGTTCACATTGAGACGTGTCCCGGTTTAGTCTGACAATATGGTACTTGACCTAGAGATGGCTCCCGCAGTAACCCCACATGTTCACATTGAGACGTGTCCCGGTTTAGTCTGACAATATGGTACTTGACCTAAAGATGGCTCCCGCAGTAACCCCACATGTTCACATTGAGACGTGTCCCGGTTTAGTCTGCCAATATGGTACATGACCTAGAGATGGCTCCCGCAGTAACCCCACAACATGTTCACCTTGAGACGTGTCCCGGTTTAGTCTGACAATATGGTACTTGACCTAGAGATGGCTCCCGCAGTAACCCCACATGTTCACATTGAGACGTGTCCCGGTTTAGTCTGACAATATGGTACTTGACCTAGAGATGGCTCCCGCAGTAACCCCACATGTTCACATTGAGACGTGTCCCGGTTTAGTCTGACAATATGGTACTTGACCTAAAGATGGCTCCCGCAGTAACCCCACATGTTCACATTGAGACGTGTCCCGGTTTAGTCTGCCAATATGGTACATGACCTAGAGATGGCTCCCGCAGTAACCCCACAACATGTTCACCTTGAGACGTGTCCCGGTTTAGTCTGACAATATGGTACTTGACCTAGAGATGGCTCCCGCAGTAACCCCACATGTTCACATTGAGACGTGTCCCGGTTTAGTCTGACAATATGGTACTTGACCTAGAGATGGCTCCCGCAGTAACCCCACATGTTCACATTGAGACGTGTCCCGGTTTAGTCTGACAATATGGTACTTGACCTAGAGATGGCTCCCGCAGTAACCCCACAACATGTTCACCTTGAGACGTGTCCCGGTTTAGTCTGACAATATGGTACTTGACCTAGAGATGGCTCCCGCAGTAACCCCACATGTTCACATTGAGACGTGTCCCGGTTTAGTCTGACACTATGGTACTTGACCTGGAGATGGCTCCCGCAGTAACCCCACAACATGTTCATCTTGAGACGTGTCCCGGGTTGACTGTGTCGTATGGTGGCAGTTTTAGTTTAGTATTGTGTACCGGTTGACGAACTGTATGGCAGGAGTTTTAGTTTAGTATTGTGTACCGGTTGACGAATTGTATGGCAGGAGTTTTAGTTTAGTATTGTGTACCGGTTGACGAATTGTATGGTAGGAGCTTTAGTTTAGTATTGTATACCGGTTGACGAATTGTATGGCAGGAGTTTTAGTTTAGTATTGTGTACCGGTTGACGAATTGTATGGTAGGAGCTTTAGTTTAGTATTGTGTACCGGTTGACGAATTGTATGGCAGGAGTTTTAGTTTAGTATTGTGTACCGGTTGACGAATTGTATGGCAGGAGTTTTAGTTTAGTATTGTGTACCGGTTGACGAATTGTATGGTAGGAGCTTTAGTTTAGTATTGTGTACCGGTTGACGAATTGTATGGCAGGAGTTTTAGTTTAGTATTGTGTACCGGTTGACGAATCGTATGGTAGGAGTTTCTGTTTAGGGTTGTGTGTGCTTCAACTCCTCAGTTGAATGACACAGTCGTTTCGTGTTGTCGTCAATTTTCTACCCCTGAATTTTGCCTTCTAATATTTTAAAAGTCGAGCTCTCTCTCTCTCTCATAAAATATGGCCAGCCCATGACATGGCAAATGTGAGTTTACAATCGTATAATTGCCAGACCAGCTCAGTCTAGACGCCATGCCCTGCGACAGTTCTCACAAAGGTAAAAGGTATCCAGCACTCAACTCAACAGGTAAAAGGTATCCGGCACTCAACTCAACAGGTAAAAGGTATCCGGCACTTAACTCAACAGGTAAACGGTATCTAGCACTCAACTCAACAGGTAAAAGGTATCCAGCACTCAACTCAACAGGTAAAAGGTATCCAGCACTCAACTCAACAGGTAAAAGGTATCCAGCGCTCAACTCAACAGGTAAAAGGTATCCAGCACTCAACTCAACAGGTAAACGGTATCTAGCACTCAACTCAACAGGTAAAAGGTATCCAGCACTCAACTCAACAGGTAAACGGTATCGGGCACTCAACTCAACAGGTAAAAGATATCAAGCACTCAACTCAACAGGTAAAAGGTATCCAGCACTAAACTAAACAGGTAAAAGGTATCCAGCACTCATCTCAACAGGTAAAAGGTATCCAGCACTCAACTCAACAGGTAAACGGTATCTAGCACTCAACTCAACAGGTAAAAGGTATCCAGCACTCAACTCAACAGGTAAAAGGTATCCAGCACTCAACTCAACAGGTAAACGGTATCTAGCACTCAACTCAACAGGTAAAAGGTATCCAGCACTAAACTCAACAGGTTAAAGGTATCCAGCACTCAACTCAACAGGTAAAAGGTATCCAGCACTCAACTCAACAGGTAAACGGTATCTAGCACTCAACTCAACAGGTAAAAGGTATCCAGCACTCAACTCAACAGGTAAAAGGTATCCAGCACTCAACTCAACAGGTAAAAGGTATCCAGCACTTAACTCAACGGATCTGTGCATCCTGGCAGGTAATTTGAGGCAGGTCATGTGTGGCCGGTCTTCGTGGCCATGGCGTTGCGGAAGCGATTCGTAATGCCGCTTACCCGCGTTCGAAACACAGCGGCGACCGATTTGGCAGCAGACCGTGTCGCGCTGGTTTTTATGGAAGCCGGTCGTTTAGAGATCAATAGCAAACTACTGAACGTAAATAAAAAGTTGCCAATACATCAATCATCCATCATGTGCCATGCCGGTAAGCAGGGGCGGTCATGTTCTGCCATCTCACTCGATCACCAAAGTCGTGGATCAGCTCTGTGTTCCTGTCTCGACCATGCCACGAGGCCAAGCCATCCAGGTATTTGCTTCTAGGTCTTCCCTTTGGTCTCTTCCCTTCTATCTTGCCAGTAGTCACCAAGTTCTCCAATTCATTTCTTCTCATAACATTTCCAAAAAATTTTGACTGTATGATGCTGGTGTTGACTGCAACGTCCTGTGAAGGTTATGCAACTTTAAAACAAAATTTGTGGCAGCCGGTCTCCGTGGCGAAAGAGCTGCGGACGCGGTTTGTAATCCGCTTTCGAAACACAGCTGTGCGCAATTTGGCAGCAGACATCGTTGTGTTGGTTTCGCGTTGGTATCGGTGCCTGTCGATCAGAAAGCAATGGCAAACTATTGAACGTAAACTTGCCAAGAGATCACAACGGCAAAAATGCTGGTGTTGACTGCGATGTCCTGTAAAAAGGATATGCAAAAAAAAATTGTGGCAGGTAACTTATGGCAGCTAATTTGCCTCTGTAAACTATTTTCCGAAAGGAAGTCCGACTTTTCTATGTGTAGTACGTCACTATAGCTTGCTAATGTTTACAGGCGACAGTCAGAAGTCGGAGAGGGGAGAGATCTGTTTTATTTTATCTCCGGACTTTCTCCTGCTTTATGTCGGGTAAAGTTATCTCTAGACATGTCCTGGTCTATGTCGGGTAAAGTTATCTCTAGACATGTCCTGCTCTATGTCGGGTAAAGTTATCTCTAGACATGTCCTGCTCTATGTCGGGTAAAGTTATCTCTAGGCATGTCCTGCTCTATGTCGGGTAAAGTTATCTCTAGGCATGTCCTGCTCTATGTCGGGTAAAGTTATCTCTAGGCATGTCCTGCTCTATGTCGGGTAAAGTTATCTCTAGGCATGTCCTGTTCTATGTCGGGTAAAGTTATCTCTAGGCATGTCCTGCTCTATGTCGGGTAAAGTTATCTCTAGGCATGTCCTGCTCTATGTCGGGTAAAGTTATCTCTAGACATGTCCTGGTCTATGTCGGGTAAAGTTATCTCTAGACATGTCCTGCTCTATGTCGGGTAAAGTTATCTCTAGACATGTCCTGCTCTATGTCGGGTAAAGTTATCTCTAGACATGTCCTGGTCTATGTCGGGTAAAGTTATCTCTAGACATGTCCTGTTCTATGTCGGGTAAAGTTATCTCTAGACATGTCCTGGTCTATGTCGGGTAAAGTTATCTCTAGACATGTCCTGCTCTATGTCGGGTAAAGTTATCTCTAGACATGTCCTGCTCTATGTCGGGTAAAGTTATCTCTAGACATGTCCTGCTCTATGTCGGGTAAAGTTATCTCTAGACATGTCCTGTTCTATGTCGGGTAAAGTTATCTCTAGACATGTCCTGTTCTATGTCGGGTAAAGTTATCTCTAGACATGTCCTGCTCTATGTCGGGTAAAGTTATCTCTAGACATGTCCTGGTCTATGTCGGGTAAATTTATATCTAGACATGTCCTGGTCTATGTCGGGTAAAGTTATCTCTAGACATGTCCTGTTCTATGTCGGGTAAAGTTATCTCTAGACATGTCATGTTCTATGTCGGGTAAAGTTATCTCTAGACATGTCCTGCTCTATGTCGGGTAAAGTTATCTCTAGACATGTCCTGCTCTATGTAGGGTAAAGTTATATCTAGACATGTCCTGGTCTATGTCGGGTAAAGTTATCTCTAGACATGTCCTGCTCTATGTAGGGTAAAGTTATCTCTAGACATGTCCTGGTCTATGTCGGGTAAAGTTATCTCTAGACATGTCCTGCTTATGTCGGGTAAAGTTATCTCTAGACATGTCCTGCTCTATGTAGGGTAAAGTTATCTCTAGACATGTCCTGGTCTATGTCGGGTAAAGTTATCTCTAGACATGTCCTGGTCTATGTCGGGTAAAGTTATCTCTAGACATGTCCTGGTCTATGTCGGGTAAAGTTATCTCTAGGCATGTCCTGCTCTATGTCGGGTAAAGTTATCTCTAGACATGTCCTGGTATATGTCGGGTAAAGTTATCTCTAGACATGTCCTGGTCTATGTCGGGTAAAGTTATCTCTAGGCATGTCCTGGTCTATGTCGGGTAAAGTTATCTCTAGGCATGTCCTGCTCTATGTCGGGTAAAGTTATCTATAGACATGTCCTGCTCTGTGTCGGGTAAAGTTATCTCTAGACATGTCCTGCTGTATGTAGGGTAAAGTTATCTCTATGCATGTCCTGCTCTATGTAGGGTAAAGTTATCTCTAGACATGTCCTGCTCTGTTTAGGGTAAGGTTATCTCTAGACATGTCCTGGTCTATGTCGGGTAAAGTTATCTCTAGGCATGTCCTGGTCTATGTCGGGTAAAGTTATCTCTAGGCATGTCCTGCTCTATGTCGGGTAAAGTTATCTCTAGACATGTCCTGCTCTGTGTCGGGTAAAGTTATCTCTAGACATGTCCTGCTGTATGTAGGGTAAAGTTATCTCTAGGCATGTCCTGCTCTATGTAGGGTAAAGTTATCTCTAGACATGTCCTGCTCTGTGTAGGGTAAGGTTATCTCTAGACATTTCCTGCTCTGTGTAGGGTAAAGTTATCTCTAGACATTTCCTGCTCTGTGTAGGATAAAGTTATCTATAGCTATGTGGGTGAGTTTATTGTTCCCTGCCTAGATGTACTAGTTTTAGGATTGGCAGTAAGTGCGTTTAGTAGTAGTAGTAATAGCAGTAGTAGTGATAGTAGTAGTAGTGATAGTAGTAGTAGTATCTTTTGTTGCTGTTGTAGTAGCAGCAGCAGCAGTAATAGTGAATTAGTAGTAGTATTTGAAGTACTCGTAGTTGTGGTAGTAATAGTAGAAGCAATAACAGTTACAATTGTAGTGGTTATAGTCGAAGCTGTAGTAGTAAAAGCTGTAGTACTGGCAGTAGTAGTAGTTGTAATATAGCAGCATGAGTAGTAATAGTAGCAATCACAACCTACTGCCCACGTATATGTCATGTTATCTGTTATCTTCACAACCAAGGTCGGTTGCAACTAAACAAGAACATTGTGACAGAACACTGCAATAGTTAAAGTTCACAGACTAGACATGAACACTATGATATAACAATTCAATAGTTACAGATGTTCACAAACTAGACAATACTATGATAGAACAATTCAATAGTTACAGATGTTCACAAAGAACACTATGATTGAACAATTCAATAGTTACAGATGTTCACAAACTAGACAACACTATGATTGAACAATTCAATAGTTACAGATGTTCACAAACTAGATGAGAACAATATGATAGAACAATTCAATAGTTATAGATGTTCACAAACTAGACAATACTATGATAGAATAATTCAATAGTTACAGATGTTCACAAAGAACACTATGATTGAACAATTCAATAGTTACAGATGTTCATAAACTAGACAACACTATGATAGAACAATTCAATAGTTACAGATGTTCTCAAACTAGATGAGAACAATATGATAGAACAATTCCATAGTTACAGATGTTCACAAACTAGTCATGAACATTATGATTGAACTATTCAATAGTTACAGATGTTCACAAACTAGTCATGAACATTATGATTGAACTATTCAATAGTTACAGATGTTCTCAAACAAGACATGAACACTATGATTGTACTATTCAATAGTTACAGATGTTCTCAAACTAGATGAGAACAATATGATAGAACAATTCAATAGTTACAGATGTTCTCAAACTAGATGAGAACAATATGATAGAACAATTCAATAGTTATAGATGTTCTCAAACTAGACATGAACATTATGATTGAACTATTCAATAGTTACAGATGTTCTCAAACTAGACATGAACATTATGATTGAACAATTCAATAGTTACAGATGTTCACAAACTAGATGAGAACAATATGATAGAACAATTCAATAGTTACAGATGTTCACAAACTAGACAATACTATGATAGAATAATTCAATAGTTACAGATGTTCACAAAGAACACTATGATTGAACAATTCAATAGTTACAGATGTTCACAAACTAGACAACACTATGATAGAACAATTCAATAGTTACAGATGTTCACAAACTAGATGAGAACAATATGATAGAACAATTCAATAGTTACAGATGTTCACAAACTAGATGAGAACAATATGATAGAACAATTCCATAGTTACAGATGTTCTCAAACTAGATATGAACACTATGATAGAACAATTCAATAGTTACAGATGTTCTCAAACTAGATGAGAACAATATGATAGAACAATTCCATAGTTACAGATGTTCACAAACTAGTCATGAACATTATGATTGAACTATTCAATAGTTACAGATGTTCACAAACTAGTCATGAACATTATGATTGAACTATTCAATAGTTACAGATGTTCTCAAACTAGACATGAACACTATGATTGAACTATTCAATAGTTACAGATGTTCTCAAACTAGATGAGAACAATATGATAGAACAATTCAATAGTTACAGATGTTCTCAAACTAGATGAGAACAATATGATAGAACAATTCAATAGTTACAGATGTTCTCAAACTAGATGAGAACAATATGATAGAACAATTCAATAGTTATAGATGTTCTCAAACTAGACATGAACATTATGATTGAACTATTCAATAGTTACAGATGTTCTCAAACTAGACATGAACATTATGATTGAACTATTCAATAGTTACAGATGTTCTCAAACTAGATGAGAACAATATGATAGAACAATTCAATAGTTACAGATATTCTCAAACTAGATGAGAACAATATGATAGAACAATTCAGTAGTTACAGATGTTCACACACTAGACATGAACACTATGATAAAACACTGCAGCAGATACAGTTGTTCTCCAATGATGGATATCTTCTGTTGTGTGTTGAACCAGAGACACGTTTCCGGACCTACAAATGATGATGACCCGTAGCTCTGTCTTGTGGAACATTTGTTTCCTGGTACTGGTCACTCAACCGGGCAGTCACAGTCAGTGTAAGTTACCGTTATATTGCTTTTAATTATAGCACACAGTTAACAAATTCATTACCTTTTAATTGCAGTTCTTTTGATCCCATCCACACCCAGTATATACTTTGAGAAGAACAAGTTGGAAACAGCCAAGGACACTGTGCCAGGACCTGACGGGATCACGAATGAATGATGGAGATTTGAAGGAGATTGCTGCTTGATTTAATCAGAGCATTAGGACAGCATCAGTGCCCCAAGTCAGAGCATTAGGACATCGTCAGTGCCCCAAGTCAGAGCATTAGGACAGCGTCGGTACCCCAAGTCAGAGCATTAGGACAGCGTCAGTGCCCCAAGTCAGAGCATTGGGACAGCGTCAGTGCCCCAAGTCAGAGCATTAGGACAGCATCAGTGCCCCAAGTCAGAGCATTAGGACAGCATCAGTGCCCCAAGTCAGAGCATTAGGACAGCATCAGTGCCCCAAGTCAGAGCATTAGGACAGCATCAGTGCCCCAAGTCAGAGCATTAGGACAGCATCATTGTCCCAAGAGCGAGTGCACAGCTGTTTAATTAGAGAATTAGGACAGCGTCATTTCCCCAAGAGTGGGTGCACAGCTGTTTAATCAGAGCATTAGGACAGCGTCATTTCCCCAAAAGTGGGTGCACAGCTGTTTAATCAGAGCATTAGGGTGGCATCAGTGCCCCAAGAGTGAGTGCACAGCTGTTTAACACCACGCCCCAAAAAGGCAAGGACCTGTTACTGTTAAGCTGCAGAAATTCTTGGAAAGGAAAACAAACTGCTGCCCTGACGGTTGGGGAGTTACCGGCCAAGGAATAACACTTGGTGAAACACAGCGATATTTGCTGTTGATGTTTATGAGTTGTTCCAGAATAGACAGGAAACAATGTCAGCAGCACTGAATCTTGTGGATGCATATAACAGAGTTATATATGATTACTGCACTCTTACTGCACTCTGATGGAGATGGGTGCTAGTCCTTGGGTGGTGAATTGGATAGCAGCTACCCTGCACTCTCGTAGCGTTGCTCTCCACCTAGGTTCATGAACCTCCGCGGCGTGCAAGATTACCCAGGGATCACCACAAGGATCCGTAATATCGCCTGTGTTATTCAACGTATACACACATTGGAGCACCAGGGACATTTTTAGATGATGTCCCTACATATAGGCAGAGGAGAGACAACATGTAAATAGCACAAGAGTTACAGGAGACAGTAAACAAAGTGATTGACTGGGGTACAGAGATAGGTAGTGTCATTAACCCAGATAATGCGCCTGTGTTAAGGTGCTCTCTGGACAATAGGAGTGTTAATACTGGCGTCCCAAGTCTTCGGAGTGTCAAAGAGTCAGCTGGTGAAACTAGAATGCATACAGAATGGAAGTATGCAGGTCATTCTGGGATGTACAAGGGAAATGCCAGTAGTGTTTATGTGACACATCCTAGCCTTAGCCACGATCGCAGACAGGCTCAAGGCAACGTGTTGCAGGCTAAAGTGGCTGCAGACATAGAACACCCCCTGCATGAAGCCAAGGACACAGGAAAGGGCCACAGGCTGATCAGAAGAATATCATGGATGGCTCAGGCAGAGGACACAATCAGAGAAGTGTGCCTGCTTGGGAATATTGGAAGATGGGAGAATTGGGTCAGAATGTCAGAGAAAACGTCAGACCAGTGCCGGGTCTTAATAACCTTGGATGAGGAATGCAGGGATTGGCCGGCCGGCTGCTGAATGGGAGGCGCAACAATTGATCTGTGACAATTCGCGACCAGGCAATGTAATCATCTACATGGATGGTTTTGTGTTAAGAGGAGAAAGGAGTGCCCAGGAGTTTGTAACGAAGGTTGGTGGACAGTGTATGATGCGGAAGAGCCTGAGAATGGAGATGGGGCAATCACAGCAGTGTTCCACTGGCTGGAAGACAAACGGCACAAGCATGTGGTGATTGTGACAGACTCACAAAGTATGAAGAGAAAGGTGAAGATAGACATGCTTCTGGCAGAGTGGCAGTTTTGTATTCAACAATACAAGACAATAGAGAGAATCTGTTGGATTGTGTCCCCATGACATGCTGGTCTGGTGGGAAACGAGCAGGCGGACAGATTAGCTCCCTCTGCATTGCATGGTGGATTATTGGTGCATGATAAGGCAGATGTGGTCGGGGGGCCTTCGGGATCGTGTGTATAGCGCAGAAGGACGGGTAGAACATGGAGCTGCACGGAGCGACCAGAGGATCTGGCCGACACTCAGGACTTTGGGGAAAGGCCAGACGGACACATAATCAGACTGCTACTGCTACCATTAGTATTGGGACTCTTCGCTGTCTGTTGGAGATGAGGACGGAGCACGTATGAGAATGTCCTGAGTGCTGTTCTTGACTCAACTCAACACAACTCTATCCACACCCACTGATCTTTTGCTAAACTCACCTCCAGACTATAGTCAAATAACGAATGTACGATGGTTTGGTCATGTAACACGATTATCACAAGACAGTGCTGTCAAGCGACTTGAATATGACACAAAAATGAAGACAAAATCAGGACCAGGGGTGCTTCCAGTAAGCAATGGGTTGATGGGATATCTGTTGCTACAAATATTTGTCTATGGTAGGGAATGCGGGAAAAGGGGGTGACAAGGAGAGGGAGAAGGAACAGAAAGAAAACAAGTAGAAGAAAGAAGAAGAGGTAGTTGTTGAGATTGCTGGTTGTCATGTCACAAAGTGTTAGCCAGATTCTGCATTCTGGGAGGTGATTTAGTCTCTGTTTACAGATGTAGAAACCGAGCAGTGATGAATTGAGAGGCGCAAACTGATTTCATGGTCTACCTTCTGTAGTGGACATCACTGGACACTTGTTACATTTCAATCTGAAGTTATAAATTATAACCCAGAATTATTACAGAGCTGTACAATTACATCAGAGGTTTCACACAATAAATATATACAAGTCACACATTTCAAATGAAATTCTGGCCCATTTCACCATCTGCAAAGAACGACCGATCAAAATGGATAATTTTCATTGAGCTTTGCAAAATATAAAAGTTTAATTTAATCTCTATTAGAAGGACTTAATCGAAGATTTGTAGATTTGTCCGCCTGTCTGTCCGCTGTCTGTCTGTTGATGAATGAAAGACGAGTGATTGGAAGGGCCCAATGTAAGACGGGCCTGCGCGCCCAATTTGTAACCCTAATAAAGTTGATTTGATTTGATTTGTCGTCTGTATGTCCACATGCAGACATCATCAGGCAGGCAAGTTGAACTGGTGACATTTCTTTTCCAATTGGTTTCACACCAATCTTGGTAGGCATTCAAAGGGTTGATCCAAAGAATAAGCGTTAATTTGGATGCTATCAATAAGATGGTCACCCTAAGAAATCCCTCCGAGTTGTCCATCTCTCCAGTGTGTGCAGGATGAATCTAAAATTCTATCCTGTATGTGAACAGGCCGCCGGTCTCTCTGGCTGAGGGGTTACACCACTTTCTCTCCGTAATCCCGTTTATCACGCAGAGTCTCGTAGCGGGCGAGAACTGGGAGCGGTTCGATCCCCGCTGGTGACTTGCGGGATAACTGAGCCGGCCGCTCAGAAAGCAATGGCAAACTACTGAGCGTAATCTTGCCAAGAATTCAACAGACAGCTGAAAGATGCTGCTGTTGACAGCGATGTCCTGTAAGGGATATGCGAATTAAAAGGAAAAAAAATGTGAACAGGCCACACACTCATGTGGCTTGTATAATGCTGGATTTCTCCAAATTATCACGTACAACAATTCAGAAAACAAAATAGCGAACGAAAGAATAAGAAGAAAACACAGTTCACTGTGAAATAGTAAAGGCTATAGTTGGAACAATGAGTAACCCAGAAAATCCACAAGCTTGAAGTTAAGAAGAGTTAAATGCCAACCAGAAACCTAACGCAAACCTTCAAACAGCATACAAATGGATCAAAATAATATGTTGGTATAACCTGAGTTTATAACTTAGGAAATTATGTCACTGGACCTAGTCTTCAATCGGACGGAACAAGATGTTAATATCTTTCCGGGTAGGTATCCTTTCGCTATACGTGCATTTGCGTCTGAGGGGTTGCTGGCAGTGTCCGTCCATAAATATGTTCGTGCATGGCGTGATTTCCGTGTTCACTGCTCCCCTTCCCACAATTGGATTACTTATGTCACGTCTACATTTAACCCCTCCTCGGGTTTTCTTTACGAGCTGTGGTTCAATCCTGTCAATCAATTTGAATGACTCTACGCCATGCGTCTTAAAACACGCATTCACCTGCTTTCACTATGGACTAACTTTCACCTGTCAATCAGTTTGACTTACGCTTCTAACACGCTTTGACCAGCTTTCACTATGGACTAACTTTCACCTGTCAATCAGTTTGACTTACGCTTCTAACACGCTTTGACCAGCTTTCACTATGAACTAACTTTCACCTTGCTATGCGTCTCAAACATGCTCTGGTCGCTGTTCGGAATGCGATGATGTTGCATCACACATGCCCTTCAATCTGCTGTTTCATCCTCGCTTTCGTGTTCCAAAGGTATCAGGCATATTGTCTATTTCAACCTCAGTGGATTAGTTCATACGGGTCTGGCTGACCATCTTATCTCTCATTCGGGGATTTTAACTCGCTTTGCAAAGAAGTGTCAGGCCTCCTATCGCAGTTGCTGGTTTACACATTTTTCTAGCTGAGAATCTTATCCCCCAATCGGGATTTTTACGTGTTAACCAGCGTATTTTATTAAGTCGGAAGGTCGCACCTCTCCGGTCCCTTCTCTTCTGCTGAGACAATGCTAGTTTCCAACCTTTGATAGAGAACCAGATTGGCTCTGCTTTATCTGGGCGTTAGGTGTTAAGTCTAGATTGTGACCTGACGTTTGATCAGGTCATCAAAGTTGAGGTTCCTCAGACTTGGAGTTATAGAAATGATGGCGCTAGCCCGCGGTGAAACTATTTTTCACTCTTTTCCTTCTACTTAAATTTATACTTTTCAGGTGGACTTATGTCATTTTACTTGGGGATTTATTCTTTCTAGTGGCATGAGATATATCCTTATATTGATGAGACTTTTCATCACGGTGACTTGTATTTGTGTGAAAGTTATCTTACCCCCATCATGACAACATGTATTACAAATGTGACTTGTATTTGTATCCAAGTTATCTTACCCCCGTGACATGTATTACAAATGTGACTTGTATTTGTATCAAAGTTATCTTACCCCATGACAACATGTATTAGTGATGTCACATGTATATGTATCCAAGTTATCTAACCCCTATGGCAAAATGTATTAGTAATGTGACCTGTATTTGTATCAATAAACAAAAGTCCTCGTCTACCAAGCCTGTGTCCCTAGTACTCTTCTTTATGGCAGTGAAACCTGGACAACTTACTCACACCAAGAGAAACGTTTAAAACACTGAAGTATTGGAAAGATCAGGTTGTGTGACGGTGTATTCCATGCTCAGTCTTCGTAGACTTAGATGGATAGGACACGTTAGGAGGATGGATGATGGTAGAATACCAAAGGACATCTATTTTGGTGAATTACAGACGGGTAGGAGATCTCAGGGTCGGCCTCTACTACGATACAAAGATGTGTGTAAGCGGGACATGATTGATACAGGCATAGCAAGTCGCCGCTGAACATGTTGCATGAAGAGCAAATATCAGAAATGGAATAAAGACAAAGGATAAAATGATTGCAGATATGTCACACACCGAGCGTGCGAGACGTAAGATGGTGTATGATGTGTATGGTGGAACGAGCAATTAGGAGTTATCCGAGAGTGGATGGAAGGTGATCGAGCACATCCAAGCAACCAGCCATAATAATATCCTCCTTTTGTGACATTTCTTGCCTAGCATGCGATCGCGACTGGTTTGGAACCAGCTGCACCTTCTTCTGTAACTGCCCGAATCCACCCTGTGGGGTCATGGGTCAGTGCTTGAGACGGTCACCCTGCACGCCTGGATGGTTTCACACTGCATGTCAATATAGTAAGTTCAGCATCATCATCTTATTCTTCCACTACTTCTCATCCACCTCCTCCTCCTCCTCCTCCTCCTCCTCCTCCTCCTCCTCCACCAGAAACACCTTCTTCTTCTTCTTCTTCTTCTTCTTCTTCTTCTTCTTCTTCTTCTTCTTCTTCTTCTTCTTCTTCTTCTTCTTCTTCTTCTTTCTTCTTCTTCTTCTTCGTCTTCTTCTGCATTAACCACTTCTTGCTATTCTTCCTCCACATTTATTCTTCTTTATATTATTCTT
>OY992891.1:799801-827301 GCA_963921405.1 Cepaea hortensis
AACTGACGTGTCACAGGACGTGTAAACTGACGTGTCACAGGACGTGTAAACTGACGTGTCACAGGACGTGTAAACTGACGTGTCACAAGACGTGTAAACTGGCATGTCACAAGACGTTTAAAATAACTTGTGACAAGACGAGTAAAATTACTTGTGACATGACGTGCGAAAGGAAGTGTGACAAGAAGTGCAAAAAGGAGTTTATTTTATTTGACATTAAAGGGACGTGTTATGTGACCACAAGCCTTCTTCGTGTGCGTACAGAGAGAGAGAGATAGAGAGAGAGAGAGAGAGAGAGAGAGAGAGAGAGAGAGAGAGAGATGAGGTGAGGGGTTGTGAATGACTGAAACAGGAGTCTAGGAGTTTCACAGCTGACGTAACCAGAGAACAGAGGCTGAGAACATTAACTAGCACTGTTCCGAGTAACTTATCCTGCGTTTGTTCATCTACAACAGATGCTGTTGTTAACTGATTATGTCTTGTCTCGTGGCTACATTACATCCACTCTATCACAGCTGTTAGTGTAACTCTTGCTGTCTTCTCCAGCTGTTACATATATCCACTCTATCACAGCTGTTAGTTTAACTCTTGCTGTCTTCTCCAGCGGTTACATATATCCACTCTATAACAGCTGTTAGTTTAACTCATGCTGTCTTCTCCAGTGGTTACATATATCCACTCTATCACAGCTGTTACTTTAACTCTTGCTGTCTTGTCCAGCGGTTACATATATCCACTCTATCACAGCTGTTACTTTAACTCTTGCTGTCTTGTCCAGCGGTTACATATATCCACTCTATCACAGCTGTTACTTTAACTCTTGCTGTCTTGTCCAGCGGTTACATATATCCACTCTATCACAGCTGTTAGTTTAACTCTTGCTGTCTTGTCCAGCGGTTGCATATATCCACTCTATCACAGCTGTTACTTTTACTCTTGCTGTCTTGTCCAGCGGTTACATATATCCACTCTATCACAGCTGTTAGTTTAACTCTTACTGTCTTTTGTCTCATCCAGCTGTTATATACATCCACTCTATCACAGCTGTTACTTTCACTCTTGTTGTCCTATATGGCTGTTGCTGCAGCAACTTGTATTACACCTGTATTAATGTAGTTTCGTCCCAGGATATTTGGAGCTGCAGAAATTGTCTGTACAAACCATTAACACTACTTCTGTTTGTCTGCCTTCCTGTAAGAATAGATTTGATACCACTCCGGGTATCCCATGTATATTTAGTCTCGCTCAGTGAATGTGGTTAGATGTGGTATCTGATCTTTCCACTGGCGCACTAGTCTCTGACACGTTCCGTGATACAGCCATACATGCTGATGGTGTCTGACACGTACCGTGATACAGCCATACATGCTGGAGGTGTCTGACACGTTCCGTGATACAGACATACATGCTGGAACCAGACTGGTATCTGACACGTTCCGTGATACAGATGAAACCACACTTCAATCTAAGCTCAGTCACCCTTACATATGTTGCTTCAACTGTATTTTCTGTGTTCAACCAGCAATCGGTCAGTATTCGTGATCATCATTTTGTCCATCGTGAGCTTCCAACTGATGGTGCCTCTGAAGGCAATGAATCAATTGCCCTTGCCTCGCACTCCCGTATGACCCGGCAGATTGTCAGTGACCCAGACAGCATAACCTTGACCCACACAGTGAATCCATGACGTGGACAGTATATCCTTGACCAGGACAGTGTATCCTTTACCGGCACAGTGTATCCATGACCTGTACAGTATATCCTTGACCAGGACAGTGTATCCTTTACCGGCACAGTGTATCCGTCACCTGTACAGTGTATCCTTTACCGGCACAGTGTATCCGTGACCTGTACAGTGTATCCTTGATCGTGTCAGTGTCTCCATGACCCGGAAGTTACATCCATCTACTCCTCCTGTGACGTGTCTAGGGTGCGGCTGGGTGGACGGTTGTCACTAGAACATTATTGACCGTGGGCTCTGCAGCGACATAACACCGTCTTGTGAGACAGCAGCTGGGTCATCAGCCACAGTCTGTCTACAGTCTTGTGAGACAGCAGCTTGGTCAGCTGACAATGTCTGTCTACAGTCTTGTGAGACAGCAGGTGGGTCAGCTGACAATGTCTGTCTACAGTCTTGTGAGACAGCAGCTTGGTCAGCTGACAATGTCTGTCTACATTCTTGTGAGACAGCAGCTGAGTCAGATGCCACTGTCTGTCTACAGTCACACAATCTGCAGCTCTTCAACTCCTTCTCTATACAACTACACAGCAAAGAAGACATCCCATTGGTTGTTATATCTGCTAGAGCAGTGGTTCTCAGCCGGTGGGGAATTTTCCCCCTCCCTCCCCCCAGGGGAGAATTTTAGGGTTTCCAGGGGGAATTAAGATTATTTCAAGATCGCGTTAATACAAGAACCGATTACTTGATATTGTTTTTCCCTTCATACTGTACGGTTCTGTAAGTCTCACCCTTCTGAAATTCATTTTATAACGTAAGTAGACCTGCAAATCCCGTTTTATGTAGACGTCTAAACTTGTTTTAGTATGTGATATTACATTTAGCTTCCATTATTACGTATACTGTGTAGAGGGGGGATTTATAGGGAGGAAATACGAAGAGGGGGGGGGGAATGACGTTCTGAAAATATGGTGAAGGGGGGTACAGGCCAAACAAGGTTGAGAACCACTGTGCTAAAGAGCCTGTGCTATCCAAGTCCTGTCCCACCAGGTGACCTCCTCTACAAGTTCAAGGACAGTTCCACAGAAAACACTATAGCCGACAACATGGACAGCACCTGTCTATCGGACCCCGCCCTGACACAGCTTCGCCTGAACTTCACCACACCCGTCCATGTCTCCTGGTTCCGGTTCATTGTCAGTATACAAGGTATCTATGTGTATGAGTGTGCGTGCGTGTGTCTGTTCGTATATATGTGTGTAATTATGAGTATGTGATTAGTGTGTATTTGTTTGTGTGTTTGCACCCATAGAAAGTGTTCTGCTGTATGGATGTGTGTAGTTATGAGTATGTGATTAGTGTGTGTTTGTTTGTGTGTTTGCACCCATAGAACCTGTTTTGCTGTATGGATGTGAATCTTGGAATGTAAATGAACAAATTAGGAAGAGCTTGAAACAACATAATTGATTACGTGTGTATTTGTTTGTTTGTTTGTTTACACCCAAATGTGAAATAGAGATAGAAAGGAAAATTCTTCACCAAATGGATAGTTGTAGATACCTAGGGGCATTTATAGAACCATGTATGTGTGTATTTATATGTATGAAGTCGTCGTTAGTTACGTTGACAGTCCAAGGAATTCACAACATTCGTCTCAGAAACCACATTTCTATATAGCACTTCAGCGCTCTCTTTCTTACATTCAATAATAGTGACTTATTGCATGAGAGATATTCTTCATTTTCTGAAATTCAGCCTTTGCTTGCCATATTCTGCTCTCAATTCATGCTGTGCATGTTGCTGTTGATGTTATAAATGCCCCTAGGTATCTCAAACTATCCACTTGGTGAAGAATGTCCCCTTCTATCTCTATTTCACATTTGGGTGTCACCTTTTTCTTTGATATCACCATTGTTACTGTTTTCTTAATATTCAAGGAGAGTCATTTATTTACACTCTCTGTTCCTGCAATGTTCAACAATTGTTTTAGATTGTTTGCATTATCCGCCATCAAAACTGTGCCATCTGCATAGCGTATATTGTTTATATTATACCCTTCGAATATTATTCCTGGTTTCTCTTTGATCTCTTTCATTATTACTTCGCTATAGATCGGGAAGAGATCCGGTGAATAAACACATCCCTGTCGTACTCCCAGCCTTATCTGTTCATAATTTCCTTCCTTATTTCCCATGTTAATTGCTGCTACTCGGCTCCAGTACATATTTTTTATTATTCTGATATCTTTCCCATCAATGTTAATATCTTCCAACATTTTAATCATGTCATAGTGTTTTACTTTTTCAAATACTTTAGTATAATCTTCTTTTTTTCGCATATCCTTTACAGGACATCGCTGCCAACACCAGAAATTTATTGCTGTCGTTGATTTCTTGGCAAAATTACGCTCAGTATTTTGCCTGTGCTTTCTGAGCTGCAGGCTCACTTATCCCGTAAGTTACCAACGCGGCGAGAACCGCTTCCAATTCTCGCGCACTGCGTTACCCTACGTGTATAAACGGGATTACGGAGAAAGTCGTTTAAACCCTAGGCCAGGGAGACCGGCATTAGTATAATCTATGAAGTACACATATATGTCTTTATGTGTCTCTATTGATCTTTCTAATAGTGTCCGTAATGTATATATTGCATTGTTTGTACTCTTTCGCATTCAAATGCGCCTGGTCTTTTTGGTATAGCTATAAATACAGATTTCAGCATATCTTTAATTGTGATTCCATCTGTCCCAGCTGTTTTTCCTGTCTTCATATGTTTGAAAGCGACAGCGACTTCTTCTTGTTAAATAGGTGGACTTTCTAAGTTACTTTCTTCTGTTAATTCTGCCCTTTCTCCATCATATAATTCTCCTATATAATCATTCCACCTCTTCATTCTAGCATCTTCCTCCAATAATATCTTTCCTGTTTTTGATTTTAAACACTCTGTATTTATTCTTATTTTTCTTCCTGTGAGCTCACTGATTTGTCAATGTATATTTTTTGTATCTGTTAATAGAATTTAATTTAATCTTCTTGCACTGCTCGTGGCACCAACTTTCTTTTCCCTTCACACATTTATTTCTTATTTCTTTATTTATCTCTTTATATTCTTGTTTTTCATTTTTACTCTGTTTTCTTTTGGCCATCAACTTTAAGAGTTCTTCAGCTATCTATTTTTTCTTAGCTTTTTGGCTTCAACCGGTAATATTTCTTTTGCTCTTTTGATGAATGGAGTCCCTTAACATTTCACATTGTTCGTTTATATTCTGTAATTTAGCTATTGTATTGTACTTATTTTTCACAATCACTCTGTATAGCTCTTGAATTTCTTTATCTACCTTCGAAACCTCTTTATTAAGTCGCATGTTCTTAACCACTGTTTCTCTCTCTCTTCAGTCTTATTTTTATTATTCCACATAGGAATAATCTTTTTCTTCTTCTTCTTCTTCTTCTTCTTCTTCTTCTTCTTCTTCTTCTTCTTCTTCTTCTTCTTCTTCTTCTTCTTCTTCTTCTTCTTCTTCTTCATTAAATACTTCTTCCTACTCCTCTTCTTCTTCTTCTTCTTCTTCTTCTTTTTCTTCTTCTTCTTCTTCTTCTTCTTCTTCTTCTTCTTCTTCTTCTTCTTCTTCTTCTTCTTCTTCTTCTTCTTCTTCTTCTTCCTACTCCTTTTCCTCCTCTCTTCTTCTTCTTCTTCTTCTTCTTCTTCTTCTTCTTCTTCTTCTTCTTCTTCTTCTTCTTCTTCTTCTTCTTCTTCTTCTTCTTCTTCTTCTTATGTCACTGGTCCTAGTCTTCAATCGGACGGAACAAGATGTTAATATCTTTCCGGGTAGGTATCCTTTCGCTATACGTGCGAAAGTCACTATTACAGTCAGCACCCGGCATTGTCTTTACATTAATTAACGCATTTCGAAACCTTTTATTAATAAGTATGTAGTCAATTTTTTTGAGTATTTTATTATCAGGGCTTTTCCACGTGTAAAGTCGTCGTATACGGTGTTTACACCAGGTGTTTCCAATTATCATATCATTGATATTTGCCCATTCTATTAGTTGCTCCCCTCTTTCATGTTTTGTACCTAAACCATAATTCCCCACGATATCCTCCATTTTTCCGTTTCCAACGTTTGCTTTAAAACCACCTAGTATTATTTGTATATTTAATTTGAGACATCGCCATTTCTACTTCATCGTAAAAATGTTGTATTCTTTTATCACTAGTGCTTGTTGTTGGTGCGTATACGTGTACAATATTTATATCTATTGGTTTGCCTTTCATTTGACCATAATAACTCTGTCTGAAATATACCAGTAACCATTAAGTGATTTGGCTGTTTGTTTATCAAACATTAACCCTACTCCTTTTTCGTGTGTATCTTCTCCAGAATAAATTATTATGTGTTTGTCGTTTATAATTTTGCCTGATCCCTTCCATCTCATCTTACTTATGCCTAGGATATTCAGTTTCACGCTTTCCATGTTACTTATAACATTGTTAAACTTTCCAAGCTCATTTAACGTTCTAGCATTCCATGCAATTATTGTAAATTTATTTGTTTTAATTAAAGTGTTGCCTTCAGTCTCTGGATGACGGTTTGGTGGCACCCGTGGCATTGACTGTCCCGACAGGACAAACATATCCTAAGACAGTCATTGACGTCGATTACTGATATTGAAATTTGTTTTTTCATGAAGTTTTGGGAAGATAATGTAGTGGTTTCCCCTTGACTTCCACATTCACGTGTAGTTTTCTTACTTCAGTCTTTGACAGTCAATTCCGACTGTCAGGACAAGTGAGTGCCCCGTTATGCTCAGCTGCAGAGCTGTCCATTTATCTCGGTGGTTACACGGTCGTTTGTGAATCTGGTTGTAGGATAATTTGACTTTGGCTTGCAGTTTATATACGGATTTATGTAGCATCTTCATAGGCACATATTTCAACTTGTTATGATCTGCTATAGAAGATAGGCGTAGATTACAGTTGTTGGTGGTGGTGGGAGTCTCCTTGATTTGATTATCACCAAAGTCAACATAACGCAGCCTTGTAATTTCGAAAAGAGAACTCGGAATTATTCAAGTGAACAAGTGATGTTGGCAGATGTATGTGATTTGGCTTATATCTATAATTTCTGGTTACCTGGGATCTTTGTATGAATTCAGTCTGAAATTTGATTGTACGTTATCCGTATTCCGCTTGCTTCTTACAGCCGAATGTTTCATTTCGATAGATGCTGTTCTGCCGGATCATATACATATGTGTGTGTGCGTGTGTGTGTGTGTGTGTTTTTGTGTGCGTGCGTGCTTGTGTGTGTTGCTGTATGTATATGTGTGTATACTCAGTTAGTGGTCATAATGTAAATAACCTATGTTACGACACCATCTTGATAGCAACAAGTCAGACGGAATTACAGGAGATGATGATTTTATATTTTGTTTTAAAATTAAAAAATGAATCACGTCTTAAAAGTTAAAATAAATTGCGTTAGTCTAGTGTGACTACAGAAATGCAAATATCTAGGCACATTGATAACATTTGGAAGATGTATGACAGAGATAAAGAGTAGAATAGGACAGGAAATATCTGCATTTTATCAAATGAAGAACGTGTGCACTACATCCTGCAATTGCCTGTTAGAACAAGAGTTCTTGCATGTTATGTGCAACCAGTTTTATCATATGGCTGTGAATCCTGGGCAATTAGTACATAGACAGAAATGTGACTTTACACACAGACAACATATCACCAACATCAGAAAGAGGCTAAAACACACAGACACCATATCACCAACATTAAAAAGAAGCTAAGACAACAGTTCACGACGACTTAGGAGCGGATGACCGAGTGGGAGGAGCGGCTGGCCGAGTGGGAATAGCGGCTGGAAGAGTGGGAGGAGCGGCTGGCCGAGTTGGAGGAGCGGCTGGCCGAGTGGGAGGAGCGGCTGGCCGAGTGGAAGGAGCGGCTGGCCGAGTGGGAAGAGCGGCTGGCCGAGTGGGAAGAGCGGCTGGCCGAGTGGGAGGAGCGGCTGGCCGAGTGGGAGGAGCGGCTGGCCGAGTGGGAGGAGCGGCCGGCCGAGTGGGAGGAGCGGCCGCCCGAGTGGGAGGAGCTGCTGGCCGAGTGGGAGGAGCTGATGGCCGAGTGGGAGGAGCGGCTGGTCGAGTGGGAGGAGCGGCTGGTCGAGTGGGAGGAGCGGCTGACCGAGTGGGAGGAGCGGCTGGCCGAGTGGGCGGAGCGGCTGGCCGAGTGGGAGGAGCTGATGGCCGAGTGGGAGGAGCGGCTGGCCGAGTGGCTAGAATGCAGATTCTCCTTTGGGAGACCCGGGTTCGAATCCTCGGTAAGGTGTGGAGTTTTTTTCTGTTAGGGGCAAAAAAAACTCTAACCTGCACAGTTTGCGGCGACTGCACTAGCCAGGCGACCTTAATTCCTCAGGATCTACCCCCCCCCCCACCCACCTTGCCTGCCATACACCGCATAGACCGAGTCTATTGGCAGTAAATGGCAGTTTGTTTGTTTGTTGAGAGACAGGGGATCTCCTGTTGGGAGATAGTAGTTATGATCATGGTCACTGTTAAGATGGAAAGCAATGGCAAACTACCATCTTAACGGATGCCAAGAACATGTTTTGCAATTTCATCGAAAACTCAACCCTACACTTTTTTTTTTTTTTTTTTGGCCAAATATTTTACGCTTGATTTTGCATAAAAGAGGTCTGTTAAATCCAAATATCAGATGTACTTGTTTGTAGCAATTCTAGTTTTAGAGCTACAAGCATTTGTGTATTTAATTAATATTATTACAGTATTTATATGTAAGGTTTGGGGCGGGGGGGGGGGGAGGGGGGCTATTGCTACAGTAATCCCTTACAAAATTTGGAATTCCAATGCCCAAGAACCACTCTGATGACTGTTATTTCTGTATTGTCAGTATTAAGGGAATTAATGGGGGGGGGGGGGGAGGGAGAGAGAGAGAGAGAATCACAAACAATTGAAATATCCAGACTTAGATTCTGCTAGAGGACTTGAAATAGCAGTGGTATGTTGAACGACAAGTGACAGTGATAGTTGCTTGCTTGCTTGTGTTCGTTGGCTTGAGCTCCAGCGTGAAGTCCTGTATGTAGGATGAGGGCATCCTGTTGTCCAACATCAGTGTGATGTTATACAGAACCTGAGGTTTGCGTGAGTATCCGTTGTCCCGTGTCTGGCTTATTGGTGTGCAGACTGGTGGTTCCTCGCCATACAGGCAGACACTCTCCGACTTCGGAGGAATACAGTGATAGTGATTTCGAAGATGATTTTCCAGCTGCTCAACGCTTCGACCAGCGTGAACTGAATCATCTAATCCGAGATCTGTATCTCTCCAAGGAATCTTCAGAACTTTTGGCTTGAACATTGAAAGAAAGGAAATGACTGAATGCTGAAACAAAGGTTACATTTTATCGCAGCAGAGAGCAAGGTTTTCTTCCATTCTTTTGTAAAGAAAACAACCTTGTGTTTTGTACTAATATAGGTCTTGTAAACAAACGGGTGTACGTTATACACCAGGCACGCTCCGTGGCGAAGGAGTTTTGGACACAGTTCGTAATCCCGTATACCCGCATTGGAAACGCAGGTGCGGGCGATTTGGCAGCAGACCGCCTTGTGTTTGTTTTTTAACGAAATGGTGTGGATGCAGGTCGTTCATAAAGCAATGGCAAACTACTGAAGGTAAACTTGCCAAGAGATCACAACAGTAAACAATGCTGATGTTGACCGCGACGTCCTGCAAAGGATATGCTACTATACACCAGATGATTGGCGACTTTTCATTGACAGCTTTAAAAGAAGTATTAAAGGTGTTCTCTTACACAATGGTAGCAAATTTGGCTCAATTGCAATTGCTCATTCTACATTGAAAGAGGAGTATGTTACAATAATCACAGCTCTCAAAAATAAACATGTAAGTATGTAGAACATAACTGGATGGCTTGTGTAGATCTTAAAATGATGAACTTCTTGCTTGGCAGCAAAGAGGATTCACCAAATATCCATGCTTTATATGTTTGTGGGATAGCAGGGCTAAAGATGCGCATTGAACGCATAAACAGTGATTGTTGAGGCATGAATTTAAAGTTGGAAAAACAATATTGTCAACAAGCCTCTCATTGATTGAAAAATAGTTCTGCTGCCACGATCACATATAAAGCTTGGCGTGATGAAGCAGTTTGTTTATGCACTGAACAAAGACGGTACCTGTTTTAATTATTTATGCAGAAGGTTTTCGGAATTGAGTATAGAAAAACTTTAAGCTGGAATTTTTCACGGACCTCAAATTAGAAAGTTAATAAAAGATCCACATTGTATTGATTTGATGAACAAAACAGAGACCACAGCCTGGTCATTATTTGTTTTAGTTGTACAATACTTTCTGGGTAACTTTAAAACAATTATTCTGAATTAGGTGAAAACATGCTGTCGAGTGTTTGTAAGCTTGGATGCAACATGCGCATAAACTTGCACTAACTCCATAACCATTTACAATTCTTTCCCGAGAAACTTGGCGACTTTAGTGAGGAGCAAGGTGAAATATTTCACCAAGATATTAACAAATGGAAGAGAAATGCCAGGGACTCTGGGATGCCCACATGATGGCAGATTACTGTTGGACGCTTACTGCATGACTGTCCTGACATATCACATTCCAGAAAACCCTCGACAAAAAAAGCTTTCTGTGTGTTGACTACAGATTTTAAAACTGCTATTGATAAAGTTTTAATATATATATATATATATATATATATATATATATATATTTTTTTGGTCTTTTATATGAAGGCGATAAATGCACGGTAATTACATGTAATATTATGCAGATTACAGTCAAAATGCCACTAATGGCACATAAATGTAGGTTTGTACATAACAATTGCCCTACCAAGAAGGCCATTCTTAGTTATCTCAAAAACTAGAGCTAATATGGGGGGGGGGGAATCTGATTAAATTTTTTGGAATAGCAACACAAAATTACACAAAGAACAGCTATAGAATTTAAGGTACCAAAATGTCTGTAGACCAGTGAAATCAGAGAAACGACGTAAATAGGTGCTCCACAGGAGCAACCTCGCCCAGTACGTGTAGTCATGTGCACCAGGAGACTCCAGACCGTCAGCAGGCGACTGAGTACAGACGATTACCATCATTGAAAGTGGGAACTTGGAATGTTAGAACCGTGAGTGGGGATGGAAAATTTGATAACATTAAGAACGAAATGAGAAGACTGAATATTAACATGTTAGTTATATGTGAGACCAGATGGACAGGAATGGGCATTATAACATCCGAGGAATATAGAATAATCTATTCTGGTGGAGAGAAAAAACAGCGAGGGATAACAATTATAATGGATATAGGGAGATCAAAATCAATAAAAGGATATTATACTGTGCCAAACATAATATTACTAGTAAAGTTGTATGGAAGACCTTTCGATATCAACATAATACAAGTTTATGCACCAACAACAGACAGCAGTGATGGCAACATTGATTAATTTTATAATGATTTGGACAATACCTTCAAGAAAGGCAAACATTCATAATTGAATATCATAATGGGTGACTTTAATGATAAAGTTGGAGATCAACAGGATGGGTGCATAGTAGGCAAGTATGGACTAGGGGAGCAGAATGAAAGAGGTTGCAGACTTGTACAGTGGGCAAAAGAGCATGATATGATTATTGGAAATACTTGGTATCAACATGGTGGAGTCCTGGCCATAAGATCAGATATCAGATTTATGACATTTTCATCAACGGAAGATTTCAAAATGCCTTAAAAGTCGTAAACAAATAGAGCATATTTCAGAAGTTGGTTGCTAGTCTTCATTGCCTTTTTCTCCAACTTTCATCCCAGCATCAGACTCAGCTCCACTATCTCTTCGTCGGCTGTCAATTTTCTAGATCTAACAGTCTCTTGAGGTTCCGCTGGTATATTCACGACGGTTTATTATAAACCAACTGACTCGCACGCATACCTTCTCTATATCTCCTCCCATCCTCGCCCTAGTAAGGGTTCTATTCCTTTCTTACAACTGTTACGTCTCCGACGGTTTTGTCACGATAATAACGACTTCCGTCAAAAAGACCACAAAATGATGGATTTCTACAGCCTTCGTGGCTATCCTGAAAAGGTTTTCTCTACAGCTCTTTACCACTGTCAGTCTATCAGTCGTGCCGAGGATCTCTCCTCCAGACCGAAACCACGAAACAATAGGTCGATCCTTTCGATAACCGACCATACTCATAATATTGCTGCAAATAATATCCTTCTAAGGCATCTATCCATTCTTCAGGCAGACTCAGTCACTCACGATGTCTTTTCAGAGGCTTCTCTGGTGGCTTGCAGGCGGAATCGTAACCGCAGTGATGTGATGGTCCATAGCAGTCTACCCCAACCTCACAAGTCTCTTCCTGGCACGGTGGCTTGTCTTCGATCACGTTGTAAGACCTGTCCACATGTACTTCAAACCCAGAGTCTGGCTTTCCCTAAGACCACTTTCCACATCCATGAGGGATTCTCATGCACGAGCCGTGATTTCCTCACATTTCCTCCAAATGGTATCTATGCGATCATCTGCACACGTTGTGACATGAGATATATCGAAGAAATAGGTCTACGTCTTGTTGACAGGTTTAGTCAACACCTCGCTGGTATCAACAATGGTGCCCAGAAACCGGTATCCATACACTTCAACAGTTCTGACCACTGTGGTGTGGCCGACATACAAGTCACGGCGATGAAAACGTGCGCATCTCACGAACGTGATCTTAAGACATTGGAAAACTGTCTCATCTTTCAGTTGGTTTCACTCTCCCCTTCACGGTATTAATGTCCAACATAGGTTTATTTAACTCCGCCTCCCCCATTCCCATCCCCACAGATGTAAAGTTCACTAGAAAAAAGGTGGTAGCATATCCTTTACAGGACGCCGTCATCAGCCCCATCAATAATTGTGCTGTTTGTGATTTCTTGGCAAATTTACGTTGACTAGCTTGCCATTGCTTTCTGAGCGTCCGACACTCATATCATTTTATGCAGACCAACGCAGGACTGTCTGCATTCAAAACGCCCGCAGCTGTGTTTCGAACGCGGTAAGCGGAATTGCCAACTACGTCCGTGACACCTTTGCCACAGAGCCGGCTATAGTTTACTGCTAATCCCCATTATACCATTCGCTCACCTGGGCGTCTCCCCATCTCTCCCATGGAGTGGCTAAGCCAATCCCTGAGCTTCTGACATTATTGACCTTAAGTCCATTGACCCGCTTGAACCACACACCTGGTTCATTTCATTCACATCAAACGCTTTAACCAAGCAAGGATTCAGATAAGTCATCATCATCATCATCATCATCTTCCACTTCTGCCGTAACCTTTATAATTATATAAGTAACCTTTGTAATTATATGTAGTGTTTTTCGTGTAGTTGTGTGTCTCTGATTGTTTGTTATGTGCTGACGAAGGCTTTAGCCGAAACGCCCATTGTATTACTTGTAATCGTGCTCTAGAAAAGCTGACAATCTACTTCTCGTTTTTTTTTTTTTTTTTTTTTTTTTTTTTTTTTTTTTGTGATTCATCCATTTAATTTTTTTTTTTTTTAAAGGTCTATTATACACCAATTCATCATTATGGTAAAGAACATACTTGATGCATTGTCCCATATGGAAATATTATTTCAAGATGTCAGCGACCAATGGGAAATATTAAAGAAACCAGTCAACCAAGCTGTAGAAACAACTACGGTATCTCAAAAATGAAGATGATGGGACGAAAGAAATGGATGACGGAAGACATTTAGGACTATATCTCACAGAGGACTTGTGTGGAAGTCTGCCATTTAGGACTATATCTCACAGAGGACATGTGTGCAAGTCTGCCATTTAGGACTATATCTCACAGAGGACATGTGTGCAAGTCTGCCATTTAGGACTATATCTCACAGAGGACTTGTGTGGAAGTCTGCCATTTAGGACTGTCTTGTCTCCATCACAAAAGTCCTGGGGTCAAAAGTGTACCGCCTAACGTATGTCAGATCGGAAATGTAAGATTGTGTAACGAGTGTGGTTCTCTGTGAAAGTGAGTGGAGCACACACGATTACATCTGGGGCTGATTGTGTCATTAAGTGAAAGTGAGTGGAGCACACACGATTACATCTGGGGCTGATTGTGTCATTAAGTGAGAGTGAGTGGAGCACACACGATTACATCTGGGGCTGATTGTGTCATCAAGTGAGAGTGAGTGGAGCACACACGATTACATCTAGGGCTGATTGTGTCATTAAGTGAGAGTGAGTGGAGCACACACGATTACATCGGGGCTGATTGTGTCATCAAGTGAGAGTGAGTGGAACACACACGATTACATCTGGGGCTGATTGTGTCATCAAGTGAGAGTGAGTGGAGCATACACGATAACATTTGGGGCTGATTGTGTCATCAAGTGAGAGTGAGTGGAGCATACACGATAACATCTGGGGCTGATTGTGTCATCAAGTGAGAGTGAGTGGAGCATACACGATTACAGCTGGGGTGACTGTTTCATCAAGTGAGAAGGTGGCAGCTTCAACGTGGGAGACTGCACTACATGAACAAACACGCTAGACTGGACCTTGGTTTGGCCTCATGTTCTCATGTTGTTTGTGTGAACTAATAGACTGTCATTGTGTGAACTAACTGACTGTCCTTGTGTGAATTAAAAGACTGTCATTATGTGTCAGTTAAACTATCTGACATTGACTACTTGGGTATACATTTTGATTGACAGCTGAGGATAACCTAGCACAATTGCAACTTGCATTTAACGAAAGACGCGTGCCTTGCACAAATGGCAGACGATACATTGTAGACACAAGAACGATTGACATTGAGTGCGACGTCCTGGAGCCAGTCAGCACGATTCTTTTGATGGGGAAAGGAGTTGGCTATCTCTGCAGCGTCTATGTTTCTGGTGGTAGGTCTATGTTTCTGGTGGTAGGTCTATGTTTCTGGTGGTAGGTCTATGTTTCTGGTGGTAGGTCTATGTTTCTGTTGGGAGGTCTATGTTTCTGGTGGTAGGTCTATGTTTCTGGTGGTAGGTCTATGTTTATGTTTCTGGTGGTAGGTCTATGTTTATGTTTCTGGTGGTAGGTCTATGTATATGTTTCTGGTGGTACGTCTATGTATATGTTTCTGGTGGTAGGTCTATGTTTCTGGTGGTAGGTCTATGTTTCTGGTGGTAGGTCTATGTTTCTGGTGGTAGGTCTATGTTTCTGGTGGGAGGTCTATGTTTCTGGTGGTAGGTCTATGTATCTGGTGGTAGGTCTATGTTTATGTTTCTGGTGGTAGATCTATGTATATGTTTCTGGTGTGAGGTCTATGTTTCTGGTGGTAGGTCTATGTTTCTGGTGGTAGGTCTATGTATATGTTTCTGGTGGTAGGTCTATGTTTCTGGTGGGAGGTCTATGTTTCTGGTGGGAGGTCTATGTTTCTGGTGGTAGGTCTATGTTTCTGGTGGTAGGTCTATGTTTATGTTTCTGGTGGTAGGTCTATGTATATGTTTCTGGTGGTAGGTCCATGTTTCTGGTGGTAGGTCTATGTATATGTTTCTGGTGGTAGGTCTATGTATATGTTTCTGGTGGTAGGTCTATGTTTCTGGTGGTAGGTCTATGTTTCTGGTGGTAGGTCTATGTTTCTGGTGGTAGGTCTATGTTTCTGGTGGTAGGTCTATGTTTCTGGTGGTAGGTCTATGTTTCTGGTGGGAGGTCTATGTTTCTGGTGGTAGGTCTATGTTTCTGGTGGTAGGTCTGTGTTTATGTTTCTGGTGGTAGGTCTATGTATATGTTTCTGGTGGTACGTCTATGTATATGTTTCTGGTGGTAGGTCTATGTTTCTGGTGGTAGGTCTATGTTTCTGGTGGGAGGTCTATGTTTCTGGTGGTAGGTCTATGTTTCTGGTGGTAGGTCTATGTTTATGTTTCTGGTGGTAGGTCTATTTATATGTTTCTGGTGGTAGGTCTATGTTTCTGGTGGTAGGTCTATGTTTCTGGTGGTAGGTCTATGTATATGTTTCTGGTGGTAGGTCTATGTTTCTGGTGGGAGGTCTATGTTGCTGGTGGGAGGTCTATGTTTCTGGTGGTAGGTCTATGTTTCTGGTAGTAGGTCTATGTTTATGTTTCTGGTGGTAGGTCTATGTATATGTTTCTGGTGGTACGTCTATGTATATGTTTCTGGTGGTAGGTCTATGTTTCTGGTGGTAGGTCTATGTATATGTTTCTGGTGGTACATCTATGTTTATGTTTCTGGTGGTAGGTCTATGTATATGTTTCTGGTGGTAGGTTTATGTTTCTGGTGGTAGGTCTATGTTTCTGGTAGTAGATCTATGTTTCTGGTGGTAGGTCTATGTTTCTGGTGGTAGGTCTATGTTTCTGGTGGTAGGTTAATGTTTCTGGTGGTAGGTCTATGTTTCTGGTGGTAGGTCTATGTTTCTGGTGGTAGGTCTATGTTTCTGGTGGGAGGTCTATGTTTCTGGTGGTAGGTCTATGTTTCTGGTGGTAGGTCTATGTTTCTGGTGGTAGGTCTATGTTTCTGGTGGGAGGTCTATGTTTCTGGTGGTAGGTCTATGTTTCTGGTGGTAGGTCTATGTTTATGTTTCTGGTAGTAGGTCTATGTATATGTTTCTAGTGGTAGGTCTATGTATATGTTTCTGGTGGTAGGTCTATGTTTCTGGTGGTAGGTCTATGTTTCTGGTGGTAGGTTAATGTTTCTGGTGGTAGGTCTATGTTTCTGGTGGTAGGTCTATGTTTCTGGTGGTAGGTCTATGTTTCTGGTGGGAGGTCTATGTTTCTGGTGGTAGGTCTATGTTTCTGGTGGTAGGTCTATGTTTCTGGTGGTAGGTCTATGTTTCTGGTGGGAGGTCTATGTTTCTGGTGGTAGGTCTATGTTTCTGGTGATAGGTCTATGTCTATGTTTCTGGTGGTAGGTCTATGTTTCTGGTGGTAGGTCTATGTTTCTGGTGGTAGGTCTATGCTTCTGGTGGTAAGTCTATGTCTATGTTTCTAGTGGTAGGTCTATGTCTATGTTTCTGGTGGTAAGTCTATGTTTCTGGTGGTAGATGTATGTCTATGTCTCTGGTGGTGGATCTGTTTCTGGTGATAGGTCTATGTCTATGTTTCTGGTGGTAGGTATATGTTTCTGGTGGTAGGTCTATGTTTCTGGTGGTAGGTCTATGTCTCTGGTGGTAAGACTATGTCTGTGTTTCTAGTGGTAGGTCTATGTTTCTGGTGGTAGGTCTATGTTTCTGGTGGTAGGTCTTTGTCTATGTTTCTAGTGGTAGGTCTATGTTTCTGGTGGTAGGTCTATGTTTCTAGTGGTAGGTCTATGTTTCTGGTGGTAGGTCTATGTTTCTGGTGGTAGGTCTATGTTTCTGTTTCTAGTGGTAGGTCTATGTTTCTGGTGGTAGGTCTATGTTTCTAGTGGTAGGTCTATGTTTCTGGTGGTAGGTCTATGTTTCTGGTGGTAGGTCTATGTATATGTTTCTAGAGGTAGGTCTATGTCAATGTTTCTGGTGGTAAGTCTATATTTCTGGTGGTAGATGTATGTCTATGTCTCTGGTGGTGGATCTGTTTCTGGGGGTAGGTCTATGTCTATGTTTCTGGTGGTAGAACTATTTCTATGTCTCTGGTGGTTGGTCTATGTTTCTGGTGGAAGAACTATGTCTATGTCTCTGGTGTTTGGTCTATGTTTCTGGTGGAAGAACTTTGTCTATGTCTCTGGTGGTTGGTCTATGTTTCTGGTGGTAGGTCTATGTCTATGTCTCTTATGGTAGGTCCGTGTTTCTGGTGGTAGGTCTATGTGGTACTTCTATGTCTATTATTCTGGTGGTAGGTATATGTCTATGTCTCTGATGGTAGGTCCATGTTTCTGGTGGTAGGTCTATGTTTCTGGTGGTACGTCTATGTCTATGTTTCTGGTGGTAAGTCTGTGTCTATGTCTCTGATGGTAGGTCTATGTTTCTGGTTGTAGGTCTATGTCTATGTTTTTGGTGGTCGCTCTATGTCTATGTTTCTGATGGTAGGTCTATGTCTCTGATGGTAAGTCTATGTTTCTGGTTGTAGGTCTATGTCTATGTTTCTGGTGGTAGGTCTATGTCCATGTTTCTGATGGTAGGTCTATGTTTCTGGTGGTAGGTCTATGTCTATGTTTCTGGTGGTCGGTCTATGTCTCTGTTGGTAGGTCTATGTATATGTTTCTGGTGGTAGGTCTATGTATATGTTTCTGGTGGTAGGTCTATGTATATGTTTCTGGTGGTAGGTCTATGTCTCTGGTGGTAGGTCTATGTCTATGTTTCTGGTGGTAGATCGATGTCTATGTTTCTGGTTCTAGGTCTATGTCTCTGGTGGTTGGTGTATGTCTATGTCTCTGATTGTAGGTCTACGTTTCTGGTGGTAGGTCTATGTTTCTAGTAATAGAAACATGTTTCTGGTGGTAGGTCTATGTTTCTGGTGGTAGGTCTATGATTCTGGTGGCAGGTCTATGTTTCTGGTGATAGGTCTTTGTTTTCGATGGTAGGTCTATGTTTCCGGTGGTAGGTCTATGTTTCTGGTGGTAGGTCTATGTTTCTTGTGGTACGTCTATGTTTCTGGTGATAGGTCTATGTTTCTGGTGGTAGGTCTATGTTTCTGTGGTAGGTCTATGTTTCTGGTGTTAGGTCTATGTTTATGTCTCTGGTGGTAGGTCTATGTTTCTGGTGGTAGGTCTATGTCTATGTCTCTGGTGGTAGGTCTATGTTTCTGGTGGTAGGTCTATGTTTCTGGTGGTAGGTCTATGTTTCTGGTGGTAGGTCTATGTTTCTGGTGGTAGGTCTATGTTTCTGGTGGTAGGTCTATGTTTCTGGTGGTAGGTCTATGTTTCTGGTGGTAGGTCTATGTTTCTGGTGGTAGGTCTATGTTTCTGGTGGTGGTCTATGTTTCTGGTGGTAGGTCTATGTTTCTGGTGGTAGGTCTATGTTTCTGGTGGTAGGTCTATGTTTCTGGTGGTAGGTCTATGTTTCTGGTGGTGGTCTATGTTTCTGGTGGTAGGTCTCTGTTTCTGGTGTTAGGTCTATGTCTATGTTTCTGGTGGTAGGTCTATATCTATGTTTCTGGTGGTAGGTCTATGTCTATGTCTCTGGTGGTAGGTCTATGTTTCTGGTTGTAGGTCTATGTTTCTGGTGGTAGGTTTATGTTTCTGGTGGTGGTCTATGTTTCTGGTGGTAGGTCTATGTTTCTGGTGGTAGGTCTATGTTTCTGGTGGTAGGTCTATGTTTCTGGTGGTACGTCTATGTTTCTGGTGATAGGTCTATGTTTCTGGTGGTAGGTCTATGTTTCTGGTGGTAGGTCTATGTTTCTGGTGTTAGGTCTATGTTTATGTCTCTGGTGGTAGGTCTATGTTTCTGGTGTTAGGTCTATGTTTATGTCTCTGGTGGTAGGTCTATGTTTCTGGTGGTAGGTCTATGTCTATGTCTCTGGTGGTATATCTATGTTTCTGGTGGTAGGTCTATGTTTCTGGTGGTAGGTTTATGTTTCTGGTGGTAGGTCTATGTTTCTGGTGGTAGGTCTATGTTTCTGGTGGTAGGTCTATGTTTCTGGTGGTAGGTCTATGTTTCTGGTGGTAGGTCTATGTTTCTGGTGGTGGTCTATGTTTCTGGTGGTAGGTCTATGTTTCTGGTGGTGGTCTATGTTTCTGGTGGTAGGTCTATGTTTCTGGTGGTAGGTCTATGTTTCTGGTGGTGGTCTATGTTTCTGGTGGTAGGTCTCTGTTTCTGGTGTTAGGTCTATGTCTATGTTTCTGGTGGTAAGTCTATATCTATGTTTCTGGTGGTAGGTCTATGTCTATGTCTCTGGTGGTAGGTCTATGTTTCTGGTGGTACGTCTATGTTTCTGGTGATAGGTCTATGTTTCTGGTGGTAGGTCTATGTTTCTGGTGGTAGGTCTATGTTTCTGGTGTTAGGTCTATGTTTATGTCTCTGGTGGTAGGTCTATGTTTCTGGTGTTAGGTCTATGTTTATGTCTCTGGTGGTAGGTCTATGTTTCTGGTGGTAGGTCTATGTCTATGTCTCTGGTGGTATATCTATGTTTCTGGTGGTAGGTCTATGTTTCTGGTGGTAGGTTTATGTTTCTGGTGGTAGGTCTATGTTTCTGGTGGTAGGTCTATGTTTCTGGTGGTAGGTCTATGTTTCTGGTGGTAGGTCTATGTTTCTGGTGGTAGGTCTATGTTTCTGGTGGTAGGTCTATGTTTCTGGTGGTGGTCTATGTTTCTGGTGGTAGGTCTATGTTTCTGGTGGTGGTCTATGTTTCTGGTGGTAGGTCTATGTTTCTGGTGGTAGGTCTATGTTTCTGGTTGTGGTCTATGTTTCTGGTGGTAGGTCTCTGTTTCTGGTGTTAGGTCTATGTCTATGTTTCTGGTGGTAAGTCTATATCTATGTTTCTGGTGGTAGGTCTATGTCTATGTCTCTGGTGGTAGGTCTATGTTTCTGGTGGTAGGTCTATGTTTCTGGTGGTAGGTTTATGTTTCTGGTGGTGGTCTATGTTTCTGGTGGTAGGTCTATGTTTCTGGTGGTAGGTCTATGTTTCTGGTGGTAGGTCTATGTTTCTGGTGATAGGTCTTTGTTTTCGATGGTAGGTCTATGTTTCCGGTGGTAGGTCTATGTTTCTGGTGGTAGGTCTATGTTTCTGGTGGTACGTCTATGTTTCTGGTGATAGGTCTATGTTTCTGGTGGTAGGTCTATGTTTCTGGTGGTAGGTCTATGTTTCTGGTGTTAGGTCTATGTTTATGTCTCTGGTGGTAGGTCTATGTTTCTGGTGGTAGGTCTATGTCTATGTCTCTGGTGGTAGGTCTATGTTTCTGGTGGTAGGTCTATGTTTCTGGTGGTAGGTTTATGTTTCTGGTGGTGGTCTATGTTTCTGGTGGTAGGTCTATGTTTCTGGTGGTAGGTCTATGTTTCTGGTGGTAGGTCTATGTTTCTGGTGGTAGGTCTATGTTTCTGGTGGTGGTCTATGTTTCTGGTGGTAGGTCTATGTTTCTGGTGGTGGTCTATGTTTCTGGTGGTAGGTCTATGTTTCTGGTGGTAGGTCTATGTTTCTGGTGGTAGGTCTATGTTTCTGGTGGTAGGTCTCTGTTTCTGGTGTTAGGTCTATGTCTATGTTTCTGGTGGTAGGTCTATATCTATGTCTCTGGTGGTAGGTCTATGTCTCTGGTGGTAGGTCTATGTTTCTGGTGGTAGGTCTATGTTTCTGGTGGTAGGTCTATGTTTCTGGTGATAGGGCTGTGCAGAACTGATAAAACGATGGGATAAATGCATCAATGTTGGCGATAATTATGTTAAGATATAAAGGGACAATGTATGTATACAATTAAACTGGTTTCAAGTTGTTATCATATTTAGTTATTTTTCAACAGCCATTTGTGACTTACTTATTAACTTACCCTCCTAGATGTTATATAACAGTTGTAGACATATATGTTATATATCAGTTGTAGACATAGATGTTATATAACAGTTGTAGACATAGATGTTATATAACAGTTGTAGACATAGATGTGATATAACAGTTGTAGACATAGATGTTATATAACAGTTGTAGACATAGATATTTGTCTAACAGTTGTAGACATAGATGTTACATAACAGTTGTAGACATAGATGTTACATAACAGTTGTAGACATAGATGTTATATAACAGTTGTAGACATAGATGTGACATAACAGTTGTAGACATAGATGTTATATAACAGTTGTAGACATAGATATTTGTCTAACAGTTGTAGACATAGATGTTATATAACAGTTGAAGACATAGATGCTATATAACAGTTGTAGACATAGATGTTATATAACAGTTGTAGACATAGATGTTACATAACAGTTGTAGACATAGATGTTACATAACAGTTGTAGACATAGATGTTATATAACAGTTGTAGACATAGATGTTACATAACAGTTGTAGACATAGATGTTATATAACAGTTGTAGACATAGATGTTACATAACAGTTGTAGACATAGATGTTATATAAAAGTTGTAGACATAGATGTTACATAACAGTTGTAGACATAGATGTTATATAACAGTTGTAGACACTAGATGTCATATAACAGTTGTAGACATAGATGTTATATAACAGTTGAAGACATAGATGCTATATAACAGTTGTAGACATAGATGTTATATAACAGTTGAAGACATAGATGTTACATAACAGTTGTAGACATAGATGTTATATAACAGTTGTAGACATAGATGTTATATAACAGTTGTAGACACTAGATGTCATATAACAGTTGTAGACATAGATGTTATATAACAGTTGAAGACATAGATGCTATATAACAGTTGAAGACATAGATGCTATATAACAGTTGAAGACATAGATGCTATATAACAGTTGAAGACATAGATGCTATATAACAGTTGTAGACATAGATGCTATATAACAGTTGTAGACATAGATGTTATATAACAGTTGAAGACATAGATGCTATATAACAGTTGTAGACATAGATGTTATATAACAGTTGAAGACATAGATGCTATATAACAGTTGTAGACATAGATGTTATATAACAGTTGAAGACATAGATGCTATATAACAGTTGAAGACATAGATGCTATATAACAGTTGAAGACATAGATGCTATATAACAGTTGAAGACATAGATGCTATATAACAGTTGAAGACATAGATGCTATATAACAGTTGAAGACATAGATGCTATATAACAGTTGAAGACATAGATGCTATATAACAGTTGTAGACATAGATGTTATATAACAGTTGTAGACACTAGATGTTTTATAACAGTTGTAGACATAGATGTTATATAAGAGTTATAGATATCGATGTTATATATCAGTTGTTGACATAGATATTATATAACAGTCGTAGACACAGATATTATATAACAGTTGTAGACATAGATGTTATATAACACTTGTAGACATATATGTTATATAACACTTGTAGTTATAGATGTTATATAATAGTTGAAGATATAGATGTTATATAACAGTTGTAGACATAGATATTATATAACAGTTGTAGACATAGATATTATATAACAGTTGTAGACATAGATGTTATATAACAGTTGTAGTTATAGATGTTAAATAAGAGTTGTAGACATAGATGTTATATAACACTTGTAGACATATATGTTATATAACACTTGTAGTTATAGATGTTAAATAAGAGTTGTAGATATAGATGTTATATAACAGTTGTAGACGCAGATGTTGTATAACAGTTGTAGGCATAGATGTTATATAACAGTTGTAGACGCAGATATTGTATAACAGTTGTAGACATAGATGTGGTATAACAATTGTAGACATAGATGTTATATAACAGTTTTATACATAGATGATTGTCTAACAGTTGTAGACATAGATGTTATATAACGGTTCTAGACATAGATGTTATATAACAGTTGTAGACATACATGATAGTCTAACAGTTGTAGACATAGATGTTATATAACAGTTGTAGACATAGATGTTATATAATAGTTGTAGACATAGATGTTATATCATATTTGTAGACATAGATGTTATATAACAGTTGTAGACAACGACGTGGTATAGCAGTTGTAGAAAAAGATGTTATATAACAGTTGTAGACATAGATGTTATATAACAGTTGTAGACATATATGTTATATAACAGTTGTAGACAGAGATGTTATATAAAAGTTGTAGACATAGATGTTATATAACAGTTGTAGACATAGATGTTATATAACAGTTGTATACATAGATGTGGTATAACAGTTGTAGACATTGATGTTATATAACAGTTGTAGACATTGATGTTATATAACAGTTGTAGACATCGATGTTATATAACAGTTGAAGACATAGATGCTATATAACAGTTGTAGACATAGATGTTATATAACAGTTGAAGACATAGATGCTATATAACAGTTGTAGACATAGATGTTATATAACAGTTGAAGACATAGATGCTATATAACAGTTGTAGACATAGATGTTATATAACAGTTGAAGACATAGATGCTATATAACAGTTGAAGACATAGATGCTATATAACAGTTGAAGACATAGATGCTATATAACAGTTGAAGACATAGATGCTATATAACAGTTGAAGACATAGATGCTATATAACAGTTGAAGACATAGATGCTATATAACAGTTGAAGACATAGATGCTATATAACAGTTGTAGACATAGATGTTATATAATAGTTGTAGACACTAGATGTTTTATAACAGTTGTAGACATAGATGTTATATAACAGTTGTAGACATAGATGTTATATAACACTTGTAGACATATATGTTATATAACACGTGTAGTTATAGATGTTATATAAGAGTTATAGATATCGATGTTATATATCAGTTGTTGACATAGATATTATATAACAGTCGTAGACACAGATATTATATAACAGTTGTAGACATAGATGTTATATAACAGTTGTAGACATAGATGTTATATAACAGTTGTAGTTATAGATGTTAAATAAGAGTTGTAGACATAGATGTTATATAACACTTGTAGACATATATGTTATATAACACTTGTAGTTATAGATGTTATATAATAGTTGAAGATATAGATGTTATATAACAGTTGTAGACATAGATATTATATAACAGTTGTAGACATAGATATTATATAACAGTTGTAGACATAGATGTTATATAACAGTTGTAGTTATAGATGTTAAATAAGAGTTGTAGACATAGATGTTATATAACACTTGTAGACATATATGTTATATAACACTTGTAGTTATAGATGTTAAATAAGAGTTGTAGATATAGATGTTATATAACAGTTGTAGACGCAGATGTTGTATAACAGTTGTAGGCATAGATGTTATATAACAGTTGTAGACGCAGATATTGTATAACAGTTGTAGACATAGATGTGGTATAACAATTGTAGACATAGATGTTATATAACAGTTTTATACATAGATGATTGTCTAACAGTTGTAGACATAGATGTTATATAACGGTTCTAGACATAGATGTTATATAACAGTTGTAGACATATATGTTATATAACGGTTGTAGACATATATGTTATATAACGGTTGTAGACATAGATGTTATATAACAGTTGTAGACATATATGTTATATAACAGTTGTAGACATCGATGTTATATAACAATTGTAGACACAGATGTGGTATACCAGTTGTAGATATAGATGGTATATAACAGTTGTAGACATAGATGTTATATAACAGTTGTAGACATAGATGTTATATAACAGTTGTAGACATAGATGTTATATAAAAGTTGTAGACATTGATGATTGTCTAAAAGTTGTAGACATAGATGTTATATAACAGTTGTAGACATAGATGTTATATAACGGTTGTAGACATAGATGTTATATAACAATTGTAGACATAGATGTTATATAACAATTGTAGACATAGATGTGGTATAACAGTTGTAGACATAGATGTTATATAACAGTTGTAGACATAGATGTTATATAACAGTTGTAGACATAGATGTTATATAACAGTTGTAGACATAGATGTTATATAACAGTTGTAGACATAGATGTTATATAACAGTTGTAGACATAGATGTTATATAACAGTTGTAGACATAGATGTTATGTAACAATTGTAGACATAGACGTTATATCACAATTGTAGACATAGATGTTATATAACAATTGTAGACATAGATGTTATATAACAGTTGTAGACATAGATGTTATATCACAATTGTAGACATAGATGTTATATAACAGTTGTAGACATAGATGTTATATAACAGTTGTAGACATAGATGTGGTATAACAGTTGTAGACATAGATGTTATATAACAATTGTAGACATAGATGTGGTATAACAGTTGTAGACATAGATGTTATATAACAGTTGTAGACATAGACGTTTTTCCATCTGGTGTAGAGAGTAGTTCTAGCATCATATTGCAAACGATTTTCTGCAGGACAAAACCTGGCGCTGATGCAACAGACGTCCCTTTCCAGCGTCGGCACGGCGGTCAGCCGTCAGATGCCACCCAGTCAGTCTTCTCTGGCAGTGGATGGCAATGTCGGTGAATCTGCTGGTTGCGCCAAGAGTAGAGCCACGTCATCAACAAACCAGACTTTCACACTCACTTTCAGATCTCCCGTACGGCTCACTCACATCATCGTGTACGGCAACAGTATGTATGCTATCTCCTCCTCCTCTCTATTCTTCTTCTTCTTCTTCTTCGTCCTCTTCTTCTTCTTCTTCTTCTTCTTCTTCTTCTTCTTCTTCTTCTTCTTCTTCTTCTTCTTCTTTTTCCTCTGCTTCTTCTTCTTCTTCTTCTTCTTCTTCTTCTTCTTCTTCTTCTTCTTCTTCTTCTTCTTCTTCTTCTTCTTCTTCTTCTTCTTCTTCTTCCTCCTCTTCCTCCTCCCCCTTTTTCTTCTTACCTGCACATACACATCAACCATGAAATAATACAGCTGTGGTAGTCCCGATCTCTGCATAAACACATAAACAAACACACTAATATATATTGTTAAACCTTTCCACCTGCACCACTTTACATGTCACATGACCCCCACCAACAGCACTGAGCTGTGACATGACCTCCTCCTCCCACCATAAGCACTAACCTGTCACAAGACCCTGCTCCCAAGAACACTGACTTATCACATGAATTCCTCCCAACCAATATCACTGATCTGTCACATGTATTCCCCTCTTCTTTACCAACTGCACTAACGTGTCACATGAATTCCCCTCCGCTCCATCAACAGCACTAACCTGTCACATGACCCACACCCCCACCCCCGCCAACAGTTCTAGCCTGTCGCATGTCCACCAATAACACTAATCTGTCACATGTCCCCCTTCCCCCCCCTCCCAACTCACCTACAGCACTATCCTGTCGCATTACACCCCCCCCCCCCCCAACAAACAGCACTGACTTGTCATTCAAACCATAAAATGCACATACAGGACCCCACCAAGAACACTCACACGACCCCACCAAGAACGCACATACGACCCCACCAAGAACGCACATAAAAACCCACCAAGAACGCACATACGACCCCACCAAGAACGCACATACGACCCCACCAAGAACGCACACACGACCCCACCAAGAACGCACACACAAACCCACCAAGAACGCACATACGACCCCACCAAGAACGCACATATGACCCCAACAAGAACGCACACACGACCCCACCACGAACACTCACCCAACTCCACCAAGAACGCACACACGACCCCATCACGAACACTCACACAACCCCACCAAGAACGCACATACAAACCCACCAAGAACGCACACACGACCCCACCAAGAACACACACACGACCCCACCAAGAACAGACACACGACCCCACCACGAACACTCATACGACCCCACCAAGAACGCACACACGACCCCACCAAGAACGCACATACAAACCCACCAAGAACACACACACGACCCCACCAAGAACGCACACACGACCCCATCACGAACGCACATACGACCCCACCACGAACACTCATACGACCCCACCAAGAACGCACATACGACCCCATCAAGAACGCACACACAACCCCACCAAGAACGCACACACGACCCCACCAAGAACGCACGCACGACCCCACCACGAACACTCACACGACCCCACCACAAACACTCACACGACCCCACCAAGAACGCACATACGACCCCACCAAGAACGCACATACGACCCCACCAAGAGCGCACATACGACCCCACCAAGAACGCACACACGACCCCACCACGAACACTCACACGACTCACTAAGAACACTCCCATAA
>OY992891.1:829801-874801 GCA_963921405.1 Cepaea hortensis
GTGCTACATAGAATCTACAAGTTTGTATGGATGTGAAGCGTGGACAATGAGCAGAAAAGCTGAAAATTATCTAATGGCTGTAGAAATGTGGTTTCTGAGGAAAATGCAAAGAATACCATGGACAGCCAGAAAAACCAATAACCAAGTCCTACAAGAAACAAATGAAATCGGTAAATTGATTGGAAAAATTAGACGTAGACAATCACAATATTTGGACACGTTAAAAGAAGAAGCGAATAAGAGAAGTTAGTGACAACTGGCAAGATTCAGGAAGGAAGAACAAAGGAAAGGCAGAGAAGTAAATATCTGGATGGTTGGCCACGTGATATGGTCGATGCAAGAGTACAGAGCTGATTCACGATTCTGGTGACCGTGTGAGATGGCGAAACATGACCGCTCACGCTTACCGGCACGCCACGTGATGATGATGAGGATGATGGTGGTGGTGATGATGATGATGAGAATGATGAGACTACTGTGTATGAAATGTGACACAGTTAAGACAACCTGATTTTCCTATATATTTCAATTTTTGCCCCGGCACGCTCCATATCATTACAACCTTGTTTCGCTGATCTTTGTTTGGTCTAACTCAATCAATATTTGCGGAATGAATACATCCCTATGGCTTCCATTGTAATGTAACCCTTTTCTGGTTAGAGTATATGCTTCAGATCCGCATAGTGGCTATCTGTTCCCATTGCTCTGTATTGATGTGAATTCACGTCAGACATTTTTCTGCCCCAATGTGACTAACTCTTCACGGTCGGCAAGCCAGAAATGTTAGTTAGTTCGTTAGTTGACAGATCATCCTCATAGCACATCGAACCATTCAGTCCATAAGTGCTCGGATCCCCTCCTCAGCAAATCCCGCAGCGTGTAGCGGCTAACGACACCAGTTCTGTGTTGGTTTATCAATCTTCTTTGGCTTCCTGCGTAGTGTTCTTGTTTGGCCACACCTCTTTTAATTTTCTGTTCTCGCAGTCTGACCATGGTTGTAGATTCACAGTCATCACTTGGTTCTCGCAAAAGTCTCACTTCTCGTAGAGCATTCAGAATGTCAGCCTGGTCCATGGCTCGTCCGCCTTCCACAGTAGCTTTACCTGCAAGCATGTCAGTCTGCTCATTTCCTCGTACACCCGCATGTCCTGGCACGAAGATGAAACTAATCTTTGCCAGCCGAGACCGCTCCAGAGGCAGCAACCATTCTCTTCGGATCGACCCCTCCTCTATCCTCTTGATCATGTTCATTGAGTCGCTAAGGAAACAAGCCCTAGTGAATGTCTGTGTCTCGAGCCATGTTATTGCTTTACTTACTGCCATGACTTCCATAGTCAGGCTACTTGTGGTCAAAGCAAAGGCACCAGAATCTTCCTTCACAATTCTTCCTCCGGCCTGAGCCGTAAAATCCCATGAACTTCTCACTCGTCGAACGAACGACCCATCTATGTAAATGACAGCATCACCCTCCAAAGAATTCTCGAAGATCAACGCCTGTACTTCCGCTCCACAGCAGCCGGATTTTCTTGTCTGAATTTTCTGTCTAGTTGGATGCAAACTGAAAAGGACGTACAGAAATCCGTTGGCATTCGTACCCACTCCTCGCCAGGTTCTAAGTCCTCATGTGAACACACCTATTGAAAAATGTCTTCGGCTTGGCCCATCCACGACTTTTCTCTTTTTAACCTGCTGCCCTTTACCTTCCTAATTTCACTGTGCAGCGTATGTTGTGTGTTTGCGTTGAATCTGATAGGCATGTGCTCTGCAAATTTGTATTCTGTCTTCAATGGTTGGAAAATCAAGAAGGTAGCGCATCGCCCTGCATGCTGTATCTCTTGTACATCCAAGAATACTACGCATAGCTTCGTTCTGTATCCTTTCTATCCTTTCCATCTGCTTACGGCTGATAGTAAGGATCATCATGACATACTCCAAAACCTCCAAGAAAGGACCATCCCTCGTACAGGAGACATAAATGGCGCTGCTTACAGTTTGCCGTCGCCATCACCCGCATCGCAGCCACATCTCGCTTGGCCTTTGTTGTCACCCTGTCTGTGTGCTCATGATACGCAAGACTTCGATCAAAACGTATCCCCAGGTAGTTCATTGCCTGCGTTCCTTCCACTGTCTCTGAACCCAGATTTACAGTTGGTGTTGGGGTGTTGTTAATATGGTTATTCAAAGAGAACCACGTCACTGCTGCCTTCGTTGGGTTGACCATTGCCCCAGATTCCACACACCAAGTGTTTATGTGATTTAGTTCTACTTGTAGATCCACAGCCACTCGATCTCTATCTTTACCCTGACGATACACTAACACGTCGTCGGCATAAGACAATGTCCTCCTCGGTCCTCTGATCTGCTCGCCGGTAATTCTCACAGTGTAGGCGTTGAACAGCACCAGAGATAATGGTGATCCCCGTGGAAGGCCCGGATATATTGTTGTTGGTTCAGAAGTCCAACTGCCACATCTAAAAACTACTTTCCGCTCGAAGAGAGCTGCGGCTATCCAACTAAGGAGGAATGGACTTATCTTGAGTTCAAGAAGCTGAAACATTAAGAAGTCTAATGGTACTCTGTTGTACGCATCCTCAAGATCAATCGTCGCAGCACATGTTTCAATGCCTGAGTGGAAACCTTCATAGACATCATGGACAAAAACTGCTGCCTTGGTCCAGGTTTTTCTGTTTGGACGTTACCCTCGAAGGGTAGGTGGGAAACAACCTTGCCTCTCTAGCTGACTTGATATTATCCTGGCAATTAACCTCTCCAGCAGCTTGCCAATTGTATTTTGCATGGTTAATACCTCATATCCCTGAATTTTTGTGTGGTCTTTGCCAGGCTTCATCAAGGGAATCAGATAGCTGTGTAACCACTCCTCCTTGATGCTAGCACTCCCTATACTGTTGTTGTACACATCTGCTAGTTCCTCTAGCTCGTTGTCGGTACACATATTGATGTCGTTATACCTTATACCGTCTGGCCCTGATGCGCTGTTTTTTTTGTTCGTCGAAGCACTGCCCTGATCTCTTTTACTGTCACTGTGTCTTCAATTGCAATGTTCTGGGCCTTACACCTATTTGAAGTAACCGCCTGGCAAAACTTCGACCTCTGTCTGGCTGCTCTGCTCTAGATAGCGTAAAAAAAAGGCTTTGCCCTTATTCTCGTCAAGCCTCTGCCAGATAAGGTCAGCCCTTTGGAAGTCAGGAACACTCTTATTCTTGGTTGGCTGCCCCATGCATGCTTTTATGTAGTCGCCAGAACAATTTCAGTGACTTTTCTGTGCTTATTCTTTGACACAACTCTGCCAACTTTTCATTTTTAACGACTTAAACCAGGTTTTTTAAATAGCAAACTTGTGTCCATCTCTCTTTCCAACTGCGAGATTAAGACTAGGATGGGAAACTCTGTTCTTGGCGTTTTGCCATTTCCTTACAGCACCACGCTTATCGATCCAGGCCTTTTCCACCTCATAATTCCACCAAGGTGGCTGCTCCCAGCTTTTTTCCCTGCCATGATGATTCCTGCGCTTGTTGCGCCTTATTTTACTCACCACATCTTGCCCTGAACTGTCATACTTGAAGGTCTTGACAGTTGACTTGTGCTGCCTGGTTCTGCCTTTCTCCACCAATATGCTGCAAGGGTGATGGTCGCTGCCATGGTGTCCTAGGACACCCCATCTACACACTGTAGTGAGTGAAAGAGAAACCAGCGCCAGGTCAATAACACTGTCCTCATCACCTGGACGACTTGCTGTCCTTGTGACACAACCACTGTTGATACAACCGAGGTCACTGGTTTCAAGTGCCACCTCGAGCTCCTCCCTCTGTGTGTTGTAAGAAATGTTACCCCATGATTTTTCTTTAGCGTGGAAATCGCCGCAGAAAATGACATTCCTCTCAGTCATAAATGTCACTCATACACTGCCATCTCTGGGAATCCACCCTCGAGTTACAGGCATAAACATTAACCAACAACAATGGTAGACCGGATTGAACTCTACCAGCCTGTATTTGTATCTCGTCACTCTCCGACCTAGATATGTCCAGCTCTGAAGTCACTATGCTGTCTCTAATCAGAATTGTCATTCCCAGGTGTAACCTGTTGTAATAACATTTGAAGCTGGCTATTTGGAGTATATTAACACTCAGTCTCGTCTCCTGAAGCGCTACTATATCGTTTCTGTATGCCAGGCTCTCCAAATGTGGGCCTCGCTGTTTTACGCTGGCACAGTTCCAATATAGAATACGCGTGTTCTTGAGGCCCGGACGGTCGCATTTTCGGCGGTGACGCCTGGCTCCGGCGCGTCTCCCCTGAAGTTTACGCCTCGTACCTCGTCTTTGTACGGGACACAAACGCTGGTCTGCCATGATGAAGAAACCCACAAACACTACACACCACTGTATGTACTGCACGGTAGCCTAACATGCTCCGAAAAACACTCAGGATTTATTCGCACAGATACACTAACTCTGTTGAACCGGCGAAAATCGTGAGAAGAAAGTCCCGGCTTACATCCTAGCGCAGAAATTGCACGCACGAGATGAAATTATCCATTTCTTACGTGGAAAAAAAAAACAGAGCGGTTTCAAAACACACAATCGTCAGTCGCCATCTTGACCGGAAGCCAGATATGGTGTAGGCCAGGTTTACGAAACATTTTGCTCTATTTCTTGACTTGAGTTTTGAAACATCCTTGTTATGAACATATGGGTTTGAAAACACACTGGAATATCATACCATTATCATTTAACAGTCAAAGAAGACTCACATAATGAGACAAGTGTTGCAAGACAACCGAGGAACTGTTTGCCATCTTTGTGAATGAATTTACAATTTCTTCTTCTTCTTCTTCTTCTTCTTCTTCTTCTTCTTCTTCTTCTTCTTCTTCTCCTCCTCCTTCTTCTTCTTCTTCTTCTTCTTCTTCTTCTTCTTCTTCTTCTTATGTATATGTACTGAGGTATATATCCACGATCCACGAAGGCCCCCGCGCACCGATTGTTGCAGTCCCCAACATTGTGAGCCCTATAGTGCTTGTGTTAGTCCCTTCCAAGTTGGTCGTGACATGAGATTAAAATTGGTGTCCATAACCCAATTAGAGCCTGCCTGCTAGGGAAGGGGCAGGTGATGTCCCTCAGGAGTCCATACGCATGGCGCCGCCCTGCCCGCATACCAGACGTTCCACGTTCACGACCAGCTCACCCGCGGCCAATCAGTCGTAAGCACGTCGGTCCACCTTAAACTTGGGGGTTTATAATCGGAGTTTTTCATCTCCTTGACTAGCCGCTGTATTAGAAGCGTGAGAGTGGAGGTGGAAGCAGTAACAGCGGCATCCCGGTGGCTAGAGGAGACTACTGCGGCACACGTTGTGTTCATTACGGATTCATAGAGTATGCTTTGTAAGGTGGAGAAAGGAATGTTTCGTGTGGAATGACTATCGTCGCTTCAGAGGTCACAGTTTGTCAGAATTGTATGGATGTTTTGCCCTGGTGATGCGGGGGTGCAGGGGAATGAACAGGCTGATAGGCTGGCAGGGAAGGCACCTCTTGGTGGTCGATTGCCTATGGATAAGGAGGGAGGTGATCATGCGTTTGTGAGACCAGGTGCAGAAGGCGGGGGAACATATTCAGAACCCATATGTGGACAGGATGAGATTGCGGGGGATTGGTGGGGGTTCTGGAAGAATCTCAACACTGAGAGGGAAGACCAGAACTTTAAATCAGATAGCGGTGTGAACGATTAGTAGTATGACTCTTCCCTGGCTGTTGAATGAGGGGACGGAGCGCATATGGGAATGTCCTGAGTGCAGTGATGTCAGTTCTCAACTCAACTCACCTCAACTCAACTCAACGCAATTGGAGAGATCAGATTGCTGCGCCTGAACGTTCTCTGTGCTTAGGTAACTACATGAAATGTGCACTGAGACAGTTTTTGAGTGCTTACATGGCTTATGTTTGTGCTCACCACTTGCTGTCTCACCAACTCCTGTTTTCTCCGACCGCTGGCTATGCTGTATGACCCAGTCTCACCAACTCCTGTTTTCTCCGACCGCTAGCTATGCTGTATGACCCAGTCTCACCAACTCCTGTTTTCTCAGACTGATAGCTATGCTGTATGACCCAGTCTCACCAACTCCTGTTTTCTCCGACCGCTAGCTATGCTGTATGACCCAGTCTCACCAACTCCTGTTTTCTCAGACTGATAGCTATGCTGTATGACCCAGTCTCACCAACTCCTGTTTTCTCCGACCGCTGGCTATGCTGTATGACCCAGTCTCACCAACTCCTGTTTTCTCATACTGATAGCTATGCTGTATGACCCAGTCTCACCAACTCCTGTTTTCTCAGACTGATAGCTATGCTGTATGACCCAGTCTCACCAACTCCTGTTTTCTCTGACCGCTAGCTATGCTGTATGACCCAGTCTCACCAACTCCTGTTTTCTCAGACTGATAGCTATGCTGTATGACCCAGTCTCACCAACTCCTGTTTTCTCCGACCGCTAGCTATGCTGTATGACCCAGTCTCACCAACTCCTGTTTTCTCCGACCGCTAGCTATGCTGTATGACCCAGTCTCACCAACTCCTGTTTTCTCCGACCGCTAGCTATGCTGTGTAACCCAGGCGTGCATGGCTATGCATGTAATGCTGCCTGCTCATGTCTCAACAACACATGTGCTGCTCACAGCGGAGCGTGTGTGGCATGGTGTGTTCCTGGCTACTTTGGACCTGCATGCAGTGAGTCGTGCCCCGACCGCTGTCATCCGCCGGGTGTGTGTGACCGCGCCAGTGGTTCCTGCCCGGGCTGTGCTGCTGGCTATACCGGACTTCAGTGTCAACAAGGTCAGTTCTCTCCTGTTTCATCTTCTTCATGTCCGGCATGCGCATAATATACACACGCCGGTATCTGCACAATATAAACAGACTGGTATATGTACAATATAAACAGACAGCTATATACACAATATAAACAGACTGGTATATGTACAATATAAACAGACAGCTATATACACAATATAAACAGACTGGTATATGTACAATATAAATAGACAGCTATATGCACAATATAAACAATTTAACCAGACTGGTATATGTACAATATAAACAGACTGGTATATGCACAATAGAGCCTGTTCTTTTGTATGGATGTGAAACTTGGACAATGGGCAGTCAAGCTGAAAAACATCTGATGGCTGCAGAAATGTGGTTTCTGAGGAAAATGCAAAGAATACCATGGACAGACAGAAAAACCAATGACCAAGTACTACAGGAGACAAATGAACATCGTAAACTGATTAGAGAAATTAGACGTAGACAGTCAAAATTGTTTGGACATGTTATGAGAAGAAATGGATTGGAGAACTTGGTGACAACTGGCAAGATCGAAGGGAACAGACCAAGAGGAAGACCGAGAGGAAAATACCTGGATGGCTTGGCCACATGGCATGGATGAGACAGGAACACTGAGCTGATCCACGACACTGGTGATCGAGTGAAATGGCGAGTCATGACCGCCCACGCTTTCCGGCATGGCACATGATTGATTGATATGCACAATAAAAACAGACCGGTAAATGTACAATAACATGTCAGGTCTTAGTCAGATATGACTGAGCTACCGTATGACAGTAGACGGTACTACCTGGTTTCTGTTAGCGCCGAATGTTGGGCGGCGCTTACCAAACCCGACACCCCACATTGTGCCAACGTCTTCGGGCGGAAGAGCGCAATTGGGAGGGTACAAGCCTTACCCTGGTGCGAGGAAATGCAACATAAAGACAAAATGTCATGGCAGGGCAGACCAGGCCCTAAGCCTTGGTTGGCAGCTGGTCTAGGATCGAAGCTCCGACAGGCGGACAGTTAGAGCATTGCTTTGCTGATCCGGCACCTTCTGCAGCTTGTCTTGTTCCAGATGTATAGGTGTTAACTTTCCTCTGGAGTGAACTAGGCAGGTCGAGAGAGGGATCATGCTGCATGGGCAACACATGATCTCTATGTTAGCCCAGGCATTGTGCTATGGAGAGGCAATAACTCCATCCCTGGTCTTAACCGGTCTCGGAATCAAAGCGAGTGGCAACTGTTACGGGTTATATGTCCCTGTCAATTGACGTAGACATGGAGCGCCACGAGTTGCCTCTGACGGTGGGAGACACCTACAGGTGTCATTGATCAGCTACCGCCCGCCTCAAGCTGGGCAGCCTCCGGTCAATTGGGTGCTGATCCGCCACAGCCTGTCTGCTTCAATGGGTGCTTGGGGCTAGGACAAAATCTTAATCGCAGGCTGTAAAACCAATACACCAGGTACTAATAAAAAGAAAAATAGAAACCTCAAACTACGGCTTGCAACCTGGAACGTGAAAACCATGTGTCCAGGATTTTCCACTGACTTAACAAATATTGATATGTGAGAAAAACGGCTGTGATTGATGCCGAACTCAATCGTCTTAAAACTGATATTGCTGGCCTGCAGGAGACTCGCCTCGCTGAGGAAAGGTCACTCAGGGAAAACAATTACACCTTTTTTGGAAGGGTAGAGGGCAGGCAGAAAAGGCAATACGGTGTGGGCTTTGCAGTGAAGAATTCGCTACTGGGAATGATTGAAATTCCAGCAGGAGGTAATGAAAGATTATTATCCCTGCGCTTGGCAACCTCTTGTGGTTTTGCCACCTTTATTACTGCATTTGCACCGACACTCGATTCCTCTGATGATGTGAAGGATTCGTTCTATGAGGAGTTAGACTCCGTGATCAAGGCAGTTCCAATATCCGACTACATTTATATGCTCGGTGATTTCAATGCTCGTGTGGGCAAGGACTCGAGTTCATGGCCAGTGTACCTTGGAAATTACAACATCGGTCGCATGAATGAATACGGGCAAAGGCTGCTGGAGCATTGCACCAGAAATGGCCTACGTATTACAAACTCCTTTTTAAAACAAAAGAGCTGCATAAGGTCACATGGAAACATCCAAGATCCAGCCATTGGCACCAGCTGGACTTCATCATCACACGGAGACATCTGAACCATATATCTTTGACTCGTAGTTACCACAGTGCTGACTGTGATACAGATCATTCTTTGGTTGTTGCAAGGGTTAGACTGAGACCAAAGAGAATCCACACAGCTAAACACAAATCTAGCCCCAGGATTAATTTTATTAACACTCACGATCCTGAAAAGTGCTTTCAGTTTCAACAGCAACTTGAAGACGCTTTCACTGATACAACAGAAAATTCTACAGTAAGTGAAAATTGGGGTCAACTTAAGGAAACTCTTTATAAAACTGCCTTAGGGGTTTACGGCACTGTGAATCATAAAAGGCAGGACTGGTTTGCGGCAAAAATCTAGACTCTCCAGCCCTTGATTGATAAGAAGAAGATAGCTTTCTTAATAAACAAGGAAAGACCAACGCGTAACACTCTGAGTGAGCTAAAGCAGGCTAGGAAGGATGTGCAAAAGGCTGCCAAGCAGTGTGCAAATGATTATTGGATCAAGTTATATGAGTCTATTCAAATCGCAAACGATCAGGGAAACATGAGAAGCATGCATGAAGGAATAAAGAAAGCCTGGGGTCCAATGATCAAAAGAAGTGCACCATTGAAAATCTTGACTGAAGAAATCATCACTGATATGAAACAGCAGATGAACAGATGGGTATAGCACTATTTGGAGCTTTACTCAAGTGAGACCAAACTAGCGGATAATGCCCTCAACGCCATTGAGGCCCTACCAACTCTTGACCACCTGGGCACACTTCCCACCATAACAGAAGTTAAGTGTGCTATAAATGAACTTGCATCTGGCAAGGCTCCAGGTAAGGATGGGATTCCAATAGAGGTTATTAGGAGTGGGCAAGACACACTCACTCTACAGATCCACCAGCTAATAGAGCTATACTGGCGAGAAGGACAAGTCCCACAGGATTTCAAAGATTCAAGCATCATAACACTGTACAAGAACAAGGATGATCGGAGCGACTGCAACAACTATAGGAGTATCTCACTTCTGTGTATTGTTGGAAAAGTATTTGCCAGAATTTTTCTGCGCAGACTTCAAGTCCTAGGAGATCAAGTCTACCCCGAATCACAGTGTGGCTTTCGACTGAACCGGTCTACCATTGATGTGATATTCTCATTGCGACAAATGCAAGAAAAATGCCGTGAACAGAATCAACCACTGTTTATTGCCTTCATTGACCTCACAAAAGCATTTGAATTGGTCAGTCGTGAGGGTCTGTTCAAGGCACTAAAGAAAATTGGCTGCCCACCAACTCTACTGTCCATTGTGGAATCGTTCCACACAGGCATGAAGGGTATAGTCAAGTTTGATGGTGCAACTTCTGAAGAGTTTGAAATCAAGAGTGGAGTTAAGCAAGGTTGTGTACTAGCTCCCACCCTCTTTAGAATATACTTTTCACTTCTACTGAAATATGCCTTTCCTGATCAGGATGGTGGTATATAAATTCACTCACGCTCAGATGGCGGTCTCTACAATGCTCAGAGATTGAAGGCCAAGACCAAAATTAGGAAGGTACTGATCAAAGAGTTGCTTTTTGCAGATGATGCTACAGTTACGACCCACTCTGAGGAAGAATTACAATGTCTACTATCTGCACTCTCTAATGCTTGTTCTGTATTTGGTTTAACAATTATCAAAAAAAGAAGACACAGATTATGTCACAGGGTGCACATGGGGTACCATCAATCTTTATTGACGACGCCGAACTAGAGATGGTTGACCATTTTACATGTCTAGGATCAGTGGTAAATAGCAAATTATCCCTAGATCAGGAAATCAACATCCGGATTGGTAAGGCAGCAACAACAATGAACAGGTTAAGAAAAAGAGTCTGGGAGAACAGGAAGCTTACTGCCAAAACAAAAGTCCTTGTCTATCAAGCCTGTGTCCTTAGTACTCTTCTTTATGGCAGTGAAACCTGGACAACTTACTCACACCAAGAGAAACGTTTAAACAGCTTTCATATGCGGTGTCTGCAAAGAATTCTTGGTATTATGTGGTAAGACAAAATCACAAATATTGAAGTATTGGAAATATTAGGTTGTGTGGCGGTATATTCCATGCTCAGTCTCCGTAGACTTAGATGGATAGGACATCTTAGGAGGATGGATGATAGTAGAATACCAAAGGACATCTTTTTTGGTGAATTACAGATAGGTAAGAGATCTCAGGGTCGGCCTCTACTACGATACAAAGATGTGTGTAAGCGGGACATGATTGATACAGGCGTTGATAATGCACATTGGGAGATGAACGTGTTGCATGGAGGGCAAACATCAGAAATTGAATAAAGACAAAGGAGAAAATTATTGCGTGTGAGACGCAAAATGGTGCGTGATGGTGGCAATGACCACGTGTTTACATGCACCCAGTGTGGACGAATATTTACAGCGCGAATTGGCCTTATCAGTCACATTCGCTACCGCCATGGGTAATAGTTATTATGGCTTTCTGAAGCACAAACTATCACCTGTCAAGACGGCAAGGTGCCAATGATGATATGTACAATATAAACAGACTGGTATATGTACAATATAAACAGACCGATGTATGTACAATATAAACAATATAAACAGACCGGTGTATGCACAAAATAAACAGACCAATTGTCAAAGTCTCACATGGGGTCGGTATGGACATAAAGATAGAAGGGATTTCTAGAAGGGATATTACCCCAATATAAGGAAACTAAATAACAGAATCCATGGGAATGTCGATATACGAAGCCCATAACCGGGCACTCTCACGAAGTTTATACTTCACCTCGACACCGCAAGGTACAAGAGGAACATGATGAGATGAGATGAGATGAGAGATGAGATAAGGAAACTAAGTAGACCCACTCGAATGCTCGAACAATCTAGAGCCTTCGAGAAGGATAGGTCAGTTTGCCTACGGCTCCGTGGACACAGGTGGAACCCGCCTACCGCGTGCCAGGACCTGGTCCACGAGAAGCTCGAAGAGTGTTACAGCCCGTGTTCGACCGAGACACGTTAGAGGGCAGACGGCGACTGGACACCGAAGGAGAAACAGGGTTTAGCTTAAGGGGGACTTGATAGATAGAAACCAAGTGTATTTAAGGATTGTTAATCATAAGATAGATGATAGAGTTTGCTGTGATGATTATGTGTATGATTGCTTTGTTATAAACTCCGGTGATATTGTAATTAGTGTAACTGGCTGCGAAACCCATTCTTCGCCAGCCTACTGTGAATAAATTACATCAGATAGTATCAGAATGGAGTTTGTTGCCTGTATGAACCCGAGTTTCATTTCCCTAGGTCTCTAGGACGTTGACAGGCTATTTGGGGGCTCGTAGCCGGTTTTGGCAAGCTCAAGACGATTACTTCACTTTTCCGACTGCTCTTGGTTTTGCCAAGTAAAATATATTAACTTTCATACACGACAAAGTCTTAACTTTACAGCGACTATCTTCTCATATGTTCATGAACTATCGTAGTCCCTCTAGAAGTTATTTAGAAACCATGTTCATAAAATTTAACATTGACATGACTGGACAATAACTGCGACAAAATACTAATCTTTTTCATTCCAACGACAGATTGTTCCGCGAAAAATTGTGTGCATGTAAATTGTTCTCCAGCAGTGGCGAAAGAACCGGAGAACCAAACAACAACACTACAGCCAAGAAACCAGTAAATCAGATAAGTCCCATTTCATGCTTATTGGATCCCTAAACGATACTCACATTTTTTGATTGATGTAACATTTTTTTTCTATGTATTGCAATTTATAATACATACATGCAAATTTCATGACCATTTGAATTTATTCTATAGAAAGTGTGTATGTAAACATTAAGGGACATAACCAATTTTTGTACACCTAAACTATTTCCAAAGGGATTTAAGTTCTAAAAATTTAAACTTAGCTAAATTTACAAGATGCCAACACTGGAACAGTGCATTGAATTAGGAGTTAAATTAGGCTATACTGCCGATAAACTGTCAGAATGGGCGCAAAAGACGCATTCAGAAAACATAGCGAGAGAAGATAGGGCAGCGGAAAGAGAACAAAAACGACTGCAAATGCAAATAGAGGCTGAAGAGAAAAAGATGCAAAGAGAGACTGAAAAGACACAAATGGAGGTTGAAAATGAAAAGTTAGAAATCGAAGCGGCTAGCAAACAAGCTCAATTAAACGCAGAAACAGAAAAGTTAGAATTAGAATTAGCTTTGAAACAAAAGGAAATCGAAACGCAAACACAATTAAAAGTGAAACAAATGGAAATTGACTCCAACTTGGAAATTTCGGTAAATAAATTAAGGAGTAAAGAAGAGGAACAAAAATACAACAAATATAAAGGCTTAGTCAAACCTTTCTGTTCCGGAGATTCAATAAGTGCATATTTAGATAACTTCGAGTGTTTAATGTCATATCATAACATTTCAAAAGTCGATTGGGCATTTATCCTTATGAGAAACTTAGCACTAGAGCCCTTAAAAGTGATCGAAACAAAGTCTCACATGGGGTCGGTATGGACATAAAGATAGAAGGGATTTCTAGAAGGGATATAACCCCAATATAAGGAAACTAAGTAGACCCACTCGAATGCTCGAACAATCTAGAGCCTTCGAGAAGGATAGGTCAGTTTGCCTACGGCTCCGTGGACACTGGTGGAACCCGCCTACCGCGTGCCAGGACCTGGTCCACGAGAAGCTCGAAGAGAGTTACAGCCCGTGTTCGACCGAGACACGTTAGAGGGCAGACGGCGACTGGACACCGAAGGAGAAACAGGGCTTAGCTTAATGGGGACTTGATAGATAGAAACCAAGTGTATTTAAGGATTGTTAATCATAAGATAGATGATAGAGTTTGCTGTGATGATTATGTGTATGATTGCTTTGTTATAAACTCCGGTGATATTGTAATTAGTGTAACTGGCTGCGAAACCCATTCTTCGCCAGCTTACTGTGAATAAATTACATCAGATTGTATCAGAATGGAGTTTGTTGCCTGTATGAACCCGAGTTTCATTTCCCTAGGTCTCTAGGACGTTGACACCAATGTGTGCACAATATAAACAATATAAACAGACCGGTATATGCACAATATAAACAGACCAGTATATGCACAATATAAACAGGCCTTTATGTGCAATATATAAATGGACTGGTTTAAGTGCATTATAAATAGGCCGGTATATGCACAAAATAAACATTTCTGTATAGTAAATTATAAACAATATAAACAAACCGGTGTATGCAGAATATAAACAATATAAACAGACTGGTATATGCACAATATAAACAGACCGGTATATGCACAATATAAACAGACAGGTATATGCACAATATAAACAGACCAGTATATGCACAATATAAACAGACTGGTATATACACAATATAAACAGACCGGTATATGCACAATATAAACAGACCAGTATATGCACAATATAAACAGACCGGTATATGCACAATATAAACAGACCGGTATATGCACAATATAAACAGACCGGTATATGCACAATATAAACAGACCGGTATATGCACAATATAAACAGACCGGTTTATGCACAATATAAACATGCCTGTATGTGCAATATATCAACAGACTGGTATATGAACAATATAAACAGACCGGTATTTGCACAATATAAACAGACCGGTATATTCACAATAAACACAATGTAAACAGGCTGGTATATGCACAATATAAACCCGCTTGTATGTGCAATATATAAACAGCCCGGTATATGCACAATATAAACAGACCGATATATGCACAAACAATATAAACAGACCGGTATATGCACAATATAAATAGACAAGTATTTGCACAATATAAACAGACCGGTATATGCACAATATAAACAGACCCGTATATGCACAATATAAACAGGCCTTTATGTGCAATATATAAACTGACTGGTTTAAGTACATTATAAATAAGCCGGTATATGCACAATATAAACATTTCGGTATAGTACATTATAAACAATATAAACAAACCAGTGTATGCACAATATACAAAATATAAACAAACCGGTATATGCACAAAATAAACAGACCGGTATATGCACAATATAAACAGACCAGTATATGCACAATATAAACAGACCGGTATATGCACAATATAACCAATATACACAGAGCAGTATATGCACAATATAAACAATATAAACAGACCAGTATATACACAATATAAACAATATACACAGACCAGTATATGCACAATATAAACAGACCAGTATATGCACAATATAAACAGACCGGTATATGGACAATATAAACAATATAAAGAGACCAGTATATGCACAATATAAACAATATAAACAGACCGGTATATGCACAATATAAACAATATAAACAGATAGGTATATGGACAATATAAACAATATAAACAGACCGGTATATGCACAATATAAACAGACCTGTATTTGCACAATATAAACAGACTGATATATGCACAATATAAACAGGCCGCTATTCGCACAATATAAACAGTCTGATATATGCACAATATAAACAGGCCGGTATATGCACAATATAAACAGACCGATATATGCACAATATAAAAAGGCCGGTATATGCACAATATAAACAGACCGGTATATGCACAATATAAACAGACCGATATATGCACAATATAAACAATATAAACAGACCTGTATATGGACAATATAAACAGACCGATATATGCACAATATAAACAATATAAACAGGCCGGTATATGCACAATATAAACAGACCGATATATGCACAATATAAAAAGGCCGGTATATGCACAATATAAACAGGCCGGTATATGCACAATATAAACAGACCGGTATATGGACAATATAAACAGACCGATATTTGCACAATATAAACAGACCGATATATGCACAATATAAACAATATAAACAGGCCGGTGTATGGACAATATAAACAATATAAACAGGCTGGTATATGCACAATATAAACAGGCTGGTATATGGACAATATAAACAATATAAACAGGCCGGTATATGGACAATATAAACAATATAAACAGACCGATATATGCACAATATAAACAGGCCGGTATATGCACAATATAAACAATATAAACAGGCCGGTATATGGACAATATAAACAGACCGGTATATGGACAATATAAACAGACCGGTATTTGCACAATATAAACAATATAAACAGACCGGTATATGCACAATATAAACAGGCCGGTATATGGACAATATAAACAGACCGGTATATGGACGATATAAACAGACCGGTATTTGCACAATATAAACAATATAAACAGACCGGTATATGCACAATATAAACAGGCCGGTATATGGACAATATAAACAATATAAACAGGCCGGTATATGCACAATATAAACAGACCGATACATGCACAATATAAACAGACCGGTATATGCACAATATAAACAGACCGGTATATGCACAATATAAACAGACCGGTATATGGACAAAATAAACAGACCGGTATTTACACATTATAAACAGACCGATATATGCACAATATAAACAATAAAAACAGACCGGTATATAGACAATATAAACAGACCGATATATGCACAATATAAACAATATAAACAGACCGGTATATGCACAATATAAACAGACCGATATATGCACAATATAAACAGACCGATATATGCACAATATAAACAATATAAACAGACCGATATATGCACAATATAAACAGGCCGATATATGCACAATATAAACAGGCCGGTATATGGACAATATAAACAGACCGGTATTTGCACAATATAAACAGACCGGTATATGCACAATATAAACAATATACACAGACCGGTATATGGACAATATAAACAATATAAACAGACCGGTATATGTACAATATAAACAGACCGATATATGCATAATATAAACAATATAAACAGACCGGTATATGGACAATATAAACAATATAAACAGACCGGTATATGGACAATATAAACAACATAAACAGACCGGTATATGCACACTATAAACAGACCGGTATATGCACAATATAAACAGACCGGTATATGGACAATATAAACAACATAAACAGACCGGTATATGCATACTATAAACAGACCGGTATATGCACAATATAAACATACCAGTATTTGGACAATATAAACAATATAAACAGACCGGTATATGGACAATATAAACAATATAAACAGACCGATATATGCACAATATAAACAATATAAACAGACCGGTATATGCACAATATAAACAGACCGATATATGCACAATATAGACAGACCGGTATATGTACAATATAAACAGACCGATATATGCACAATATAAACAGACCGGTATATAAACAATATAAACAGACCGGTATATGGACAATATAAACAATATAAACAGACCGGTATATGCACAATATAAACAGACCGGTATATGCACAATATAAACATACCGGTATATGGACAATATAAACAATATAAACAGACCGGTATATGGACAATATAAACAATATAAACATACCAGTATATGGACAATATAAACAATATAAACAGACCGGTATATGGACAATATAAACAATATAAACAGACCGATATATGCACAATATAAACAGACCGGTATATGCACAATATAAACAATATAAACAGACCGGTATATGCACAATATAAACAGACCGATATATGCACAATATAAACAATATAAACAGACCGGTATATGCACAATATAGACAGGCCGGTATATGCACAATATAAACAGACCGATATATGCACAATATAAATAGGCCGATATATGCACAATATAAACAGACCCGTATTTGCACAATATAAACAGGCCGATATATGCACAATATAAACAGGCCGATATATGCACAATATAAACAGACCGATATATGCACAATATAAACAGACCGATATATGCACAATATAGACAGACCGGTATATGTACAATATAAACAGACCGATATATGCACAATATAAACAATATAAACAGACCGGTATATAAACAATATAAACAGACCGGTATATGGACAATATAAACAATATAAACAGACCGGTATATGCACAATATAAACAGACCGGTATATGCACAATATAAACATACCGGTATATGGACAATATAAACAATATAAACAGACCGGTATATGGACAATATAAACAATATAAACATACCAGTATATGGACAATATAAACAGACCGGTATATGGACAATATAAACAATATAAACAGACCGATATATGCACAATATAAACAGACCGGTATATGCACAATATAAACAGACCGGTATATGCACAATATAAACAGACCAATATATGCACAATATAAACAATATAAACAGACCGGTATATGCACAATATAGACAGGCCGGTATATGCACAATATAAACAGACCGATATATGCACAATATAAATAGGCCGATATATGCACAATATAAACAGACCCGTATTTGCACAATATAAACAGGCCGATATATGCACAATATAAACAGGCCGATATATGCACAATATAAACAGACCGGTATTTGCACAATATAAACAGACCGATATATGCACAATATAAATAGACTGGTATTTGCACAATATTAACAGACCGGTATTTGCACAATATAAACAGGCCGATATATGCACAATATAAACAATATAAACAGACCGGTATTTGCACAATACACACAATGTAAACAGGCCGATATATGCACAATATAAACAGACCTATATATGCACAATATAAACAGACCGATATATGCACAATATAAACAGACCGATATATGCACAGTATAAACAACATAAACAGACCGGTATATGGACAATATAAACAGACCGGTAAATGCACAATATAAACAGACCAGTAAATGCACAATATAAACAGACCGGTAAATGCACAATATAAACAGACCGGTATATGGACAATATAAACAGACCGGTAAACGCACAATATAAACAGGCCGATGTATGCCTAATATAAACACGCCTGTATGTGCAATATATAAACAGACCGGTATATGCACAATATAAACAGACCGGTATAAGCACTAGTCTTATTGCAGAGATTAAGATCTTTTACGATATCATCAATCACGGATGACATGGGATACGGCAGCTCACTTTAGCACGGTCTGTTTTAAATATTGAGCACAACCCACTACTGGCAACGCCGATCGCATTCTGGTATGAACCTAAGGCCTATCCACGTCAATATGGTCTTATACGCCATATTGACGTGGATAGGCCTTAGGTTCATACCAGAATGCGATCGGCGTTGCCAGTAGTGGGTTGTGCTCAATATTTAAATTTCAAATCCCGAAACAACCACATAATCAACGGTCTGTTTTGCCCAGCAACTATGGTTGCTTTGGAACGGACGGAAGTCGTTAGTTACGATTTCCGGTACGGTAGTACTCATAGCGTATCGCCTTATCCCCGTTGCTAGGGAGTGACGGCAGTATATACCCAGTCATTAGACTTGGTATTGACGATAAGGGACGAAGACAAGGGAAATAGAATGCGAAGCCATTTGAATAGATGACGTGGAAATACAGGTGGGCTCCGCTATACGTCGCCTCGGTACACGTCGTTTCGTTATCACGTCGTTGTCACATAGGTGACAAACTTCATTGTACGTCGCTACGTTTCGCCATAACGTCGTTTTGAGGCTGGCGATCGGGCTGTTGATATCGGTAAAGTCCATGGTTTACCTCCAACCACGGTAAGGACAATTCATGCAGGTGCTGACAAAATCAAAGAGGGTGCTAAAAACGTAACCCCTTTGAGTGCTTCCAAGATCACTCGTACCAGAAGTATTCTTATGGAGAACATAGAAGCGCAATTGACCGTCTGGATTGAAGACCAGAACCAACGGAATATGCCTGTGAGCAAGATGGTTATCCAAGATAAATCAAAGTCTCTCTATGAAGATCTAGCTAAGAAAGCGGGTGAGAGCAGTACTAGTAGTGCTGATGATAGTTTTAGAGCGAGTCGTGGTTGGTTTGAGGGCTCTAAGAAGCGTTCACACCTGCACAACACTCAGACAACAGGTGAAGCGGCGAGTGCTGATACTGAGGAGGGTGGTTACTGTGCAGCAGACATTGGACACATTTTTTGTTCAAGCAGAGAAGAGCCAGGAAAAGAGGCAGGAAGAGGTTACAGTTTCATCCTCAGATGAAGAGGCAGAATTTAATGCCTCTGTGTCCCAATAACTCTACCACTCGCCCTCCAACCCACGTCTGTTTAGCCAATAATTATCAACAACCATCAAAATAAACATTACTGTGGCACACAATACACTGCGTTTCATTTAATTCTATGGGAAATAGTGTTTCGCTATACGTCGTTTCACTTAACGTCGCGTTTTCCAAGAAAGTAACCCCGACGTTAACTGGGGACTACCTGTAAATGCCGTCCTCAACCGTGCTGGGTATGGTTGTAGCACAGAACATGTCCGCGTCCTCAATACGACGTCATTATTAGTCATGATGGCGTGATACTAAATTGAGAATTTACTTTAACAATCGGATAACGTAGTATTATTGATGGTTGCATAGTGATATAGACTCATCTCGTCACGAAGAAGAAGAAGAAGAAGAAGAAGAAGAAGAAGAAGAAGAAGAAGAAGAAGAAGAAGAAGAAGAAGAAGAAGAAGAAGAAGAAGAAGAAGAAGAAGAAGAAGAAGAAGAAGAAGAAGAAGAAGAAGAAGAAGAAGAAGAAGAAGAAGAAGAAGAAGAAGAAGAAGAAGAAGAAGAAGAAGAAGAAGAAGAAGAAGAAGAAGAAGAAGAAGAAGAAGAAGAAGAAGAAGAAGAAGAAGACGAAGAAGAAGAATGTCACATGCCTGTGTTCAGTGGCATTAAGGTGAGTGGCCGTACAATATAAACAGTTCACGAGGTGAAAGGGCATTCACCGTAAAGAAAATATAAGGAGATAAACGGGGAAGGGTGTAAGGTAGAGGGGCTGCAAGAAGAGGCAGACAGTTGAAGCAGTGAGGTGGGGTTTGTGTGGATCATTGTGAGGAGGCATAGAATTGTTTAAAAAGACAGGGACAAAGATTGACGGGGCAGTTGATGTTTGGACTCCGAGCTGAGAGGGAGTTGAGTCTAGACCGGACCAGGAGAAGGTCGTGGTCTGAGAAAGTGAAGAATTGTGACGGAGTTTGGAAGATAACTCCGCACTGTGGGTTCCAGGGATAGTGAGTGGAATTCGAGACCCATAGTGGGTTACTCTGAGTCGGGCCTAGAGAGAGGCTAGTATACCTGTCGTGTGGGACGATATTTTAGTAGCCTTGAGAGGCAATGTTATTCGAAGTGTTCCATTGGGATGGAGATATATTCTTAGAGAATTATTGTTCCTGGATTTATATGCTACATGTGTCTGTGTTAATTCATAATTAAAGGAATATTATGTGCGCAAATTAACGCTTGTTCACTGACTGGTGTTTGGGTGTGATGCATCTTGGTTAATCTGTTGTTCAACATCACATTGTTACAAGGACATACCCTAGACACAACCATAGCCACTCTATCTGTCACTTAGTCAACATTCACTTTGTGTCAGAGTAGATTTCTGAGGGCTTTCCGGTCAAGAATAAACACCATTTTCAGTAGACAGCGTATTTCAAAAGTGTCGGAGAATTAATACAGTCCACGAGAAACCCGATAAAAATAACACTTCTCACTCAGAGAGAGAGAGGGTGGACAGAGGAGCGTGTCCACGGGATAAACACTGGTTTTTTTCCGTGCGGGAACTGGGTAGCAGAGAGTTCACTTCACGAGAAAGCCACCACAGGTAAAACCATTGCCCACCCTGAGAGGGAAAGGGGACAGTGGGGGGTTACGCACAGTACACGGACAGGAGTGCGCTGTGGAGAGAATCGTCTGGCGGACAGCAGGCGAAAAAGTCGGCGCTGTTTAGGACAGGTTGTCCACGAAAAATAGACAGGCGCCAAAGGTGAAGGTCAGGTGAACTTGTGGACAGCGTGTGTGTGTGTGTGTACGGCGTCTTCAGAGTTCGGTGCAGATAATAAGACGGAAAGGGGCGCCAGGGGAATTACGAGGGTAATTCATGGTTAAAAACTCGCCAGGAGGAGGGGAGTTATAGGAGTAAAGTGTGGGGAACACTCAAAGGTGACAATCGTTGCTCCACAGAAAAGTAAAAGTTTCTACACGGATTATTGTGATAAAGAGAAACAGAGATGACCTTGTGAGTCAAGGCCGAGAACCAGGGAATTTGACGGAAAAATTTCCACTGAGAATAACACGTTGGGTTTCTACTGAAACTAGGATTTATGTTTAACGTCTTTGTGTGTGTGTGTCATCATCGGCAAACAAACCACAACAGTCATTCAGGTGCCGTCTTCGCAAATATGAGCGCATTTCTCTACCAAAAAAGACGTGCAAAACGGATTTAAGGCGCTGGATAATTTTACTGCCATTCGTTGGTTTAACCTTTTCGGCAACAGTGAAGCCATACCATCACTTCAAAGCAACAGCAACGACACAGTTAAACATTCATTGACTGGAAAGATATTTTCGGCTCCCCAAAACGCAACGAAAACCCAATATTTCTGGCAAAACAAGAGCGTTCACATACATTATACAATCACAGGCCAACTCTACAGGGAGGATTACAAAAACTTTACGGACTGTATAGAGACAAGGCGTTGGGATAATTATCATCATCTTCAACTTTTACGACAGTCGAAAATCGTGTCACCACGTCAACAAAAAGTGACAACGCATCAGAACATTAATTCATTGTGGGAATCTAACGTCGTAATCTGTTCAAAACAGTAACGGACAAACATTTCCAGGCGATTTTCGGACACTATTAAAAACAAACTAAGGACTTTTGTAAGATTCTACCATCACATTGGTGGCGGCAACCCTTGTTTGCTTCTGTTGTTCTCATCGTCCTAAGTATTGTTGTTGTTGTGCGTTATGTAAATATTTGTATGTGGTCCAGTGTTCGTTATAAGTAGGATATTTTTGCATTGTTTCTCGAAATGCGGGAGACGGCGCAAAGGTGAAATTGTCTAGGTACATATTGTATGTTGTTGAGAGACAGCTGACGAGTCAGTTTGTTTTGTGCTGTGGCATTGGGTCGTCTCGACATTATACACGGTGTCCAAGTGTCTACGTCAGATTTGTGTATATGTTGATGCTATAAATTGTTTTTGTTTCTCTTTCTTTTCATAATATTTGCATATGATATTTGCTGTGTTCGGATATATGTTATTATTGTGAACTTTTGTCGTGTCTACTATCTAGTGGTATCTGAGTCAGTTTATATTTTACGCGCACTGTGGGTGTCCCTACACAAGCTTGTGGGTGTTACTGTGGTTTATATCTGTGTAATCATCGTCTCCGTGTACTCAGCTTGTGAAGTCTAGCGTTGGATAGTCATCACTTAGTGTTATCATCCATTCGTTTGTATATGTATTTATATGTATGTTTAACAATATTTCCAGGGACTTTATGAACTTGTGGTCATAGATATATAGATATAAGGGAGCATAGGTGATATGCCACCTCACTACCTAGTGCTTATAGAGTGACTGGGTGAGTACAGAGTGATATTTAGCACTACGAAGTTACGTGCACAAGGAGTGGTAGTGTACGTATTGAAGGCACACAAAGGACTAGTAGCAGAGTCTTTACATTTATAGTTGGCTGACAAACAGCAACGTGTCCGCAAGTACAAGATGCCTACTTTAATGGAATATATTGAAGCAGGTGAACGAATAGGCCTGAAGGGTAAAGAGTTACAGGAGTATGCCGAAGCAAAAGAACAACAACAGACGGAAAGAGAGGAGAGGCATAATGAACGCGAGGCAAAGCGTCTACAGGAAGAGAAAGAGACGCAAGTAAAACTAGCTGAAATGGAAAACAAACGTCTACAGGAAGTAAAGTTAGCTGAAATAGAAAACAAGCGTCTACAGGAAGAGACACAAGTAAAACTAGCTGAAATGGAAAACAAACGTCTACAGGAAGTAAAGTTAGCTGAAATGGAAATTGAGAAAGAGAAGATCAAGTGTCAGATGCAAACTGAAATCGAGTTAAGAAAACTAGAACTATCTTCGAAAGGTCAAAGTGAGGAAAGCAGAAAACCGTCGCAGTCGTCACAGCGAATAAAACTGCCATATTTTACGGACCGAGACAACCTTGAATCTTATTTGGATAGATTTCAAGCAAGTGCGAAAGCTTTAGGCATTCCAGAGGGGGAATATTCTATGAAACTTGGCGAATTTCTTACGGGCAAGGCACTAGACACCATGTTTAATTTACCGGTAGAAGAAAGAAACAACTACACTATCTTACGTCAACGTTTGCTGACAAAGTTCCAACTCACTGAGCATGGATATAGGACAAAGTTTAGACAGTTAGTGCCAGAGACAAATCAAGATTTCACAGACTTTGTTAACACAGTAAAGAACACATTTAACAAATGGATGGAGCTTGCAGAAGTAGGGAAAGATTTTAATAAATTAGTAGATCTAATGTTAAGAGACAAGGTAGTATCTGCATGCAATTCTAATTTAGTGGCGTTCTTTGAGGAACGGAAGCCAAAGGACATAGACACAATGTCACAGTTAGGGCAAAATTACATGACTGCACATCCAAACAGTGCTATTGGTAGACTTATTAGTGAGGAAATAGTCTGTGCAGCATATACGAAACAGGACCAGAATCCAGTTATTAGACCAAGATCAAAAAGTGTAGATTTAACACAAAGATATGAGGAACAAGAACCTAAGGACAATGGTTCCCGTGGCAACTATTTTGGCAGAGCAGGACGGTACCCATACAAAAGGGGGAATTTTCAGAGACGTCCAAATAGTTATGCCGGATGTTGGAATTGTGGGAGCTGGAGACACAAAATGGCAGATTGTGATGCACAACCATCAGATGGACCAACGAACAACAGTAAAAGGGAGATCACTTGTTTCAAATGTGGAAGGAAGGGGCATGTCAGTCATCATTGTAGGATGAGGGAAACGGAGCATTCTAATGCAGCACAAGTGATTGAGACTATCAACAATGAAGATTGTAGTGGGTGCAAACCTCTTTTTGAAAAAGACGGGCAACCAGTCTTAGTGTGTGGTCATACAGTGAAAGCAGGATCAGCAGTCCATGATGGAGGTAGTCTGAAGATGCACCATGGATTTGTTAATGATAGGCCAGCGTTAACAATTAGGGATTCCGGATGTACGTCCATCGGGGTGAGAAAGAGTTTAGTGCATACCTCGGATTATACAGGAAAAAAGATTAGATCCATAACATTTAATGGGACAGTAGAGTTCTACCCACTAGCCAGAATAACAGTAAAAACACCATATATCACTGGAAGAGTGACAGCGTGTGTTTTGGACTCACCAGTGGCTGATTTGATCATAGGAAATGTTATAGGAGTTAAAGATTGTACAGAAGAGGAAGTAGTTTATTGGGACCAAAAATATAGTGTAAGCAGTAATGAGGTAGTTACCACAAGGGGACCTAAATTAGAGAGTATAGCTGAGGTAGAAGATGCACTTGAAGTAGACACAGGAACTCAGGACAAGGATAGTACAGCTGAGCATATGAGAATGGATCTCAAATATAGTGCTAGTGGCTCCCAGAGACAAGATACTACGCTGAACAAATGTTCCCAAGGATGTAGTAGAGTAGAAAATAGTCAGTCAGGGAAGGGTAGATGGTGCTTCGAGAGGAAGAACAATGTTCTCACTCGCAGCTTTTCAGATAGCAGAACTGCACGTGGGCAAGGAGCAGTACCTTTAGTACATAGAGACCGATATACTAGAACAGCTCAGGATAGTGCATGGGCAGGGCACATAGGCATAAGGCGTATGCAGCAGAAAGCAAGGTGCCAGATAAATGGGCCAAGATTGAATAAAGAGTTCAGACTAAACAGAGACTCAAGTGTAACGGTGCAATATGCAGATAGAAAAGTTGAGTTAGGTCTAAAGAGTGTTCGCGACATTACTGACCCAGGGCTAGGGATAGCAAACAGATGTTGTAATTGTAGAGGTACCATGAGTCAGGGGTACATGAAAGGTAGACACAGCATCGACAGGAATCAGAGGTGGGTTAATGCAAGAACAGAACCACCTGATATAGGGTCGGTACACAAATAGTATTGTGTGGTCGTGAAGTAGTAAGAGACATGTGGGTACATAAGTATAATGCTTTCCTATGACGTATTATTATTATTATGTGATGTAGTAGTTCATGCATTGGTACACAAGATAGAAAGTTGTTTTGTATTTATGTGTGGGGAATTGGGGAGTGTACTATGAGCATTTGATGTATTATTTAGTGTGGTAGCTAGAGTAATTTGGATTTATACTTACGACTACCCAGGCAATGTGTCTGGGTCACATATTTGATAAGTATTAGTCTCCCAACATTTGAAAACGATGTTTTCTTTTGAGGGTGGGGTAGTGTCACATGCCTGTGTTCAGTGGCATTAAGGTGAGTGGCCGTACAATATAAACAGTTCACGAGGTGAAAGGGCATTCACCGTAAAGAAAATATAAGGAGATAAACGGGGAAGGGTGTAAGGTAGAGGGGCTGCAAGAAGAGGCAGACAGTTGAAGCAGTGAGGTGGGGTTTGTGTGGATCATTGTGAGGAGGCATAGAATTGTTTAAAAAGACAGGGACAAAGATTGACGGGGCAGTTGATGTTTGGACTCCGAGCTGAGAGGGAGTTGAGTCTAGACCGGACCAGGAGAAGGTCGTGGTCTGAGAAAGTGAAGAATTGTGACGGAGTTTGGAAGATAACTCCGCACTGTGGGTTCCAGGGATAGTGAGTGGAATTCGAGACCCATAGTGGGTTACTCTGAGTCGGGCCTAGAGAGAGGCTAGTATACCTGTCGTGTGGGACGATATTTTAGTAGCCTTGAGAGGCAATGTTATTCGAAGTGTTCCATTGGGATGGAGATATATTCTTAGAGAATTATTGTTCCTGGATTTATATGCTACATGTGTCTGTGTTAATTCATAATTAAAGGAATATTATGTGCGCAAATTAACGCTTGTTCACTGACTGGTGTTTGGGTGTGATGCATCTTGGTTAATCTGTTGTTCAACATCACATTGTTACAAGGACATACCCTAGACACAACCATAGCCACTCTATCTGTCACTTAGTCAACATTCACTTTGTGTCAAAGAAGAAGAAGAAGTAGAAGAAGAAGAAGAAGTAGAAGAAGAAGAAGAAGAAGAAGAAGAAGAAGAAGAAGAAGAAGAAGAAGAAGAAGAAGAAGAAGAAGAAGAAGAAGAAGAAGAGTGCAGCCGATTGCAAGATGTGTTCCTTCCCTAACCACGACGTATGCCTCTGCTTTTTCAGAATGCCCGCCTGGTACATATGGCAATCGATGTTCCCACAACTGCTCCAACGGGTGCAAGGATCGCGTGTGCAATTCTACAACCGGAAATTGTCAGTCTTGCAGCCACGGATTTTATGGACCCAGCTGTGAGAACCCTTGTCCGGTCAACTGTGACCACCAGTCGTGCGACCCAGCTGGACTCTGCTTTCAGTGTCAACCTGGATTCTTTGGCAATGTCTGTTCATCGGCCTGTGCGGGTTTATGCCACAACAAGGGATGCAACATGAGCGATGGTGATTGCATCTCCTGCGAGGACGGCTATTATGGCAGTAAATGTTCCTCGCTGTGCCCCGTGCACTGCAGCGACAATGTGTGTGACAGGGTCACGGGCAACTGTAACTCCTGTGAGTCTGGTTATTTCCAGGAGGATTGTTCTACTCCGTGTCCTGAGAACTGCGCTGATGCCCAATGTGACATGTATAATGGCTCGTGCGGTGCGGATTGTCGGGACGGATATTTCGGCAGTATGTGCTCCATCGCGTGTCCACACTCATGCAAGGAACTCAAGTGCCACAAACTAACGGGTCTATGTCTAGCCTGCGATAATCACTATGGAACTTATTGCACGGTGGAGTGTCCACAAGCGTGTGCCAATAAGACTTGCGGGCGCAAGACCGGCTATTGTTTGTTCTGTCAGAAAGGGCACTTCGGGTTTCACTGTGGGCAAACATGTCCCTTCAACTGTGCTGGCGACATCTGCCATATCAACAATGGGTCCTGCGACTCGTGTATCTCGGGGTATTATGGGAAGTTCTGTAATAAGGCCTGCCCTAACGAATGCGTACAGTCCGCTTGTGATATACGTACAGCTCAATGTGTCCGAGGTAAGTCATGTGTGACATAGACACCGCTGAGTGTGTCCGAGGTAAGTCATGTGTGACATAGACACCACTGAGTGTGTCCGAGGTATGAGGTAAGTCATGTGTGACATAGACACCGCTGAGTGTGTCCGAGGTATGAGGTAAGTCATGTGTGACATAGACACCGCTGAGTGTGTCCGAGGTAAGTCATGTGTGACATAGACACCACTGAGTGTGTCCGAGGTATGAGGTAAGTCATGTGTGACATAGACACCACTGAGTGTGTCCGAGGTATGAGGTAAGTCAAGTGTGACATAGACACCGCTGAGTGTGTCCGAGGTATGAGGTAAGTCATGTGTGACATAGACACCGCTGAGTGTGTCCGAGGTAAGTCATGTGTGACATAGACACCACTGAGTGTGTCCGAGGTAAGTCATGTGTGACATAGACACCACTGAGTGTGTCCGAGGTAAGTCATGTGTGACATAGACACCACTGAGTGTGTCCGAGGTAAGTCATGTGTGACATAGACACCACTGAGTGTGTCCGAGGTATGAGGTAAGTCATGTGTGACATAGACACCGCTGAGTGTGTCCGAGGTAAGTCATGTGTGACATAGACACCGCTGAGTGTGTCCGAGGTAAGTCATGTATGACATAGACACCACTGAGTGTGTCCGAGGGATGAGGTAAGTCATGTGTGACATAGACACCGCTGAGTGTGTCCGAGGTAAGTCATGTGTGACATAGACACCGCTGAGTGTGTCCGAGGTAAGTCATGTGTGAGATAGACACCACTGAGTGTGTCCGAGGTGAGAAATGTCTGACTATTGTTTATTTCCACCCGAGACCCTGTGCACAATGACGTGTAAGTGTGCCCCATTAGAAACGTCACGGGTGACATAGTTCAGTCACACGTCTAGTTGCCGTGGTAAAAAAAAAGTCACATATTGAGCAGGTTAACAATAGTCACGTAGTTAGCATGTTATTAATAGTCACATATTTAGCAAGTTATTAATAGTCATACATTTTGCAAGTTAACAATAGTCACATATTTAGCAACTTTACTATAGTCACATATTTAGCAAGTAAACAAACGTTGTGCTCCGTGGCCTAAAGGCGTGCAAACACGATTCGTGAGCCGCTTACCATGCGTTCGAAACACAGAGGCGACCAATTTGACAGCAGACCGTCTCGCACTGAGGTTTCAATGTGTTGGTATTGGAGCCGGTCGTTCAGAAAGCAGTGGCAAATTACTGAACGTAAACTTTGCCAAGACATCTACAACAGCAGTGAAATGTTGGTGTTGACATCGATGTCCTGTAACTATGGTATGCAAGAAAACAAAGTCTCATATTTAGCAACTTTACAATAGACACATATTTAGCAAGTTACCAATAGTCACATTTAGCAAGTTAACAATAATCACATATTAAGCAAGTTAACAATAGTTACATATTTAGCAAGTTGGCGGTAGTCACATATTTAGCAAGTTAACAATTGTCACATATTTAGCAACTTAATAATAGTCATATATTTAGCAACTTAACAATAGTCATATATTTAGCAACTTAACAATAGTCATATATTTAGCAAGTTACCAATAGTCACTTATTTAGCAAGTTAACAATAGTCACATATTTAGCACGTTAACAATACTTACATATTTAGCATGTTGGTGGTAGTCACATATTTAGCAAGTTACCAATAGTCACATATTTGTTGTTTGTCCATCAAGAATGATGATGACCATTCATTTCATCCAGTGGGGTTGAAGGTGTGGAGCCGTGAGTTCTAAGATGGCTGATAAGGCCTATTTTGGCTCGAAATGTTCTTTGACAATGTGGGCAAAGAATGCTTGACGTTTCTGGAGGAGGATTTCATACAGTGGTTTTTCTGTCCTGCCTTTTCTTCACAGTTTTTGTAGTCCTGGTTGCCTCAAACGCGACTGCACCCTTGCGTAATGATGCACGCCACGAATTTCGGTCTCTGGCTGCAGTCTCCCAGGTGTCATGATGAATTCGAAAAGCATTCAGTGAGATTTTCAGAGTGTCTTTAAAGCGTTTCCTCTGGCCACCTTGGGAGCGTTTACCACAGCGCAACTCGCCGTAAAAAATTCGTTTAGGGAGCCTGTGATCTGGCATGCGAGTCAAATGACCAGCGCAGCGAATCTGATTCTTCATTAGAAGAGTGTGGATATTGGGCATTGACGCTCTTTCTAGGACTTCAGTGTCTGGAATTTTGTCTTGCCATTTAATCTTCAGTAGCTTCCTTAGGCAGACTGTGTGGAAGTGGTTTAATTTCCTAGCGTGTCGCTGATAAACAGTCCAGGTTTCACAAGCATATAACAGTGTGGATAATACAACTGCTTTGTAGACTTTTAGCTTTGTTTGCAGGCTTATTCCAGTTCTGTCCCATACATTCTTGTACAGTCTGCCAAAGGCCGCGCTGGCCTTGGAGATTCTTGCGTTCACTTCGTCATCAATTGTGGCAGCTTGTGGCACAGTGCTGCCAAGATGGGTGAATTTGCCCACAACACTTAGTCTATGTCTATACACTTTGATATTCGGTACAGTGTGATTAATCCCTGGAGCTGGCTGGTACATAACTACAGTCTTCTCCAAGTTGATATTGAGCCCAAAGTTGGCACAGGCATGTGAGAAAGCTGAAACATTATGTTGCATGTCCGCCTCTGAGTTGGCATATAGAGCGAAATCATCAGCAAACAGGAGCTCTCTGGCGGTGTCGCTGTTAATTTTGGTTTTAGCTTTCAGCCTTCTGAGATTGAATAACTTTCCATCCATGCGGTAGTTGATGTCTATTCCAATGTCGTTGTTCTCGAAGGCATTCATCAACATGGCTGAAAACATGAGGCTGAACAGTGTTGGTGCTAGGACATATCCTTGCTTGACTTCATTGGTGACAGGAAAGGGTTCAGACAGTTCACCATTTTCCTGTACTCTTACCTGCATACGATTATGAAATAGCCGCACTATTTGGACAAACTTTCGTGGACAGCCATATTTTGCTTTAATCTTCCACAGGCCCTCTCTGATGACTGTATCAAAAGCCTTGGTAAGGTCAATGAAAGTGGAGAACATTTCGCAGTTATGTTCCTAACATTTCTCTTGCAGCTGCCTTGCAGCGAAAATCATGTCAACTGTTCTAGTCACATATTTAAATATAGTCACATATTTAGCAAGTTAACAATAGTCACATATTTAGCAAGTTTACAATAGTTACATATTTAGCAAGTTAGCGGTAGTCACATATTTAGCAAGTTAACAATTGTCACATATTTAGCAGCTTAACAATAGTCACGTATTTAGCAACTTAACAATAGTCACATACTCTTAAGATTTGGAACATGGAATGTACGGACACTATATCAAGCTGGAGCGGCTGAATATCAAATGGATATAACAGCAATTCAAGAAATAAGGTGGCCAGGAGAGGGTACTTTAGAATGATTGTAATATATGGAGGAAACACTCAAAATAAACCTGAATTAGGAACAGGTTTTGTCATCAAAAAAGAGTTATGGGGGAACGTTCTAAAATTTAAAGCTTTTAATGACAGGATTAGTAAATTACGAATAAAAGGTAAATGGAAAAATATAACGATGATTAATGTACATGTACCTACTGAAGAGAAAGACGATGATATTAAAGAAGACTTTTATAATGATTTGGAAGATGTCATAGAAGAAACCCCCAAACAGGACATCCTGGTTGTGCTGGGAGACTTCAATGCAAAAATAGGTAGAGAGCAAACTCATAAAAAAGTGGCCGGTATGGAAAGCCTACATACAACTTCAAATGATAATGGGTGGAGAGTCATCAACCTGGCAGAAGCCAAAGGACTGCAGATTAGCAGTACCAGACTAGAAAGAAAGGATATACACAAACAAACTTGGAAATCATGTGACAAGAGAACCTATAATAAAATAGATCACATTTTAATTAACAACAGAAATGTATCAAAAATACAAGTTAGAAGTTATAGAGGAGCTGAGTGCCACAGCGACCACTTTCTCGTTGGAGCAAAATTTAAAATAAAACTTAAGAGAGCTTTCTATACTAAATTACAAGGATTACACCCAACATATAACAAAGAAAAACTACAATGAATTGCAGTCAAAGAGAAATTTACAGATGAAATAAAATGTAAACTTGAAACTCTGCAAAACCCTTTGGAGGAAAGCGTTGACCAAACTTGGTTGAACATCAAGAATACAATTCTTCTTCTTCTTTTCGTTCATCCGGAGTGTTTTTTCAGATGTGATTGCGGTGTGTCTGTTATGCACCCTTGGGCCGAAACCAGTAGGCCAGCACATGCCACTATAGCGTGCTTTTTTGACCAGGTAGCATTCCTGGGGAATACAATTCAATCTACCGCAGAAGAATGTCTCGGTGTGTTAACCACGCAAAGAAAGAACAGATGGTTCAATCACAAATGTGAAGAAGCAATCATTAGGAAAAAGGATGCCAGACATTTATGGTTAAATGACATCAACAACATCCAAAAGGAAGACCAATATAGAAATTAATGTAAAGAGGCTACACAAATAGTTCGACAGCAGAAGCGAGAATTTATGAGCAATATAATCAAAGATATGGAAACTAATCACCAGAAAAACGAATCCAAAAAGTTTTTTAAAGAACTGAAGTCAATGAAACGAGGGCATCAACACAACACATATGGTTTAAAAGACAAAAATGGGAATATGATAAATACCAATGAGGAAATGTGCAACACATGGAAAGAATATTTTGTTGAATTACTAAATTGTGAAGCTCCAAGTAACACTTTCCCACAGGAAGAAACTTTAACGTGTGAACCACAAATTGAAGAACCTGTATTTGAAGAAATCCTGTATGTAATCACACGACTTAAAAACAATAAGGCAATTGGGGCTGATGGAATTGCTGCTGAATTTATAAAGGCAAGTGGCCATGCATTACATCTAAAGCTATACGAACTAATAATAAAAATCTGGAGGACAGAAGAATTACCCCATGACTGGAAAGAGTTATTATTGATACGTATCTTTAAGAAGCCGGCTTCCTGGCTTAGAGGTTAGCGACTTTTCTTCGTAATCTCGTATACTCTCGTAGGTAACGTGATGACGGTGAGAATCAGCAGTGGTTCGAATCGCATCGGTAACTTACGGGTATGTGAGCCGGCCGCTCAGAAAGCAATGGCAAACTACTGAGCGTAATCTTGCCAAGAAATCAACATACAGCTGAAAGATGTTGGTGTTGACAACGATGTCCTGTAAAAGGATATGCAAAAAAAAAAAAATCTTTAAGAAAGGAGACAAGTTCCAATGTGAAAATTATAGAGGAATATCACTACTGTCCACATAGTCCACTATAAGATACTATCCGCAGTATTACTAAATAGACTAAAACCATATTCAGAAGACATATTAGGTGACTACCAGGCAGATTTTTAGACAAAACAGATCAACAATAGATCAGATATTTATCTTACGACAAATAGCCGAGAAAAATTGGGAATATAAAAGAGATCTCCATAACATTTTTGTGGATTTTAAAAAGGCTTATGATAGTGTCCATAGGAATAGTCTATGGAATGCTATGCAGGAATTTGGAATACCAAGGAAGTTAATCAACATGACCAGACTGTGCATGGGAGATACTTATAATATAGTCTTAATATATAAAATGCAATGTATGTATGTATTTATGTCCGTCCGTTCTTTATGCGTTCGCGAACGGTCCATCCGATTGAGATGAAATTTTCTACACGTCTTCTTCTCATTCCAGTGCAACCAACAGTCATAGATTTTTTAGTGTACAATATTAACATACTTACTAAAATTTAATATTTAAATTTACATGACTTAACATAAGAAAAATTAAATAAATAACTTTTAGTAGCATTGCTATATCTTAGGTTAAGTCCCCTGGCTAATAAAATATATATCTAATAGACAGACAGACAGACAGACAGACAGACAGACAGACAGACAGACAGACAGACAGATCTCTACCAGGAACTGGGCGAAGCTGGGCCGGGTCAGACAGACAGACAGACAGACAGACAGGCAGACAGACAGACAGACAGTCGGGAACGGGAACTTATATGACTACTTACATGAATTAAATGAGATGCTCCCATCAGGGACTGGGCGAAGCCGGGCCGGGTCACACAGACAGACAGATAGACAGACAGACAGACAGACAGACAGACAGACAGACAGACAGACAGATCCCCGCCAGAAACTGGGCGAAGCCAGGCCGGGTCAGACAGACAGACAGACAGACAGACAGACAGACAAACAGACAGACAGTCGGGAACGGGAACTTATATGACTACTTATATGAATTAAATGAGATGCTCCCATCAGGGGCTGGGCGAAGCCGGGCCGGGTCAGACAGACAGACAGACAGACAGACAGACAGACAGACAGACAGACAGACAGACAGACAGACAGATAGTCGGGAACGGGAATTTATATGACTAATTATATGAATTAAATAAGATGCCCCCATCAGGGGCTGGGCGAAGCCGGGCCGTGTCAGACAGACAGACAGACAGACAGACAGACAGACAGACAGACAGACAGACAGAACGAACGAACGAACGAACGAACAGACTTTATTTTCAAAGGGTAACAAATTGGGCACGCAGGCCCGTCTTACATTCGGCCCTTCCAATCATTCATCTTTCTTTCATCAACAGTGCATAGGAAAAAAACATTGTCACATGAATTTTGTAAACATAAACAATGCATATTACTATGTTATGAGACACATCCACCACCCACCCACACATCCCCCATTCACTCCAACTTCCCCACCCAACCACACACACATACAATACATTCCCCCACCCATCCACCACATCCCTACACCTACACATCTCCCCACCCACACACACCTCTCACCCACCACACATCCCATCCACCCACACCCCAAGTACACATACATTCAATAACCCACAGACAGACGGACGGACGGACGGACGAACGGACGGACGGACGGACGGATAGATAGATAGATAGATAGATAGATAGATAGATAGATAGATAGATAGATAGATAGATAGATAGATAGATAGATAGATAGATAGATAGATAGATAGATAGATAGATCCCCGCCAGGTCCTGGGCGAAGCCGGGCCGGGTCAGCTAGTAACATATAAAGGCAGGAAATCAGACCCTTTCCAAATAACATCTGGCTTGAAACAAGGTGATGCACTATCGCCGCTACTCTTCAATCTGGCTCTAGAAAAAGTTGTAAGAAGGGTAAAGGAGGAATGTGATATTGGAGAAACATCCAAGCTGCTTGGTTATGCAGTTTATATATATATTATAGGGGAAAATGAACAAGACATTGGAAATATTGACTCACTTAAAGGAAAAAGCCCAACAGATGGGGCTGGTTATCAACCAAGATAAGACAGAATATATGGTAATTTCAAGAGAAGGAATGGCTAAAAACTATGGCCACATACAAATAGATAATATGACCATTAAAAGAACGGAAACATACAAATACCTGGGTACAATCTTCAACTGCTCCAACATCATAAGGGAAGAAATACAAACTAGAATCAATTCTGGAAATAAGATATACTATGCACTACAACATCTACTAAAATCAAATGCGCTATCTCGTAACACCAAAATCACAATATACAAAACACTGATCAGACCAGTTGTGCTGTATGGCTCTGAAACCTGGAGTACAACGAAAGGAGACGAAGCCTTGTTACAAACCTTTGAGAACAAAGTTTTAAGACGCATCTTTGGACCCATTAGGGATACACAAAGTGGAGAGTGGAAAAGAAGAAGTAACAAAGACATTTATGATCTGTTTAAGATCCCGCTAATCACTGGTATCATGAAGGCTAATAGACTACAATGGCTGGGGCATATAGAAAGAATGAAAGATAATAGAGAAACAAAACTCGCTTACACTCAGGAAATAAATGACCGTAGACCTCGAGGTAGACCAAGAAGACGGTGGAGAGATAAAATATATATACAGATCTACAAGCACTTGGAATCAACGACTGGCAAGAGAAGGTCAACCAGAGAGACGAATGGAGACAGATTGTATCTGCAGCCAAGAACTTCAATGGCTCGGAACGCTGAAGAAGAAGAAGAAGAACAAGTCACATATTTAGAAAGCTACCAAAAGTCACATATTTAACAATAGTCATATATTTTTTATATATATTTAGCAAGATATCAAATAAGTGAGTAATCTACCATCAATCCATCATATGCCATGCCGGTAAGCGTGAGCCATCATGATTCGCCATTTCACTCGATCACGAGAGTCGTAGATCAGCTCAGTGATCTTGTCTCGACCATGCCACATGATCAAGCCATCCGGGTATTTATTTCTCTGTTTTTCCATTGTTTTCTTTCCCTCGATCTTGTCAGTTGTCATCAAGTTCTCTAATTTATTTCTTCTCATAACATGTCCAAAACCTTTTGACTGCCTACGTCTGATTTCTCTAATCAATTTACGATTTTCATTTGTTTCTTGTAGGACTTGGTCGTTGGTTTTTCTGTCTGTCCATGCATTTTCCTCAGAAACCACATTTCCACAGCCATCAGATGTTTTCAGCTTGACTGCTCATTGTCCACGCTTCACATCCATACAAAGGGACAGGCTCTATGTAGCACCTCAACACTCTTTTTCTCGTAGAAATTGACATCTTTTTATGGGCCAGTATGTTGTCATCTTGAAAAAGGCGACCTTCGCCATTGCAATTCGTTTTCTAATCTCTTCAAGGCATCTCCCATCAGATGTTATGACTGTTCCGAGATAACTGTACCGACACACTTGTCTAAGAATATTCCCATTTACCTGTATATTCAATCAATCAATCATGTGCCATGCCGGAAAGCGTGGGCGGTCATGACTCGCCATTTCACTCGATCACCAATGTCGTGGATCAGCTCAGTGTTCCTGTCTCGTCCATGCCATGTGGCCAAGCCATCCAGGTATTTTCCTCTCGGTCTTCCTCTTGGTCTGTTCCCTTCGATCTTGCCAGTTGTCACTAAGTTCTCCAATCCATTTCTTCTCATAACATGTCCCAAAAATTTTGACTGTCTACGTCTAATTTCTCTAATCAGTTTACGATGTTCATTTGTCTCCTGTAGTATTTGGTCATTGGTTTTTCTGTCTGTCCATGGTATTCTTTGCATTTTCCTCAGAAACCACATTTCTGCAGCCATCAGATGCTTTTCAGCTTGACTGCTCATTGTCCAAGTTTCACATCCATACAAAAGAACAGGCTCTATGTATCCCCTCAACACTCTTTTTATCGTTTCAATTGACATCTTTTTATTGGTCAGAATGTTTTTCATCTTGCTAAAGGCTACTTTCGCCATGGCGATTCTTGTTCTAATCTCTTCAAGGCATCGCCCATCACATGTTATGACTGTTCCAAGATAATTGTACCTATTCACTTGTTGAAGAATATTTCCATTTACTTGTATATTACATTGTGGCACTTCTTCCTTCCTAGTGACGACCATAACCTGAGTCTTTTTACAATTTAATTCTAACCCCAGTTGCTCACTGTGTACAACAACCGCATCTACTAATTGTTGCTGGTCCTGCGCATTGTCTGCAATTAATACTGTATTATCTGCATATCTAATGTTATTGATGTTTCGTCTTCCAATGCTGATTCCATTCATATCTTGTATATTTCTGAAAATATTTTCACTGTACAGGGAAAACAGATCTGGAGACATTACACATCCCTGTCTCACATCTCTCTTAATAGGCTGATATTGGCCTACTTCATTATCAACTCTTATGGCAGCTTGTGTTTCCAATATATATTTTTACAAGTCTAAGGTCTTTTCCATCAATTTGTAGATCTTTAAGCATCCCTATCATGTCGATTTGTCTCACTTTATTGAAAGCCTTTATGTAGTCAATAAAGCAAAGATATAGATCTTCGTTTACTTCTATAGAACGTTCAATTACTGTTCTCGGTATATACGCATCATTTACTGTACCCTTGCCTTCTAGAAACCCACATTGTTCTTCTCCTATTTCGGGTTGTATTTTCTTCCTAACTATGTGTATGATACGTTGTAGCAACATCTTCGTGATTTGGCTCATTATACAGGTGTGTTGACCTGTAGTCCAGCTGTTCGTGAATAGTTAATGTTGACCTGTAGTCCAGCTGTCCATGAACAGATGTGTTGACCTGTAGTCCAGATGTAAATAAACAGATGTGTTGACCTGTAGTCCAGCTGTTCATGAATAGATAATGTTGACCTGTAGTCCAGCTGTCCATGAACAGATGTGTTGACCTGTAGTCCAGATGTAAATAAACAGATGTGTTGACCTGTAGTCCAGCTGTTCATGAATAGATAATGTTGACCTGTAGTCCAGCTGTCCATGAACAGATGTGTTGACCTGTAGTCCAGATGTAAATAAACAGATGTGTTGACATGTAGTCCAGCTGTCCATGAACAGGTGTGTAGACCTGTAGCCCAGCTGTCCATGAACAGATGTGTTGACCTGTAGTCCAGCTGTCCATGAACAGATAATGTTGACCTGTAGTCCAGCTGTCCATGAACAAATGTGTTGACTTGAAGTCCAGCGGTCCATGAACAGATGTGTTGACCTGTAGTCCAGCTGTCCATGAACAGATGTGATGACCTGTAGTCCAGCTGTCCATGAACATATAATGTTGACCCGTTGTCCAGCTGTCCATGAACAGATGTGTTGACCTGTAGTCCAGCTGTCTATGAACAGATGTGTTGACCTATAGTCCAGTCGTCCATGAATAGATAATGTTGACCAATAGTCCAGCTGTCCATGAACAGATATGTTGACCTGTAGTCCAGCTGTCCATGAACAGATGTGTTGACCTGTATTCCAGCTGTCTATGAACAGATGTGTTGAAATGTAGTCCAGCTGTCTATGAACAGATGTGTTGAAATGTAGTCCAGCTGTCCATGAACAGATATGTTGACCTGTATTCGAGCTGTCTATGAACAGATGTGTTGACCTGTATTCCAGCTGTCTATGAACAGATGTGTTGAAATGTAGTCCAGCTGTCCATGAACAGATATGTTGACCTGTAGTCCAGCTGTCCATGAACAGATGTGTTGACCTGTATTCCAGCTGTCTATGAACAGATGTGTTGAAATGTAGTCCAGCTGTTCATGAACAGTTATGTTGACCTGTAGTCCAGCTGTCCATGAACAAATGTCACAGTCTCTCTCCGTCCATTATTAAGACTCGTGCTGTAACTTCCATCTTTCAGCGAACTCAAGAGGGAATGACGCATACATCTATGTGATCGTTTCCTCTGTAGCCTCCGTGCTGACCACCGTACTGCTCCTTGTGTGTAAGAGGAAACATGGGTAAGTTTACCACCGTACGGCTCTTCATGTGCAAGAGGAAACAAGGTAAGTTGACCACCGTACGGCTCTTCATGTGCAAGAGGAAACATGGGTAAGTTGACCACCGTACGGCTCTTCATGTGCAAGAGGAAACAAGGTAAGCTGACCACCGTACGGCTCTTCATGTGCAAGAGGAAACATGGGTAAGTTGACCACCGTACGGCTCTTCATGTGCAAGAGGAAACATGGGTAAGTTTACCACCGTACGGCTCTTCATGTGCAAGAGGAAACAAGGTAAGTTGACCACCGTACGGCTCTTCATGTGCAAGAGGAAACATGGGTAAGTTGACCACCGTACGGCTCTTCATGTGCAAGAGGAAACAAGGTAAGCTGACCACCGTACGGCTCTTCATGTGCAAGAGGAAACATGGGTAAGTTGACCACCGTACGGCTCTTCATGTGCAAGAGGAAACAAGGTAAGTTGACCACCGTACGGCTCTTCATGTGCAAGAGGAAACATGGGTAAGTTGACCACCGTACGGCTCTTCATGTGCAAGAGGAAACAAGGTAAGTTGACCACCGTACGGCTCTTCATGTGCAAGAGGAAACATGGGTAAGTTTACCACCGTACTGCTCCTCGTGTGCAAGAGGAAACATGGGTAAGTTGACCACCGTACTGCTCCTTGTGTGTAAGAGGAAACATGGGTAAGTTTACCACCGTACGGCTCCTCGTGTGCAAGAGGAAACATGGGTAAGTTGACCACCGTACGGCTCTTCATGTGCAAGAGGAAACATGGGTAAGTTGACCACCGTACGGCTCTTCATGTGCAAGAGGAAACATGGGTAAGCACCTGACCTTGTAGCTGTACCATTCCCTCCTCGCACCAACTGCAGCTGCTGTCAATAATCACCACAGAAAATACATTGCACTGTTTTACCGTGTGAGTTGACGGGCCGACTACTACAGCCAATACAACATTGCACTGTTTTACCGTGTGAGTTGTCGGCCCGGGTCTCTTGTGCTCACTGTTTTACTTTGTGAGTTGACGGGCCGATCGTATTAGTAGATTGCAGAATTATAATTTGCTGTAGTAGTCGTACTAGTAGAGTAGTAATAGAATTTCGTCCTCGTCTATCAAGCCTGTGTCCTTAGTACTCTTCTTTACGGCAGTGAAACCTGGACAACTTACTCACGCCAAGAGAAACGTTTAAACAGCTTTCATATGCGGTGTCTGCGAAGAATACTTGGTATTAAGTGGCAAGACAAAATCACAAATACTGAAGTATTGGAAAGATCAGGTTGTGTGACGGTATATTCCATGCTCAGTCTTCGTAGACTTAGATGGATAGGACATCTTAGGAGGATGGATGATGGTAGAATACCAAAGGACATCTTTTTTGATGAATTACAGATGGGTAAGAGATCTCAGGGTCGGCCTCTACTACGATACAAAGATGTGTGTAAGCGGGACATGATTGATACAGGCATTGATAATGCACATTGGGAGCAAGTCGCCGCTGAACGTGTTGCATGGAGGGCAAACATCAGAAATGGAATAAAGACAAAGGAGAAAACTATTGCAGATAAGTCACACACCGAGCGTGTAAGACGTAAGATGGTGCATGATGGTGGAAATGACCACGTGTTCACATGCACCCACTGTGAACGGACATTTACAGCGCAAATTGGCCTTATCAGTCACACTCGCTACCGCCATGGGTAAAAGTTATTATGCCTTTTTAAAGCACAAACTATCGTCTGTCAAGACGGCAAGATGCCAATGAATGAATGAATGAATACTAGTGCAACTGATACAAATATTGTTACTATTGCAACTAATACAACTACTGTTACTACTACAACTAATACAACTACTGTTACTACTACAACTGATCCAACTATTGTTACTACTACAACTAATACAACTACTGTTACTACTACAACTAATACAACTACTGTTTCTACTACAACTAATTCAACTATTGTTACTACTACAACTAATACAACTACTGTTACTTCTACAACTAATACAACTACTGTTTCTACTACAACTAATTCAACTATTGTTACTACTACAACTAATACAATTACTGTTACTACTTGTCATAGCACTCCCTGGGGTGAGGGGAACCTGCTATCACACTGTAACAACGGGATGTCTTTACCCCCGGAACATAGGTGACCTCAGTCCACGAACCCCCTTCAGCCCGTGGATCACTATCTCCCTCGCTACCAACCAAGGGACGTTACCCCTTTAAACCTCGTCCTGAATATTCAACACGACAAATCTCTTGTATCCAACTATGATAACAAGATGGTGTATTATACAAAGTAGATGATGATGATAATGATGATGATGATGATGATGATGATGATGATGATGATGATGATGATGATGACGATGATGATGATGATGATGATGATGATGATGATGATGATGATGATGATGATGATGATGATGATGATGACTCCGAGATAGGCCTCGCGGTATCTATGCGAGACAAGACATGGCACTGTTCGAGTTGTCTCAAGGAGGAAGTGTCATCATAGTAACAGGTCCAAGTATCAAGCAATGCAGTAAGTCAGTCAACCTCACCGAGTATATCCTGCCTCCGGCCAGGTATAGGTTTCTCCACTTGGACAGGACGGTAGGCGGGTCGAATCACTGGTACTTGGGTCCTCAAGTTGATGACGTCAATGAAGTCTGGCCCACACACTGATTAGTACTGGCTACTGTCTCTTGTGAGGCCGTGGAACTAGTACACTTCTCTGAAGAGTCCTGAAGTATCGAGTGCACTGCTGGTCTAGCGAGATGTCGATATCGCACTTACTGGTAGTAACAGTCACAAATGTCCATGCGACTATCTTTGATCAGCAGACTCATACCGCTGGTATCACAGAGCAGATAAATCCACCGTTGAATCGTGGCACTGCAGAGAAAGTTCAAAGAAGACAGTTCTTCAACAACCTCATAAGCCACATGGGGCCAGGTACTTGATAGTGAAGACATCATGGCTAGCTGGCGGTAAGGCAGTCAGTCAGTTTCACATCTGGGACCATGACACCACCAAGATACTTGCCAGGTAGGATCAAGAGTCAGGCAATAGGTAGATGCCCTGGTGAACAAACTGGTATAGTAGACGTGGAGTGGGCTATGGGTTAGCTGGTCCTATACTGAGAAGTAGCTCTCGGTCGTAGGTACCTCTCGCCGTGGTAGTGGTGCTCACGGGCGGCTAACACAGTCACTCGCCATAGTCCATATCACTGGACTCGTCACCAGACGAGTCCAGACTTCACTCTGCTCACATAAAGGTAGAACCTGTGGAGGACAACACTCAGTGAGAGCAACATGACTCAGACTTACCAAAGCGGATACAATTAGATCCCGCTTACTCAGACGGGTGGACCCTTCCCATAAGGGACCTGACTCCTTCATTGGCTGCTCGAAGAGGTCGGGGACAAACTAGGCCTAGGACCAAACCGGCAGCTATCCACTTGCATCTTCTTTCCCAGATGAACGTAGGGCTAGGCCGAGGTTGTTGGTCACTGGTGTCTGAGATATTGTCCTATGCTGAAAAACTGCTAGATAACATATAGGGTTAGTGAGTTACTTGTACTCATAGACAGAATGGCCCTGAAGGAGGGCCGATGCCAGTACATCCGAAACCCCCTCCCCGTTATCCGCCAGAGATTATTGTCGTATCGTGCCGTAGATACAATCCAATAGATCCAATAGAATATACAGGGTGATCCCCCTGTAGCAGAAATTCAACCCCCTTCTCCCCTCCCTGGTCCCAGGTTGGGGCATTTAGAACGGGGTCCTGTTCGATATGAACAATTCTGTTGCAACGGTCATTTCCCCGTTATCACTCTCTCATGAATCCACTATATATTAAGCTGGTATTCCGTCGAGAGATAGTAATTAAAAAACAGATGTGAGGAAAGCCAAGAAGAAAGCCAGTAGTCGCCCCACCACGTGACACGAAGTTCGACTCTCGATACGACCTTGAAACGACTTCTGAGGCTTCGGTCGACCGGTGCACTCGATTTGTCTTACTCGCCCGAGTTCATCGATATATTACTTGCTATACACGATGCGACTCCTTAATCTACTCTCTGTACCGCTTTGGGTAACGGTTCGGCCACGCCGGACCTGCCGACGCTCGAGCTTATGAAGTTGGCCATGTGTAAACTCAAATTACAGGTCTCATTTCCCTGAACCCGATTTGTCCGATCTACAGTGGCTGTGAATAAGCCGCGCGCTGCTAACCTATAAATATCTTTGCAGTACAAAGCAGGTAAACACGCGTTTGCAACAGGCGTAAAAACAAGCCTAGAGATGTTCACACCTGACCTACTTCCTCGCGGCGGTCAGTAGCCGCGTCCTAGCAATCTCGCGTTCGGAATCACCGACACAGCATTACTTAATAACAAAGCTTTACACATACCTTCAAACAAACCGCACGACTGTGAATATGGGAGCCGTTGTCAATTCAACAGGACATGATGTCGAAGTTCTTCAAAACCCATCAAGACACGTGTCGTCCCGCTCTCCATCACACTTAGCACTGGGCCACAGCATTATACCAACGTGTGTGTACTAAATGATTCAATGAGCATGATTCAGAAGGTCGAAGCTGGATCTGTACGTAGACAGTGGACTGAGTCGCTGCGGAAGTCTGTTGTCCGCAAAGTCACCTTCATCTTCGTCCCGGGACATGCGGGAGTCGAGGGAAATGAACGAGCTGATAAATTGGCTGGCACTGCACCCCCTGTAGATGGCCAGCCCATGGATCGTGCCGATGTTATTAACGCCCTTAAAGATATGGCGAGAACAGAGGATTTTGACGCCAGTGATTCCACATCGCTTTCCAGGATGAAAGACCTGGGAGTAAGAATCGGCACAGCCAGACGCGAGAGGTACATCGGGAAAACAAAGCGCCTCGTCAACCAACACAGAACTGGCACTATTAGCCACCGGACGCTGATGCATATGCTGGGGGGAGGATCTGAGCACCTATGGACATGTCCGGAGTGCAACGAAGATACCCCAACTGATAACTAACTAACTAACTGGGCCAAAATGTCTTCTGCCTGCCAGCTACCTCAGTTCACACCTGAACTCTTTGTGTGCTATGCGTACCACTGCGGCTGCGTGCGCATGCGCCGTCCGTAGAGGCGGAACTCAGTTTCTGACAACCGGTATCTGGACTTTTTTTTCAAGTGCTAGCAATCTCTATAGTTGGGGTTGAGTCATTTTACTGGTTCTTTCCCCTCGACCAGTAAATTTTCACCAGGCAGAAAAATGTCACAAGGCGAACCGACTGAGTTTCGTGACACTACCGCAACTAACACAACTATTGTTACTACGGTAGATAATACAATTGTTGTTACTAATGCATATGATACAACTACTGTTACTACTACAACTAATACAACTATTGTTACTACTGTAACTAATACAATTACATTTACTACTACCAATAATACAACTATTGTTGCTACTGCAACTGATACAACTATTGTTACTGCTGC
>OY992891.1:879801-1092987 GCA_963921405.1 Cepaea hortensis
AATGTTGACTGTGATCACATCTGTAAGATGATAATGTTGACTGTGATCACATCTGTAAGATGATAATGTTGACTGTGGTCACATCTGTAAGATGATAATATTGACTGTGGTCACATCTGTAAGATGATAATGTTGACTGTGATCACATCTGTAAGATGATAATGTTGACTGTGGTCACATCTGTAAGATGATAATGTTGACTGTGGTCACATCTGTAAGATGATAATGTTGACTGTGATCACATCTGTAAGATGATAATGTTGACTGTGGTCACATCTGTGAGATGATAATGTTGACTGTGGTCACATCTGTGAGATGATAATGTTGACTGTGGTCACATCTGTAAGATGATAATGTTGACTGTGGTCACATCTGTAAGATGATAATGTTGACTGTGATCACATCTGTAAGATGATAATGTTGACTGTGGTCACATCTGTGAGATGATAATGTTGACTGTGGTCACATCTGTGAGATGATAATGTTGACTGTGATCACATCTGTGAGATGATAATGTTGACTGTGGTCACATCTGTAAGATGATAATGTTGACTGTGATCACATCTGTGAGATGATAATGTTGACTGTGGTCACATCTGTAAGATGATAATGTTGACTGTGGTCACATCTGTGAGATGATAATGTTGACTGTGATCACATCTGTACGATGATAATGTTGACTGTGATCACATCTGTAAGATGATAATGTTGACTGTGGTCACATCTGTGAGATGATAATGTTGACTGTGGTCACATCTGTGAGATGATAATGTTGACTGTGGTCACATCTGTGAGATGATAATGTTGACTGTGGTCACATCTGTAAGATGATAATGTTGACTGTGAACACATCTGTAAGATGATAATGTTGACTGTGATCACATCTGTAAGATGATAATGTTGACTGTGGTCACATCTGTGAGATGATAATGTTGACTGTGGTCACATCTGTGAGATGATAATGTTGACTGTGGTCACATCTGTGAGATGATAATGTTGACTGTGGTCACATCTGTGAGATGATAATGTTGACTGTGGTCACATCTGTGAGATGATAATGTTGACTGTGATCACATCTGTAAGATGATAATGTTGACTGTGATCACATCTGTAAGATGATAATGTTGACTGTGATCACATCTGTGAGATGATAATGTTGACTGTGGTCACATCTGTAAGATGATAATGTTGACTGTGATCACATCTGTGAGATGATAATGTTGACTGTGGTCACATCTGTAAGATGATAATGTTGACTGTGGTCACGTCTGTAAGATGACGAAGTTGACTGATCACGTCTGTAAGATGATGGTGATGATGATGTTGACTGGATCAGGTATGCAGCTAGTTCATCACTTTCTGACTGTTCATGTAGTTTATTGCATCGGGAATTTGTATTTGTTGCTTATTTGTATATGTGTATAAATTGTCGACACTGTTCGTGTATGTTTACAGGATACTAAATAACAATGTTTGATGATCAGAGAATTGTTAGATTTGGACACTGCATGTTAAATACATTACCAGCGTGAGTAATCTGAATGTCTGGGTGAATTATCTGAATATTTGAGTGACATCTGAATGTTTGAGTGAGTTATCTGAATGTTTGAGTGAGTTTTCTGAATGTCTGAGTGGGTTATCTGAATGTTTGAGTAAAATATCTGAATGTCTCAGTGAGTTGTCAGAATGGTTGAAGGAATTATCTGAATGTTTGAGTGAGTTTTCTTAATGTTTGAGTGAGACATCTGAATGTGTGAGACATCTGAATGCGTGAGTGAGATATCTGAATGTGTGAGTGGTAATCTTAATCTTTCAGTAAGATATGTTAATGTTTGAGTGAGATATCCAAATGTGCGAGTGAGTAATCTGAATATTTCAGTAAGATTTATGAATGTTTAAGTGAGATTTCTGAAAATTTCAGTGAAATATCTTACTGTTTGAGGGAAATATCTGAATGGTTGAGTGAGATATATGAATGTATGAATGAGATATTTAAATGATTAAGTGAGATATCTGAATGGTTGAGTGAGATATCTGAATGTTCGAGTTAGATATCTGAATGTTTGAGTGAGTTATCTGAATGGTTTAGCGAGTTATCTGTATGCTTGAGTGAGATATCTGAATTTTTGAATGAGATATCTGTATGTTTGAATGAGATATCTGAATGTTTGAGTGAGATATATGAATGTTGGAATGAGACATATCAATGGTTGAGTCAGATATCTGAAAGTTTGAGTGAGATACCTCAATGTTTGAGTGAGATATCTGAATGTTTGTGTGAGATATCTGTATGTTTGAGTGAGATATATGAATGTTTGAGTGAGATATTTGAATAGTTTAGTGAGTTACTTGAACGTTTTCTTAGATATCATAATGTTTGAGTGCGATATCTGCATATATGACTGAGTTATCTGAATGTTTGAATGAGATATCTGAATTTTTGAGTGAGATATCTGAATGTCCGATTGAGTTATTTGATTATTTGATAGTGCAATCTGAATATATGAGTGAAATATCTGAATGTCTGAGTGAGTTATTTGAATATCTGAGTGAGTTATCTGAAAGGTTGAGTAAATTATCTGAATGTCTGAGTGAGTTATCTGAATGTCTGAGTGTGCTTTCTGAATGTTTGAGTGAGTTTTCTAAATTTTCACGTGAGATATCTGAATGTTTGAGTGGGTAATCTGAATCTTTTAGTGATTATCTGAATGTTTGAATGAGATGTCTGAACATTTCAGTGAAATATCTGACTGAGCAAATATCTGAATGTCTGAGTGAGTTATCTGAAGGGTTGAGTGAGACATCTGAATGTGTGAGTGAGTAATCTGAATTTTTTAGTGAAATATCTAAATGTTTGAGTGAGCCATCCGAATATTTACTTGAAATATCTGACCATTTGAGGGAAATATCTGAATGGTTGAGTGAGATATCTGAATGGTTGAGTGAGTTTTCTTAATGTTTGAATGAGAAATCTGAATGTGTGGATGAGTTTTCTGAACTTTTGAGTAAGATATCTGAATGGGCGAGTGAGTAATCTGAATCTGTTAGTGAGATATCTGAATATTTGAGTGAGATGTCTAAATGTTTGAGTGAGATATCTGACTATTTGATGGAAATATATGAATGTCTGAGTGAGATATCTGAATGTCTGAGTCAGATATTTGAATGTTTGAGTGAGATATCTGAATGTCTGAGTATGATATCTGAATATTTGAGTGAGATATCTGAATGTTTTAGTGAGATATCTGAATGTTTGAGTGAGATATCTGAATGTTTGAATGAGATATCTGACTTTTTTTTTTTTTGCATATCCTTTACAGGACATCGCTGTCAACACCAGCATCTTTCAGCTGTATGTTGATTTCTTGGCAAGATTACGCTCAGTAGTTTGCCATTGCTTTCTGAGCGGCTGGCTCACATACCCCGTAAGTTACCGATGCGATTCGAACCACTGCTGATTCTCACCGTCATCACGTTACCTACGAGAGTATACGAGATTACGGAGAGAAGTCGCTAACCTCTAAGCCACGAAGCCGGCAGATATCTGACTATTTGATGGAAATATATGAATGTCTGAATGAAATATCTGAATGTCTGAGTAAGATATTTGAATGTTTGAGTGAGTAATCTGAATGTTTGAGTGAGATATCTGAATTTTTGAATAAGATATCTGAATGTTCGAGTGAGATATCTGAATGTTTGAGTGAGTTATTTGAATGTTTGAGTGTGGTATCTGGTGATACATGCAAAACCAATGGACGCCTACCGACGAGCCTCTAAGCTACGCCGGCAGGACTGACCGAAAAGCTATTCCAGCTTACTGACTGCAGGCCCACTACTCATCGAGAGAGAGAGAGAGAGAGAGAGAGAGAGAGAGAGAGAGAGAGAGAGAGAGAGAGAGAGAGAGAGAGAGAGAGAGAGAGAGAGAGTGGGCACTTATCGAGACTTTGTCGAACGGTCGTACAAATTTGCTCTTTTGTCCGCTCAAACCACGACCCTGGCTGCACGATGCGGTTACATTCTTGAAACGCCTGCCTCGCTAACTCACGTTGGCTGGGAAGATCCCATTTTGGTGCACCTCACACAGCCATCCGAGACAACGAACGCTAGACGCGGTTAATCAATCTGATTTTTGACTTTATGATCAGGACTCCTCCATGTCCATAAACTCCTTGGGTGCTGTTGATACCAGGTGTTTCCAATAATCAAATCATGCTCTTTTGCTCACTGTGCAAGTTTGCAACCTCTTTCATTCTGTTCCTCTAGTCCATACTTGCCTACTATGCATCCGTCTTGTTGATTTCAAACTTTGGCATTCAAGTCACCCATTATGATATTTACTTCAGAATTCTTGGATTTCTTGAAGGCTTTCTCTAAATCATTAAAAAAAAATCATCAATGCTGTCATCACTACTGTCTGCTGTTGGTGCATAAACTTGTAAGACGTTGACATCAAAAGATCTTCCACCAGCAACACTCTGTCTGATACAGTCCAATATCCTTTGATCGATTTTGCTCTCTCTGTATCCATTATAATTGCTACTCCTCGCTGTTGTTTCTCTCCATCAGAATGGATTATTCTATATTCCTCAGATGTCATAATGCCCATTCCTGTCCATCTGGTCTCACATATACCTAACAGGTTAATAGTTAATCTTCTCATTCCATTCCTAATGTTATCAAATTTTCCATCCCCACTCATAGTTCTTACATTCCAAGTTCCTACTTTCAATGTTGATAATCTTTTGCACCCAGTCGCCTGATGACGGTCTGGAGTCACCTGGTACACATGACTACCTCTACCTGGCGAGGCTGCTCCTGTGGAGCACCCATTTACGCCGTTTCTCTGATTACCGATAAGACTGCATGCAGTACGTGATATTCTTGGCATCTGTAAAGAAGGTAGTTTGCCATTGCTTTCCTTCGCAAGCTGAATGGCCTAGTGAAGTATCTGAATGTTTGACAGAGAGCAATCTGAATGTCTGAGTGAAATATCTGAATGTCTGAGTGAGTTATCTGAATGTCTGAGTGAGTTATCTGAACGTCTGAGTGAGTTATCTGAATGTCTGAGTGAGTTATCTGAAAGGTTGAGTGAGTTATCTGAATGTTTGAGTGTGTAATATGACTGTTTGACTGAGTTTTCTTAGTGTCTGAGTGGATTATGTGAATGTTTGAGTGAAATATCTGAATGTCTGAGTGAGTTATCTGAATGTTTGAGTGGGTTTTCTGATTGTTTGAGTGGGTGTTCTGATTGATTGAGTGAGATATCTGAATGTTTCAACGAGATATTTGAGTGTACAGCGTGACCCCTCCCATTTTTTCCTCCCCTCAGCCGCTCCCTCCCCTCCCCCCCCCCCCAAAAAAAAAAAGATCCCATTAAAAAGTGTATTAAATCCCTCAAAGATCAAGCAAATTTCTTGAAGTGTCGTGAAAGTAAACTTCAGTCTGTGTACAATCATTTCCAATAGTTTCAGCTACCTCGGTCGCTTTGCATAAAAGTTATCTTCTTTCCGAAATATTATCCAAAATGGCCTCCGCAGCGTTGGGTGCACACTTGTCAGGACACGTAAACTGCAAAGATAATGATTACTGAGGTACCGCCGAACCGGAGGATGTGTTACAGAGGCCGTTACACTCAAAAATAATGTTTACTGAAGTACCGCCGCACCGGAGGATGTGTTACAGAGGCTGTTATACTCAAAAATAAAATGCACAGCATGGGTGCATTCTGTAAACACGGCATTATCGGTCCATATTGTTTCGAAGACGAAAATGATAGCTCAAATTGTGAATACAGACCGCTATGTGGCGGTGTTGAGAAAGTTGTGGGCATCATTGGGGCGATGCAGAGGATCAGATCGAGCTCAACAATGGTTCCAGCAAGACGGCGCCACCCCACATACTTCAAATGACTCATCTGTCCTGGATGAGAGAGCCATTTCAGGGAGACTGATCAGCATGACGTGTGAATTGGGGTGGGCACCGCATTCACCTGACTTGAACCCCCTAGATTTTTATCTATGGGGGTATCCCAATGATAATGTGTACCAGAACAACCCTCAAACGAATGCTGAACAGTAATCACAGCAAGATCAGGGAAATCCCCACAGAGGAATGCGGTCGACTAACTGACACTAGCGCCACGTCTGCAGCGTGTCTCGGCTGCTCTCTTTCTCCAAATAGTTACAGTTGCCGCGTCATTAAGTTGTTGCCTTTCCCCAAATATCTCCAGTTGCCACTGTCTTAGTTGCTCTCTCTCCCCAAATATCCCCAGTTGCCACTGTCCTAGTTGCTCTCTTCCGATTTCGATTATGCCAATCAATACCCCTACGCCTAATGAACCTCATGAGAGAAGTTATGCTAGGGTCTATCCCTGGCTCAGATTAATAATCCTGTGACCGAGTCGGCCTCAAATAGGATATTAATTTGATTGTGATTATTGTCCAAAGAGGGTAATCTTCTTCTTCTTCAGCGTTCCGAGCCATTGAGGTTCTTTGCTGCAGATACAATCCGTCTCCATTCGTCTCTCTAGTGGACCTTCTCTTGCCAGTCGTTGATTCCAAGTGCTTGTAGGTCTGTACATGTATTATCTCTCCACCGTCTTTTTGGTCTACCTCGGGGTCTACGGTCATTTATTTCCTGAGTGTAAGCGAGTTTTGTTTCCCTATTATCTTCCATTCTTTCTATATGCCCCAGGCATTGTAATCTATTAGCCTTCATGATACCAGTGATTAGCGGGGACTTAAACAGATCATAAATGTCTTTGTTACTTCTTCTTTTCCACTCTCCACTTTGTGTATCCCTAATGGGTCCAAAGATGCGTCTTAAAATTTTGTTCTCAAAGGTTTGTAACAAGGCTTCGTCTCCTTTCGTTGTACACCAGGTTTCAGAGCCATACAGCACAACTGGTCTGATCAGTGTTTTATATATTGTGATTTTGGTGTTACGAGATAGCGCCTTTGATTTTAGTAGATGTTGTAGTGCATAGTATATCTTATTTCCAGAATTGATTCTAGTTTGTATTTCTTCCCCTATGAGGTTGGAGCAGTTGAAGATTGTACCCAGGTATTTGTATGTTTCCGTTCTTTTAATGGTCATATTATCTATTTGTAGGTGGCCAGAGTTTTTAGTCATTCCGTCTCTTGAAATTACCATATATTCTGTCTTATCTTGGTTAATAACCAGCCCCATCTGTTGGGCTTTTTCCTTTAAGCGGGTCAATATTTCCAATGTCTTTTGTTCACTTTGCCCTATAATATCTATATCAAAGAGGGTAATGACGACTATAAATACTCATTTCTCATGTACGGACCAAAAGCAATGTTAGCTTCCCTATTACATCTAACTCCTGAACCGGAAGAACGAGTGCAAGGTCATGTGGTTTTACAGTGGCAATAATAAGCACTATGTGCTGTATTAATTACGTCATATCGGATGTTATGACGTAATTGTGAGAGAACAACAAATAGCGCCCACAAAGTGTCATACTATTACATGTCGAATGGTCAACCAACACAAAACTCTGCTGCTACAAGCCGGACAGATACAGAGGAGGCGACCGAGAATTTATGGACTGAATAGTCCGCAGGGCTGTGAGGATATTCTGGCGACTGACTATCTCACACAAAGATCCGACCAACAGCTATCTGGAACTGGTTGAGCTGGGTCAATAACCCACTTCATAGCACTAGCGACATGTCCATACTTGCACGGTCTTCAAATTCAACAACCAGCGAAGAGTCCCAATACTAGTGGTACCAGTCTGATTATGTGTCCGTCTGGCCTTTTCTCGGAGTCCGGAGTGTAGGCCAGATTCCCGTGGTAATTCTCTCCAGAATATCATTGTCTATCTGTTATGTCACACTATACACACACACACTCGCGCGCGCACATACACACACACACACACACACACACACACACATACACGTGTGATATAGTTGATATTCCTGTCTATAACACATGGTGACCTCATCGTGTCCTGGAAGTTGATGACAAGCATCATCTGTCATAGAGTCAGGGTCAGGATCCGGCTGGTGTATGCCCATGTAGAAACATTTATCGTTAGAAACATTTATCGTTAGAAACATTTATCGTTAGAAACATTTATGGCAGGTGTTGATGTTACTGAACTTGTACTGACAAACTAAACTAGACTAAACCTAAACTTGTACTGACAAACTAAACTAGACTAAACCTAAACTTGAACTGACAAACTAAACTAGACTAAACCTAAACTTGTACTGACAGCATTTTGTGGCGTGGATCCACCCAACTTTCCCAGCATGCTTCTTCTGTGTGAGGAATGTTTCAGTGAGCTGGTAATCATTAAGCCACGCCTGGTTCCACACGTTTCGTCGAGTTTTCTACAGAGATCGTCAGTTCCCGTGCTCCTCTGTGTCCGGTATGTTTCAGTGACCTGATAGTCATTGACCCAAGCCTGGTTCCACGCGTTCGGTCCAGTTTTCTAGAGAGCTGGTAGTCATTGAGGCATACCTGGTTTCACACGTTTGGTCGAGTTTTCTAGAGAGATCTCAGATCCCGTAGTCCTATGTGTCCGGTATGTTTCAGTGAGCTGGTAGTCATTGACCCATGCCTGATTCCACAGGTTTGATCGAGTTTTCTAGAGAGATCATCAGATCCCGTAGTCCTATGTGTCCGGTATGTTTCAGTTAGATGGTAGTTATTGAGCCATGCCTGGCTCCACACTTTTGGTCGAGTTTTCTAGATAGATCGTCAGATCTGGCTCTAGTTGTTTGCTATTACCGACAATACTTCAATCAACATCATCACCATTATCTATTAGAATTTGTTTTTGTTTTCTTCTGAATACGTAAAAGGGGGGAGGGAAGAGGAGAGAGAGGGGTGGGGGGGGGGAGAGATCATGGCAGACTTATAACATATGTTTGGTATTTACTACACATGGGACACCGAACTGAACAATCAGCTGTTTCATAAATGAAAGAAACGAGATACCATTGAGTGTATCTGTGAAGCTGGTAAAATGACAGCTAAACATTTGTTGCAGTAGTGTCCAACATATGCATAACAGAGACAATTATTTTCACCTACACTCGCTCCATTTAAAGACTGTGTGGATATGTCAACACTCCTGCCTCGAGTATATTCTTGTTCACATCTAAATGTCTTAGAAGAAGAAGAAGAAGAAGAAGAAGAAGAAGAAGAAGAAGAAGAAGAAGAAGAAGAAGAAGAAGAAGAAGAATAATAAGAAGAAGAAGGTCAGTCAATATATGTGCATTCATTTCTTATGTTGACTTCTCGTCCTTGAGTTGGGGGCGTAAATTACAAATACCTCAGATGTTACAATGAGTGCGTATGATAGCTGGGGACACTGATAATAGAAAAAAGCTACCCACACGCAAAAATGAAGTCCAGTAGTCTCCCTAGTAGTAGCGACAGCGCCACCCTCCGGACAACGGCCGTGACAGGTCAGCGAAACCAGGTGGGGTAACCGATTCGGCATTAAACCAGTCGGTCAACTAGAGTTTGCCTACTCATCGCGTGAAGACAGGATTCGCCTGACTGAGCGGAAGAAATCATTGATTATTCAACGGGCAAAACGGCGTTTGCTTGCAAAGCGTTGTGGAACACAATAAGCACTCCAATTCACTTAGAGCGCCCTGGTCATCCACTATTCGTCTCCAGTCGTCTTGACTTGTCTTGCCATTGGACTCAGGCGAGAGAGTGTGGTTGACGAATTGCGCAGCTCTTCCTCACTTTAATCCAATTAAATTCATCGCGCAAATCATTCTTCGTCCAACTTCAAACTTTGGAGCTTAAAGTTAGCGAACGAAACAAGAAATATAAAGGACAGGCTGGCCTGAGCGGCACGGCACATGATGATACCGGATGTTGGGGGTCACGTGATGTCAACATCCGGTCCAGCAAATGGCGGGGATCACGAAGGGATTGTCTTGTGCCCGGTCACCGATGTTGATTGCTTTCCTCGCTGTACGTATTATAGATAAATTCAATACGCTCTTTCACACGGCAGATGTTGTCGTAGAGATTATTTAATTATCATTGTTTATTTAGGATTGTAAGTTGTGACATTCACAGACTGCCTTTTAAAACAATAGCCCCATCCACCAGTTCTGTGTGTTACACACAGACACAGGCTGTGAACTGTGACAGTGCCTGGACTGTCTCACTGCAGTGTGTGAGTGTCAGTGTGTATTGTCAGCGAGATTCCAGGATCTGACTACAGACACAAGACTATTTACTACCATCCACACATCGTCTTGAGTTGTGAGATCTTGCACACCCTCTTGTCAATAGCAGGCGCGTCTGACTGACATGGCACATGCCCGTTCCGTTATTAACGTTAACTTGTTGACTTGTTTGTTGTATGGTCATTCATTGGCTTGGCCACCTTGCGGCGACTTGCTCTCAATGATCAATGTGCATTATCAATGCCTGTATCAATCATGTCCCGTTTACACACATCTGTGTATCTACTAGAGAGAGGCCGACCCTGAGATCTCTTACCCATCTGTAATTCACCAAACAAAAGGAAGAGTTTGTTCATAGTGCGCTATGAATAGACACTTTGTTTATACATAGTGCGCTATGAATAGACACTTCAATACTTTATACATAGTTGAAGTATGGCTGTTTAAATATCAAGAATAATTTTCCAGATTGGTATCCCCAATACAAATAATTGTGTCCCAGGCGAGTTTAAGAATTGTTAACTTGCGTTTCTGTACACTTACTGTTCACAGGCATCCATCTTTGTTTACGTTACCGACCTACTATTTCCTACTATTTATGTCCTGATAATTCTGGTCCAAGCTGACAGTAATATGCGTCACCTCAGAGAGACATGATTAGGGTCGTTAGGCAATACAAACACCAGGCTTTCGACTGACTGGCCTCATGAATTAACAAATAAACAAGGAAATTCTATGCATATAAAGTGCAGGAAAACCTGGTATATGTGAAGCAGGTTGAAAAGAGAGGAGAGAGATAGATAATGAAGATAGTGTGAGAGACAGAGATACGAGAAATCAGAAAGATGTGTTGAAAGACATAAAAAAGTGATAAAGACAAGAAAGAGGGGGAGGGAGATCGAGAAGGAGAGAGAGATGTCTGTATGCCTCTCTATATGTCCGCCTGTCTGTATGCCTCTCTATATGTCCACCTGTCTGTATGTCTCTCTACATGCCCACCTGTCTGGATGTCTGTCCGTCCGTCTGACAGCCTGCCTGATATCTTGTTCTCTGTCAGTCTATTTGTCTGACTTTCCATTTGCATATATGTCTATCTGAATCTCTGTCTAACAAACTGTCTGTCTGTCTTTCCATATGCATATGTATGTCTGGCTGACTCTCTGTGTGTATGTATGCGTGTGTCTCACTCTCTGTCTGTCTGCCAGTTTATATATCCGTTGTTTATTTGTCTGTATCTCTGACTGCCTGCCTCTCTCTCTCTCTCTCTCTCTCTCTCTCTCTCTCTCTCTCTCTCTCTCTCTCTCTCTCTCTCTTCTCTCTCGGTCGCTCGGCCGGTCAACCTGCCTGTTCAGAGTATTGCAGGGAGAGGTTGAAAGAGATATATGACTTGGCATTGTGGAACACAGATGATCGACGAGCGAGTGTCGGGTTGGATCTAGCTACCTATCTGCCTGCGTACCTACTCATCCACCTACCTGCCTAGCTACCCACATACCTGCTTACTTAACTACCTACCTGTCTACCTACCCACATATATGCCTATCTAACCGTCTGTCTGTCTAACAACCCACCTACCTGCCTACTTAACCACTTTTGTGTCTAACTACCCACCTACCTAATCAACTATGAATAATACAAAAAATTATCGCCGAAGCAACGGAGTACGTGCTTTGTGCTCGATACTTTTGACAACAGCAAGCGGGGAGAGAATGAAGCGGAGGAGAAGAGGTAGGGGAGAGGGGGGAAGGAAAAGGAAGAAGAGGGCTGGAGCCAGAAGGGGTAGAAGGAAAATGGATCGTTTGAGACTCAAAAATGTACGGGTTGGGTATTGGAATTGCCGTAGTGCAAAGCAACGAGGACAAATATTGGAGAAACGTGGTCGACGATTTTGATGTCCTGATGTTACAGGAATTGAATACGAACTCTTTTAAGTGCCCTGGCTATGCATGTTACATCAACCCAACTGGGCAGGGAAGACATGGGCAGGCTCTGGTGGTCAAGGACGGTTTACAGCATTCAATATGGATATGAGTGGGTGGAGTCAGGAGAGTAAAGAGGTGCAGGGAATGCGGATACAAATCGGCTGATACAGCTGGAACCTGATAAATATATATGTGATTGGGGAATATTGCATAAGCAGAGAGAGTTAGGACTGGTTGACAGGTTTAGTGAACACCCCAGGTACCTGGAGGATGCGTATAACAGGGTTAGGTATAATCGGTTAATACACACACTGCCCTTGCCTTGTTAGATGGGTTGCGGGAGTCCTTTATGAGCGTAAGGTTGCATTGCGCATGGGTTCCTGGACTTCTGACCCCTGTACTATTACACCTGGGTGGTGAATGGAGGTGAAGGCAGTAACAGCGGCATTCCGGTGGCTAGAGGAGACAATACACGTTGTATTCATTACGGATTCAAAGTGTATGCTTAGCAAGGTGGAGAAAGGAATGTTTCATGTTGAATGATTGAGAACCCATATGTGGAAAGAATGAGATTGTGGGGGATCGGCAGGGGTCCTGGAAGATTCTCAAACCTGAGAGGGAAGACCAGGAGAACTTTTAATCAGATAGCGGTGGGAACGATTAGTAGTATGACTCTTCGCTGGCTGTTGAACGAGGGGACGGAGCACGTATGGGAATGTCCTGAGTGCAGTGATGTTGGTTCTTAACTCAACTCAACTCAACTTGTTCTTCATTTACCTATCTGTTATGTTATGTGGTTACTTCAGTGCATGCTCATCACGGTGACACAGTGATCTATACTAATGGGTCAGTGGTGAGAAACAAACAGGTGGTTTTTTTTTCGGTTATTAGCTCACCTCAACTCTTCATTTTTCTCATCTCAATACGGCGATCATCAAGTGCAATGCCGACTGGCGAATTTATGTGCGCTACATCAATGTTATCCAGTGACTAATCAATCAATCGTGTGCCATGCCATCCCGGAAAGCATGGGCGGTCATGATTCGCCATTTCACTAGATCACCTAATTTCTGTAGTTTTCTGTTTTCTCTTCAAATCTAATTTTTGTAGTTTTGTCTGCCCCAGTGTGGATAAACGGGGTTACGAAGAAACAGTTAACTAACACAATTCTAAATTCCCAAAGAGATAAAGGATTGACGTTCACCCAATTAATTGCTGAACAATTTTTAAAAAAATTGTCGGCAAAGTAACGAGCGATTGACTTTCACCCAGTTAATTGCTGAACAATTAAAAAAAAAAAAAATTGTCCGGCAAGGAAACGAACCTCGAGCTCTTGCCCATCAGGCGGAGACACTATCAATTATGCTACTGACGACACGTTTTCCAATCAACGAAAATGTATAATATAGCCACAAACTTACGTTAAGTCACGTCACTTGGCAAATCACGTGACCAGCCGGGACAGTTAACTATGTATAAAGGAATACTTTATACATAGTGCGCTATGAACAGATACTTTATACATAGTGTGCTATGAACAGACACTTTAAAACAAAATGTCCTTTGGGTATTGACCATATTGAATATGGTTAATACCCAAAGGACATTTTATTTGGTGAATTCTGAATATTCTATATCTATTCTACCATCCTCCATCCTTCTAACATGTCCTATCCATCTAAGTCTACGAAGACTGAGCATGAAACAAACCGTCACACAACCTGATCTTCCAATACTTCAGTATTTGTGATTTTGTCTTGCCACTTAATACCAAGAATTCTTCGCAGACACCGCATATGAAAGCTGTTTAAACATTTCTCTTGGTGTGAGTAAGGTTTCACTGCCATAAAGAAGAGTACTAAGGACACAGGCTTGATAGATGTCGTGTGTGTAAAGAATGAATGTCGTATTAGTTACTTGTTCTTCTTTACCACTTTAGTGTTGTCCCTGGAGTGAAGAGAATCGATACCCACATTTGTTTTAATTCAATATCTCTATTCTGGAGAAATTCAGCAGACTCCGTCCACACACTCCCTCAATCTGAAGACACCTTCCTCTCACTCTTACTCACCCCTGGATCATGCCCCCTCTCATTCTTCCCCAACATAACATACTTGACAACTCTCGCTTCAACAAATAAAAACAAGAAATTTATTAAAGCAAAGAGTATATGTAGGAGAAGTGTGTGTGTGTATAAGGTGTAGAATGTGTGACGTGTATTCTAATGGTAGACCAGTGATTTAGAAGCAAAGTCTGTAACATCATAGTGCTTAGCACACAACAGCACCATTTTTTCCGGACAGTGAACCTCACCCAGAAGATGACGACTTTCTCCAATCACTCGAACAAACAGGATGCTGGTAATCCGATAGACACTGTTGATCTTGGTCTTCACTCCACCACACGGTGAAGTTACTCGTTTCCTAATATTTGTTTGAACTGATAATCCTCCAATTAACTGAAATGTCACTTGGGGAAAACTCTACTGTTTATTAGTTTCTGGTTATAACATTTTCCCCTCTTTTAGAACACAACCTATTGTTTGTTAGGTAGATGTGTATATAGATATATATATATGTCCTTAGTATGCGAGTTATTAATCTTCGGTGATGAAGCTTATCACTCATTAAACACAACACTTCTGTTCATACAATTCCACTCAGCAGAAGCCAGGTTCCTGCAAACCCTATGTAGCGGCCTCTCAGCAACCTCTGTCTTCAGATGCTGAGCCATCATTGTGTCAAACTTTGAACTGCTTCTTCGTAGTAAATCCTCTCCCACTCACGTGGAACACTCAAGGGGAACTGTACATGGAACCTGTAGAGCAGATAACATCATGGTGAGGGCAACTCAGTCCTGACCGTAATTAGGTGATTGTAGGCCAATAACAGCACTCAGATCTATAACAGATCCGATCTCTGTCATACGGCCAAATAATTCAATCATATGATCTGAGACATGGCAACAGGAAAGACTAAAGGAACGGGTAGAAACCCAGCAGATGCCCTACTGAAGATCCTACCATTACACATTCCCCTCCTCCCTCTCAACCATCCTTAATCTCTCTAATTATTATACCACTACATTGCCCTCAACTTCCCGAGTAAAATGATATATAACACAAGCTACTTGAAGCCACACAATAGAATACTAGTGCCGACGCTCCTATGATACTCTCTAGCACCGCACTTATAGAACATTCTATCACTAATCATAATACATTATATCACTACACCTATAATACATTATATCGCCACACAGTACTGTACTCTATTCCTAATCATACTCTTAAGTTAGATATAATTAATTGCCTACCATATGTCTATTCCTGTTGTTACTCGAGAAACTAGGCAATCCGATTGGATCTATGTCCGTGGATAACTATCACTACTAAGATAGGCTAGTCCCTCTAATATAACACAACTCGGAATTATCCCCAATTTTAACACTTCAGAATGTTTTCCTCGACTCCATCCACCTGTTTACTGCACTGGGTTTTATATGGGTGCTTGAGTGAGTCACCGGAAAGTCCAGACGCCAATCAGTCCAGAATCTGGCTTTGTCCTCCTGTTTCCAGACTAACCAGAGTCAATTAGCTGTCAAGTTTCCTTTTCATCTGTGGAGTTCTTTGTCTCATCCAACAAATATCCGGGTTGTCTGTAAGCCGAAGACCTTTCTCCCATTACAGAATCCTTCTGACCTCTAGCAGGCATTCTGTCTATCACTTGCAACGGCCAACTTCCGTTTTGTAGACAAATGTCGCCAGTACACACCTCTCGAACAACATCCTGTCATCAAACTGTCGACTGTGTGTAGACAACTCTACGTGACTCCCTTTGATCTCATACACACTGTTGACCAGGTGTCGAGAATCTGTACAGACGTATTTCCCTCAGTTGTTCACCATAACAGAGTCAATTGTGTTAGCAAAATAATGTCGGGTTTGGTTATCATTGATCGACTGACAAGTTAATTTATCCTGTGACATAGGCCCCCTCCTAAGAGAGTAGTCCGCAACAACTCTTTCTTCTTGGAGGTTCGATCCAGATGATCTATTCCTCTTCTTCGGGAGCTGGATGTCTAGACAGGAAATCAGCTCCAACATTTTCCTTCCCAGGTATATACTCCACTGTAAATTGGTATGGCTGAAGTAGCAACGACCACCGCATCAAACGGGCGTTGAGCTTCTGAGAAGTGGCCAGGAATATCAAAGGTTGATGATCCGACTGAACTCCATACAAATAAGGCTGGAATTTTTGTACGGCCCATACAAGAGCCAAACACTCTCTCTCAACGGTCGAATAATTCCTCTCAGCCGGGAGAAGTTTCTTGCTTGCGTATGCCACTGGTTTCAAAACTGAAGCATCGTCTTTTCCTTCCTGTAACAAAGCTGCCCCAATCCCAATCCCACTTGCATCCGTTCTCAACACAAATGGTTTGGAAAGGTCCGGGAGCTGTAACACAGGTTTGCTGACCAAGGCCTCCTTCAACTGACTGTAGGCACTCTCACATTCTGGTGTCCAAACTATTTGGTCTGGGAATCCCTTTTTCAAGGTTTCTGTTAAAGGAGCTCCCAGTTCTGTGAAATGTGGGATAAATTTGTGGTAGAACCCACACAACGATAGAAACGATCGCACATCCTTCTTCGTTTTTGGCCTTGGAGCAGTTCTGATTTTCTCTAGGTTCTTTTCCTCTGGGACAATGTGTCCTGGAGTGATGGTGTGACCTAGAAATTCCAGAGTCTGGTAACTGATCATGCACTTGGTTGGACGAGCTGTAAGCCCTGCTTCCTTGAGCCTATTGAAAACACTTTCCAAGGATTGTAACTGGTCATCCAAACTGTCACTGGAAATCAGAATATCATCCATGAATGAGATGATGGACGGATCCTTTAAAGGATCTAGTAAAGTCCTCATCATGCGAGTAAACACACTAGGTGCATTGCTGAGTCCAAAGGGCATGACCTTGAATTCATAATGTCCACTGGGGGTACTGAAGGCCAGTAGGGGTCTAACCTCTGGTTTGACCGGAATCTGATAATTCCCGCGACTCAGATCCACCTTTGAGAAATACCTTGCCTTATGGAGCCTCGCGAATAACTGAATTGGATTCGGCAAAGGTTCCACCTGAAATTGTGTATGGCTGTTCAGAAGTCGGTAGTCTATACACAACCGGTGTTCTCCACTTGGTTTTCGTAACAAAACTACCCCCGCATTGTATGGGGATGTGGAAGGTGCAATCACGTCATCCTCCAACAGTTTCTGTATTTCCTCTTCCAGGGCCTTTTCTTTAGAGAATGGCACTGGGTAAACCTTTTGGCGAACAGGCTCTTGAGTGGTCAAAGTCATCTCGAACTCCACCAACCTCGTTCGTCCTGGTTTATCAGTCAGTATCTCCTTATGAGACTTGAGAACCTGGGTTATCTTTTCCCTCTCCTGGGAAGTCAGATCAGGGTTCACCTGTACATCCTTGTAGGTTTCCTGGTGTACCAGGGGATATTCCCTTCCCTCGTTGGTTCCCACTTCTGTCTCCACTGCAACTGCCATTGCCAGGAGGTGAGCTGCTTTTTCTCCTGGTCTCTCTTCGTATTTTCGCAAGAGATTGATATGGAAAATCTTCGACTTTTCCCTTATCCGGATCTGATAGTTCGTTCTGGATATCACCCTTTCCACGGGAAATGGTCCTTGCCAACCTATCTCCAGTTTGTTGTTTCCCGTTGGGAGTAGCAACAAGACTTTGTCTCCCACCTCTAGAGATCTGTCTTTCGACCTACGATTGTAGTAAGCCGCATGTCTTTTTCTGGCCTTTTTCAAATTTTGATTAGCCAGAGTCCATCCCTTGTGAAGTTTTTCTTTCAGTTCCTCCACATATTTGTAAGAAGAGATCACTTCTTCTGATGTCCCCTCTTCAGTCCAACTCCTCAACATGGCTTCCAACGGTCCCTTGATTGGACGACCAAACAGCAACGTAGCAGGTGGTAGTCCTGTTGAGCCATGAGGAACTTCCCTTTCTGTTTGACGATACTCCCTCTCCACTTCCTGTATGTAATCTGTTAGTGCAGAACCCGACAATCCCATGTCTTCCCCCTTTGCCCTAAGTTCCGCCGTAGTTAATCTAGGAGTGGCCATTATACAGAGAGGTAACTCAGCAGATAGAGTATAGATTATCTCTAAACCAATATATAGCTAATGACAAAATACAATTAATCTATATATTTATAACACACCATACAACACAACACAATCACTCAGTGACAAGAGTAGAATCAGGACCACAGACCTATGCAGACGTGTGAAGTGTGAACAGGTAAGATAAGTCCTAACACCTATCCACATTCACTCTAGCTGGATTCTCACTAATAGGATATCTCCATCCTCTAACTAAAGATCCCGCTGTCCAAAGATCACGTTTACGAACCCCCAATAAATGTCGTGTGTGTAAAGAATGAATGTCATATTAGTTACTTGTTCTTCTTTACCACTTTAGTGTCGTCCCTGGAGTGAAGAGAATCGATACCCGCATTTGTTTTAATTCAATATCTCTATTCTGGAGAAATCCAGCAGACCCCGTCCACACACTCCCTCAATCTGAAGACACCTTCCTCTCACTCTTACTCACCCCTGGATCATGCCCCCTCTCATTCTTCCCCAACATAACATACTTGACAACTCTCGCTTCAACAAATAAAAACAAGAAATTTATTAAAGCAAAGAGTATATGTAGGAGAAGTGTGTGTGTGTATAAGGTGTAGAATGTGTGACGTGTATTCTAACGGTAGACCAGTGATTTAGAAGCAAAGTCTGTAACATCATAGTGCTTAGCACACAACAGCACCATTTTTTCCGGACAGTGAACCTCACCCAGAAGATGACGACTTTCTCCAATCACTTGAACAAACAGGATGCTGGTAATCCGATAGACACTGTTGATCTTGGTCTTCACTCCACCACACGGTGAAGTTACTCTGTTTCCTAATATTTGTTTGAACTGATAATCCTCCAATTAACTGAAATGTCACTTGGGGAAAACTCTACTGTTTATTAGTTTCTGGTTATAACATTTTCCCCTCTTTTAGAACACAACCTATTGTTTGTTAGGTAGATGTGTATATAGATATATATATATATCCTTAGTATGCGAGTTATTAATCTTCGGTGATGAAGCTTATCACTCATTAAACACAACACTTCTGTTCATACAATTCCACTCAGCAGAAGCCAGGTTCCCGCAAACCAACTTGGGTATAAGCCCTATGTAGCGGCCTCTCAGCAACCTCTGTCTTCAGATGCTGAGCCATCATTGTGTCAAACTTTGAACTGCTTCTTCGTAGTAAATCCTCTCCCACTCACGTGGAACACTCAAGGGGAACTGTACATGGAACCTGTAGAGCAGATAACATCATGGTGAGGGCAACTCAGTCCTGACCGTAATTAGGTGATTGTAGGCCAATAACAGCACTCAGATCTATAACAGAGATCCGATCTCTGTCATACGGCCAAATAATTCAATCATATGATCTGAGACATGGCAACAGGAAAGACTAAAGGAACGGGTAGAAACCCAGCAGATGCCCTACTGAAGATCCTACCATTACACATTCCCCTCCCTCTCAACCATCCTTAATCTCTCTAATTATTATACCACTACATTGCCCTCAACTTCCCGAGTAAAATGATATATAACACAAGCTACTTGAAGCCACACAATAGAATACTAGTGCCGACGCTCCTATGATACTCTCTAGCACCGCACTTATAGAACATTCTATCACTAATCATAATACATTATATCACTACACCTATAATACATTATATCGCCACACAGTACTGTACTCTATTCCTAATCATACTCTTAAGTTAGATATAATTAATTGCCTACCATATGTCTATTCCTGTTGTTACTCGAGAAACTAGGCAATCCGATTGGATCTATGTCCGTGGATAACTATCACTACTAAGATAGGCTAGTCCCTCTAATATAACACAACTCGGAATTATCCCCAATTTTAACACTTCAGAATGTTTTCCTCGACTCCATCCACCTGTTTACTGCACTGGGTTTTATATGGGTGCTTGAGTGAGTCACCGGAAAGACCAGACGCCAATCAGTCCAGAATCTGGCTTTGTCCTCCTGTTTCCAGACTAACCAGAGTCAATTAGCTGTCAAGTTTCCTTTTCATCTGTGGAGTTCTTTGTCTCATCCAACAAATATCCGGGTTGTCTGTAAGCCGGAGACCTTTCTCCCATTACAGATTCCTTCTGACCTCTAGCAGGCATTCTGTCTATCACTTGCAACGGCCAACTTCCGTTTTGTAGACAAATGTCGCCAGTACACACCTCTCGAACAACATCCTGTCATCAAACTGTCGACTGTGTGTAGACAACTCTACGTGACTCCCTTTGATCTCATACACACTGTTGACCAGGTGTCGAGAATCTGTACAGACGTATTTCCCTCAGTTGTTCACCATAACAGAGTCAATTGTGTTAGCAAAATAATGTCGGGTTTGGTTATCATTGATCGACTGACAAGTTAATTTATCCTGTGACAATAGACAAGGACTTTTGTTTTGGCAGTAAGCTTTCTATTCTCCCAGACTCTTTTTACTAACATGTTCATTGTTGTCGCTGCCTTGCCAATCCTGATGTTGATTTCCTGATCTAGGGATAATTTGCTATTCACCTTTGATCCTAGATATGTAAAATGGTCTACTATCTCCAGTTCGGTGTCGTCAGTAAATATTGATGGTACCTCATATGTACCTGGTGACATAATCTGTGTCTTCTTTTTGCTAATTGTTAAACCAACCTTGCTTAATTCCACTCTTGATTTCCAACTCTTCTGAAGTTGCACCACCAAACTTGATTATACCCTTCATGTCTGTGTGGAACGATTCCACAATGGACAGAAGAGTTGGTGGGCAGCCAATCTTCTTTAATGCTTTGAACAGACCCTCACGACTGACCAAATCAAATGCCTTTGTGAGGTCAATGAAGGCAATAAACTGGCTGATTCTGTTCACTGCATTTTTCTTGCATTTGTCGCAATGAGAATATCATATCAATGGTAGACCGGTTCCGTCTAAAGCCACACTTTGATTCAAGGAAGACTTGATCTCTCAGGACTTGAAGTCTGTGCAGAACAATTCTGGCAAATACTTTCCCCAAAATACACAACACTGAGATACCCTTTTAGTTGTTACAGTCGCTCCGATCGCCCTTGTTCATGTAGTTCATAGTAATATAATATTTAATAATGTTATTAAATGTATTTAACTTGATTTTAAATGTTTACTTAATGCATTTATTGTCATATTTACTTTAAATGTTTACTTGATGTGTTCATTATTGTATTTACTTTAAATGTGTAGTTGCTGCTTTCATTGTTGCATTTACTTTAAATGTTTACTTGATGTGTTCATTGTTGTATTTGCTTTAAATGTTTACTTAATGTGTTCATTGTTGTACTTGCTTTAAATGTTTTTTTTACTTCATGCTTTCATTGTTGTATTTACTTTAAATGTTTACTTGATGTGTTCATTGTTGTATTTACTCTAAATGTTTACTTGATGTGTTCATTGTTGTATTTACTTTAAATGTTTACTTGATGTGTTCATTGTTGTATTTACTTTAAATGTTTACTTGCTGTGTTCATTGTTGTATTCACTTTAAATTTTTAAATTGCATCATTAATATTATTAACATCTGTTGTGAAAAGTAAATTGTCATAAATCAGACATAAACTTTTTATTTGAATGTGGAAAATGATAATGATAATAGATCTGTCTTGTAGGATTTCAGTTTTGCTGACTGAATTAGAATCGAGTAAGCATTCCACAGGGACAGAGCATGCCCGGTGAATATAATTACTGGTGATATTGTAATAAAGGTTTAGTTTGGCAAGTTGCTAAATGTCAAAAATAAAAGAATGAACCTATAACCGGACATTTGGACCCGGCTTGCCATGAGTTGCTGACCAAGGCCTGCCCATGTTTGCTGTGTGGTTGTGTTTGACTCTGTACAACAATCATCTCTCCTTCAATGCCCAGGAATTTGGGCACATGCTGACATTGATAGAAGGCAATTATTCATCTTGCTTGCTTGCTTGTGTTCGCTGGCTGTGAACTCCAGCGTGAAGTCCTGTAAGTCGGATGAAGATATCCTGTTGACAACATCAGTGTGATGTCACACAGGACCTGAAGTTTGCGTGAGTATCCGTTGTCCCATGTCTGACTTATTGGTGTGCAGACTGGTGGTTCCTCGCCGTGCAGGCAGACACTTTCTGACTTCGGAGGAATCAACGATCCTACTGACTTCAGCCAGGACCTCGAAGGGACCTGTTGCCCAGGACGCTCGGCGAAGGACGCGTCAATAGGTCTTGGCCAGTATGGAACCCAGCCCTGGTGTCTTGGAAATACCTCTGCGTCCCAATTATTCATCTAAATGAAGAGTATTTAAATAATTCCCTGATTATTTCATTATGCTATATTTCTACTCTGTACATTCGTTCATTGCAAACATTCTTCTGCCTGTTGTCTCTCCCTGTAGCATATGCCCTTAACCAAATCACACCTGCCCTCTCCTTTTGCAGCTTCTTCCATACCTTCTCCGTATTCATCTTTGTTGGCCACTTTAACATTTCCGCTGTCACCTCTCCTGTTATACCAAATTCACACATAGTTTTAACATTTCCGCTGTCACCTCTCCTGTTATACCAAATTCACACATAGTTTTAACACTTCCGCTGTCACCTCTCCTGTTATACCAAATTCACACATAGTTTTAACATTTCTGCTGTCACCTCTCCTGTTATACCAAATTCACACATAGTTTTAACATTTCCACCGTCAGCTCTTTCCATGTGTTTTCTTTATTTAAAGATATGATCACATGAGTCGTGATACAAGACAGAATCCTTCTGACACAAGCGTTTGCCCCGGACAGGAGGGATGCAGGCCGAATCGACACCTTTTGTTGAAGGATGGGAGTTTGTGCAGACTCTAGGGGAAGGGGCATATGGAGAGTACGTTATCTCATTCAGTACAGATCATTGGTTGATAGATGTTGCATCTGTTCTATTTGTACATGAGGTATTTTTACAGATGTGTCCTCTGTCCTGCCTGTAAATGAAGACTGTTGACAGATGTGTCCTCTGTTCTGCCTGTAAATGAAGACTGTTGACAGATGTGTCCTCTGTCCTGCCTGTAAATGAAGGCTGTTGATAGATGTGTCCTCTGTCCTGCCTGTAAATGTGTTGACAGATGTCCTCTGTCCTGCTTGTAAATGAAGACCGTTGACAGATGTGTCCTCTGTTCTGCCTTAAATGAAGACTGTTGACAGATGTGTCATCTCTCCTGCCTGTAAATGAAGACTGTTGACAGATGTGTCCTCTCTCCTGCCTGTAAATGAAGACTGTTGACAGATGTGTCCTCTCTCCTGCCTGTAAATGAAGACTGTTGACAGATGTGTCCTCTGTTCTGCCTTAAATGAAGACTTTTGACAGATGTGTCATCTCTCCTGCCTGTAAATGAAGACTGTTAACAGATGTGTCCTCTGTTCTGCCTTAAATGAAGACTGTTGACAGATGTGTCATCTCTCCTGCCTGTAAATGAAGACTGTTGACAGATGTGTCCTCTGTTCTGCCTTAAATGAAGACTGTTGACAGATGTGTCCTCTCTCCTGCCTGTAAATGAAGTTAAGAGAGAAAACGAGTGCATGTAACTTAGTATGTGTGTTAAAAGAAACAGTTGCATATCCTTCACAGGACATTGCAGTCAACACCAGCATTGTTTGCTGTTGTTCTTGGCATGTTTACAGTTTACATTAAGTAGTTTGCCATTGCTTTCTGAACGACCAGCACCCATACCAGTATGGCTGCTGCCAAATCGCACGGATGCGGGTTTGTGGGATCACGAACTGCGATGTAACCCCATCGCCACGGAGCAGGCAGTGTGTACAAGAGAGAAAAAGTGTGTATTAGTATGTGTGTACAAGAGAGAAACAGTGTATGTTACTTAGTATGTGTGTACAAGGGAGAAACAGTGTATGTTACTTAGTATGTGTGTACAAGAGAGAAACAGTGTATGTTACTTAGTGTGGGTGTCCAAGAGAAAAAAAGTGTATGTTTCTTAGAGTGTGGGTGTCCAAGAGAGAAAAAGTGTATGTTTAGAGTGTGGGTATCCAAGAGAGAACAAGTGTATATTACTTAGCATGTAAAGAAAGAAAGAAAAAGTGTGTTACTTAGCTAGTTTGTGTGTGTGTGTGTGTGCGTGCGCGCATAAGAGAGAAACAGTGTATGTTACTTAGTTAGCTGGTTAGTGTGTGTGTGTGTGTGAATAAGAGAAAAATAGTGCATGGTACTGGGTTAACTAGTGTGTGTGTGTATACATATGTGTGAGTGCGTGCGCGCACACACACAAGAGAGTCTGTCACAGACTGACAGTTGATGGTTTACCCACAGGACTGAAGTTGATGGTTTACCCACAGACCGACAGTTGATTGTTTGCCTACAGACTAACAGTTGATGGTTTGCCTACAGACTGACAGTTGGTGGTTTACCCACAGACTGACTGTTGATGCTTTACCCACAGACTGACAGTTGATGGTTTACCCACAGACTAACAGTTGATGGTTTACCCACAGACTAACAGTTGATGGTTTACCCACAGACTGACAGTTAATGGTTTACCCACAGACTAACAGTTGATGGTTTACCCACAGACTGACAGTTGATGGTTTACCCACAGACTGACAGTTGATGGTTTACCCACAGACGGTTGATGGTTTACCCACAGACGGTTGATGGTTTACCCACAGACAGTTGATGGTTAACTCACAGACTGACAGTTTGATGGCTTACTCACGTACAGCCAGTTGATGGTTTATATACCTACTGACAGTTGATAGTTTACCAACAGACTGGCAATTGATGGATTGCCCACAGACTGACAGTTGATGTTTTACCCCCAGACTTACAGTTGATGGCTTACCCACAGACTAACAGTTGATGGTTTACCCACAGACTGATAGTTGATGGTTTACCCACAGACTGACAGTTGATGGTTTACCCACAGACTGACAGTTCATGGTTTACCCACAGACTGACAGTTCATGGTTTACCCACAGACTGACAGTTCATGGTTTACCCACAGACTGACAGTTCATGGTTTACCCACAGACTGACAGTTCATGGTTTACCCACAGACTGACAGTTCATGGTTTACCCACAGGCTGACAGTTCATGGTTTACCCACAGGCTGACAGTTGATGGTTTACCCACAGACTGACAGTTGATGGTTTACCCACAGACTGACAGTTTATGGTTTACCCACAGACTGACAGTTTATGGTTTACCCACAGACTGACAGTTTATGGTTTACCTACAGACTGACAGTTTATGGTTTACCTACAGACTGGCAGTTGATGGTTTGCCCACAGACTGACAGTTGATGGTTTACCCACAGGCTGATAGGTGATGGCTTACCCACAGGCTGATAGGTGATGGTTTACCTACACACAGTTGATGGTTTACTCACAGTTTGATGGCTTACCCACGTACTGCCAGTTGATGGTTTATCCACATACTGACAGTTGATGGTTTACCGACATACTGACAGTTGATTGTTTACCCGCAGTCTGACAGTTGATATATTGTTTAATGACTCCTCAGGGTGAAGCTTGCTGTTTGTCAGTCTACCATGGAGTGTGTAGCTGTGAAAATTATCCATCTGACAAATCAATCTGTGCAGGAGTCTGTACAGAAAGAGGTAACCATGTGTTGCATTGTATAGATAATTCGATCACGGAAGGTGGTCCAGTAGTTGGAGCACTTGTTTATCATGTCTAGGGAGCCTGTTTCATGACAATAGCATTCTGGCATGGGACCATGGTGAAACTCAGCCATACTGGTCCATTTTTTTTCCTATGTCACATTTTTGTCACAGCCCTCATAGATGTGCATTAGTGTCATTCTCTTGTCACAGCCCTTATAGATGTGCATTAGTGTCATTCTCTGTCATAGCCACTTTAGTAACATTTTCTAATTTTAATTATGCAATCTGCATAGTTGCACACCTCTTGAAACAAGAAATCCAACTGTACCTAATTCAAGTCTGTAGGTCAATTATAAGCTGAGATATTAATGTTTGTGTGTCAATTTATCACTTAATATCCACAAAGAGAAAATAAAATACTCTTTTCATATTTTGAGAAGTTGTGACCAAAACACATTCGCTAAGGTTCAATATGGTCCGTTTAGAGTGATGACAAATTGCACATATATACAATAATGGGTGTTGAATGTAAACATGCGTTAATTATCATTGTAGTCGCTCTCAATATTCCATAAGAATATTAAATGTTCATGGCTGGAGTATGACAAGAAAAACTGCCATCTCCCGCCATTGTTCAAATACTAGTAAATACTACATTACAGCATGCGATCTTCATAATTTCAGTGTGACATTTATTGTCAACTTAAATGGTCCAAAATTACAAATTAGACATAAAAATGGATGCTAAATTTAATAATTCATAGTATAACAATGTAGTAAGCCTCATAAAACGGTATTTACGTTTATATAGATAATAGACACAAGAAATAGTTGCCGATCAAAACCGCAAGTATATTTTCGTTAAAATTCATTAATTGGTTACTAAAGTGGCTACTTTATCACAGTCCTCTTATATGTGCATTAGTGTCATTCTCTGTCACCGTTCTGATAGATTTACTGTCATTATCTGTCACAGCTCTTATATATTTACTGTCATTATATATCACAGCTCTGATAGATTTACTGTCATTCTATGTCACAGCTATGATAGATTTACTGTCATTCTATGTCACAGCTTTGATAGATTTACTGTCATCACCTGTACAACCTTCACAAATATACATTACTGTCATTCTTTGTTACAACCCCCATAAATTTACATTACTATCATTCTCTGTCACAGCTCTGATAGATTTACATTACTGTCATTCTCTGTCACAGCTCTGATAGATTTACATTACTGTCTGGTCATTCTCTGTCACAGCTCTGATAGATTTACATTACTGTCTGGTCATTCTCTGTCACAGCTCTGATAGATTTACATTACTGTCTGGTCATTCTCTGTCACAGCTCTGATAGATTTACATTACTGTCTGGTCATTCTCTGTTACAGGTCTGATAGATTTACATTACTGTCTGGTCATTCTCTGTCACAGCTCTGATAGATTTACATTACTGTCTGGTCATTCTCTGTCACAGCTCTGATAGATTTACATTACTGTCTGGTCATTCTTTCTCACAGCCCTTATATATTTACATTACTGTCATTCTCTGTCACAGCTCTGATAGATTTACATTACTGTCATTCTCTGTCACAGCTCTGATACATTTACATTACTGTCATTCTCTGTCACAGCTCTGATAGATTTACATTACTGTCATTCTCTGTCACAGCTCTGATAGATTTACATTACTGTCATTCTCTGTCACAGCTCTGATAGATTTACATTACTGTCATTCTCTGTCACAGCTCTGATAGATTTACATTACTGTCATTCTCTGTCACAGCTCTGATAGATTTACATTACTGTCTGGTCATTCTCTGTCACAGCTCTGATAGATTTACATTACTGTCTGGTCATTCTTTGTCACAGCCCTCATAGATTTACATTGCTGTCATTCTCTGTCACAGCTCTGATAGATTTACATTACTGTCTGGTCATTCTTTGTCACAGCTCTGATAGATTTACATAACTGTCATTCTCTGTCACAGCTCTGATAGATTTACATTACTGTCATTCTTTGTCACAGCTCTGATAGATTTACATTACTGTCATTCTCTGTCACAGCTCTGATAGATTTACATTACTGTCATTCTCTGTCACAGCTCTGATAGATTTACATTACTGTCTGGTCATTCTCTGTTACAGCTCTGATAGATTTACATTACTGTCTGGTCATTCTCTGTCACAGCTCTGATAGATTTACATTACTGTCATTCTCTGTCACAGCTCTGATAGATTTACATAACTGTCATTCTTTGTCACAGCTCTGCTAGATTTACATTACTGTCTGGTCATTCTCTGTCACAGCTCTGATAGATTTACATTACTGTCTGGTCATTCTCTGTCACAGCTCTGATAGATTTACATTACTGTCTGGTCATTCTCTGTCACAGGTCTGATAGATTTACATTACTGTCATTCTCTGTCACAGCTCTGATAGATTTACATTACTGTCATTCTCTGTCACAGCTCTGATAGATTTACATTACTGTCTGGTCATTCTCTGTCACAGCTCTGATAGATTTACATTACTGTCTGGTCATTCTCTGTCACAGCTCTGATAGATTTACATTACTGTCTGGTCATTCTTTGTCACAGCCCTCATATATTTACATTACTGTCATTCTCTGTCACAGCTCTGATAGATTTACATTACTGTCATTCTTTGTCACAGCTCTGATAGATTTACATTACTGTCATTCTCTGTCACAGCTCTGATAGATTTACATTACTGTCATTCTCTGTCACAGCTCTGATAGATTTACATTACTGTCTGGTCATTCTCTGTCACAGCTCTGATAGATTTACATTACTGTCTGGTCATTCTCTGTCACAGCTCTGATAGATTTACATTACTGTCTGGTCATTCTTTGTCACAGCCCTCATATATTTACATTACTGTCATTCTCTGTCACAGCTCTGATAGATTTACATTACTGTCATTCTTTGTCACAGCTCTGATAGATTTACATTACTGTCATTCTCTGTCACAGCTCTGATAGATTTACATTACTGTCATTCTCTGTCACAGCTCTGATAGATTTACATTACTGTCTGGTCATTCTCTGTCACAGCTCTGATAGATTTACATTACTGTCTGGTCATTCACTGTCACAGCTCTGATAGATTTACATTACTGTCTGGTCATTCTTTGTCACAGCCCTCATATATTTACATTACTGTCATTCTCTGTCACAGCTCTGATAGATTTACATTACTGTCATTCTTTGTCACAGCTCTGATAGATTTACATTACTGTCATTCTCTGTCACAGCTCTGATAGATTTACATTACTGTCATTCTCTGTCACGGCTCTGATAGATTTACATTACTGTCATTCTCTGTCACAGCTCTGATAGATTTACATTACTGTCTGGTCATTCTCTGTCACAGCTCTGATAGATTTACATTACTGTCTGGTCATTCTCTGTCACAGCTCTGATAGATTTACATTACTGTCATTCTTTGTCACAGCTCTGATAGATTTACATTACTGTCTGGTCATTCTCTGTCACAGCTCTGATAGATTTACATTACTGTCTGGTCATTCTTTGTCACAGCCCTCATATATTTACATTACTGTCATTCTCTGTCACAGCTCTGATAGATTTACATTACTGTCTGGTCATTCTCTGTCACAGCTCTGATAGATTTACATTACTGTCTGGTCATTCTCTGTCACAGCTCTGATAGATTTACATTACTGTCTGGTCATTCTCTGTCACAGCTCTGATAGATTTACATTACTGTCTGGTCATTCTCTGTCACAGCTCTGATAGATTTACATTACTGTCATTCTCTGTCACAGCTCTGATAGATTTACATTACTGTCTGGTCATTCTCTGTCACAGCTCTGGTAGATTTACATTACTGTCATTCTTTGTCACAGCTCTGATAGATTTACATTACTGTCATTCTCTGTCACAGCTCTGATAGATTTACATTACTGTCATTCTCTGTCACAGCTCTGATAGATTTACATACTGTCTGGTCATTCTCTGTCACAGCTCTGATAGATTTACATTACTGTCTGGTCATTCTCTGTCACAGCTCTGATAGATTTACATTACTGTCTGGTCATTCTTTGTCACAGCCCTCATATATTTACATTACTGTCATTCTTTGTCACAGCTCTGATAGATTTACATTACTGTCATTCTCTGTCACAGCTCTGATAGATTTACATTACTGTCTGGTCATTCTCTGTCACAGCTCTGATAGATTTACATTACTGTCTGGTCATTCTCTGTCACAGCTCTGATAGATTTACATTACTGTCTGGTCATTCTCTGTCACAGCTCTGATAGATTTACATTACTGTCTGGTCATTCTCTGTCACAGCTCTGATAGATTTACATTACTGTCATTCTCTGTCACAGCTCTGATAGATTTACATTACTGTCTGGTCATTCTCTGTCACAGCTCTGGTAGATTTACATTACTGTCATTCTTTGTCACAGCTCTGATAGATTTACATTACTGTCATTCTCTGTCACAGCTCTGATAGATTTACATTACTGTCATTCTTTGTCACAGCTCTGATAGATTTACATTACTGTCATTCTCTGTCACAGCTCTGATAGATTTACATTACTGTCATTCTCTGTCACAGCTCTGATAGATTTACATACTGTCTGGTCATTCTCTGTCACAGCTCTGATAGATTTACATTACTGTCTGGTCATTCTTTGTCACAGCCCTCATATATTTACATTACTGTCATTCTTTGTCACAGCTCTGATAGATTTACATTACTGTCATTCTCTGTCACAGCTCTGATAGATTTACATTGCTGTCATTCTCTGTCACAGCTCTGATAAATTTACATTACTGTCTGGTCATTCTTTGTCATAGCCCTCATATATTTACATTACTGTCATTCTCTGGCACAGCCCTCATGAGAGTAGTAATAAATACTCTCATGTATGGGCTCTAACACAGTGTGATACTGTATTACTACTCTCATATATGGGCTCTACCCAGTGTGATACTTTATTACTACTCTCATATATGGGCTCTAACTCAGTGTGATACTTTATTACTACTCTCATATATGGGCTCTACAGTGTGATACTTTATTACTGAAACCGTTGCTGCAGCGATTGATCTTGAGGACGCTTACAACAGAGTACCACTGGATTTTTTAATGTTTCAGCTTCTTGAACTAAACGTAAGTCCATTCCTCCTTAGTTGGATCGCTGCAGCCCTCTTCCAACGGAAAGTAGTTTTTAGATGTGGCAGTTGGACTTCGGAACCAACAACAATATATCCTGGCCTACCACAGGGATCACCATTATCTCCGGTACTGTTCAACGCCTACACAGTGAGAATCACCAGTGAGCAGATCACTGGACCTGGCAGGACATTGTCATATGCCGATGATGTTTTAGTGTATCGTCAGGGGAAGGATAGAGAGGAGGTTGCTGTGGAACTACAAACCGAACTCAATCGCATAAGTACTTGGTGTGATGAAGCTGGGGCAATGGTCAACCCAACAAAGGCAACAGTGACTTGGTTCTCGTTGAATAATCATATTGTCAACACTCCAACACCAACGGTAATGCTGTGTTCAGAGACGGTGGAAAGAACGCAGGCAATGAATTACCTGGGGATACGGTTTGATCGAAGCCTTGCTTATAATGTGCACATAGACCAGGTGATAACAAAGGCCAAGCGGGGTTTGGCAGCGATGCGGGTGATGGCGGCAGCAAACTGTGAGCAGCGCCATCTATGTCTTCTGTACGAGGGGCTGGTCATGTCCGTTTTGGAATATGCAATGGCAATCCTGACTCTCAGCCATAAGCAGATGGAAAGGATACAGAATGAAGCTATGCGCATTATTCTTGGATGTACAAGAGATACAGCATGCAGGGCGATGCGCTACCTTCTTGGTTTTCCAACCATTGAAGAGAGAATACAAGGTTGCAGGGCACGCGCCTACCTCAGAATTAACGCAAACACACAACATCCACTGCATAGTGAAATTAGGAAGGTGAAGGGCAGCAGGTTAAAAAGAGGACGGTCGTGGATGGGTCAAGCCGAAGACATTCTTCAACAGGTGTGTTCACTTGAGGACTTAGAACCTGGCGAGGAGTGGGTGCAAGTGCCAACAGACTTCTGCACACCCTTTTCAGTTTGCATCCAACTAGATAGAAAATGCAGACATGAAAATCCGGCTGCTGTTGAGGCTGAAGTACAAGCGTTGATTTTCGAGAATTCGCTAGACGGTGACGCGGTCATCTACACAGATGGGTCGGTCGTCCGACATGTGAGAAGCTCATGGGCCTTTACAGCTCGGGCCGGAGGGAGAATTGTGAAGGAGGACTCTGGTGCTTTCACTGAAACCACAAGTAGCCTGACCATGGAAGTCATGGCAGTAAGTAAAGCAATAACATGGCTCGAGACACAGACATTCACTAGGGCTTGTTTCCTTAGCGACTCAATGAACATGATCAAGAGGATAGAGGAGGGGTCGATCCGAAGAGAATGGTCACTGCCTTTGGAGCGGTCTCGACTGGCAAAGATTAGTTTCATCTTCGTGCCAGGGCATGCGGGAGTACAAGGAAATGAGCGGGCTGACAAGCTCGCAGGTGAGGCTACTGTGGAGGGCGGACGCGCCATGGACCAGGCCGACATTCTGAATGCTCTACGAGAAGTAAGACTTTTGCGAGAACCAAGTGATGACTGTGAATCTACAACAATGGCCAGACTGCGAGAGCAGCAAATTAAAAGAGGGGTGGCCAAACAAGAACACTACGCAGGAAGCCAAAGAAGATTGATAAACCAACACAGAACTGGTGTCGTTAGCCGCTACACGTTGCGGGATTTGCTGAGGAGGGGATCCGAGCACTTATGGACTGAATGGTTCGATGTGCAATGAGGATGATCTGTCAACTAACTAACTAACTAACTTTATTACTACTCTCATATATGGGCTCTAACACAGTGTGATACTTTATTACTACTCTCATATATGGGCTCTAACACAGTGTGATACTTTATTACTACTCTCATATATGGGCTCTGACAACACAGTGTGATACTTTATTACTACTCTCATATATGGGCTCTGACAACACAATGTGATACTTTATTACTACTCTCATATATGGGCTCTAACACAGTGTGATACTTTATTACTACTCTCATATATGGGCTCTGACACAGTGTGATACTTTATTACTACTCTCATATATGGGCTCTGACAACACAATGTGATACTTTATTACTACTCTCATATATGGGCTCTGACAACACAATGTGATACTTTATTACTACTCTCATATATGGGCTCTAACACAGTGTGATACTTTATTACTACTCTCATATATGGGCTCTAACACAGTGTGATACTTTATTACTACTCTCATATATGGGCTCTAACACAGTGTGATACTTTATTACTACTCTCATATATGGGCTCTGACAACACAGTGTGATACTTTATTACTACTCTCATATATGGGCTCTAACACAGTGTGATAATTTATTACTTAGTTAGTCTTTCCTCTTGAGCCTAAGGCGGCGCATAGGGCAGAAGTCATGGCTCTCCATGCCTGGCGGTTCGCTGCTACCTGTTGTAGATCTTGGATATTTACTTGGCCATTGAATGAGCCTTCTCTAATGATGGTTCTACGCAGGGTCTCTCTTGGTCTTCCCCGTTTTCTTTTCCCTACTGGTGACCATATGAGGGCTTGTTAGGGGAGTTTTGTCTTGTCCATTCTGAGTACATGGCCGATGTAGTTCCAACGGCGTCTTCTTATGAAATTGGATACTGTATCTTGCTTAGTCTCTTGTCTTATTTGCATATTGGTTCTGAAGTCTGTCCAGTGGGTGTTTAGAAGTCTTCTAAGACATTTGTTCTCAAAATTATCTAATTTTTTATCTAAAGCTACCGTTGATTTCCAACTTTCACATCCATACGTTAACACTGGAATCACACAAGAGTTGAAGATTTTAAGTCTTGTGTGTTTGCTGAGTGTCTTTGACTTCCAGATGTTTGACAGTTTATTGAAGGCACCAGATGCCAGTGCGATTCTAGATGATATTTCTGGTGTTGAGTCCCCTGTAGATGTCATTTTGCTTCCTAGGTATGTGAAGCTGTTGACTTTTTCAAGAACGTAACTGTTCAATTTGGTGTCATCTGAACTGTTGGTAAGAACAATAGTCTTTGTTTTTGTGGTGTTAATTTGAAGACCAATTTGCCCTGAAACATTTTGGAGGTGGTTTATTTTCTCTTGGGCATCCGGGTGTGTTGAACTCAAAAGCACTATGTCGTCGGCAAAGTCCAGGTCTTCTAGAATTTTGTCAACCCAATGGATACCCATATTTGTGTTGTTTGTGCATTTGCGCATTACCCAATCGATAGCTGTTCCAAAAAGCATCGGTGATAAGACATAACCCTGTTTCACTCCTGTTTCGACTGAGAACCAGTCAGAGTTGCCTGTTTCTGTTCTTACGCAGCAACGTGTCTCTTTGTAGAAAGATTTTATGACGTTGGTATATTTGGTAGGAAAACCATAGATGTTAAGTAGATTCCAAAGTGATGGACGGTGGATACTGTCGAAGGCTTTTTGAAAGTCGACAAAGTTGGTGATTAATTTTGACTGGAATTCTACGGAGTCTTCAATGATTATTCTAAGGGTGAAAATGTGGTCTATGCATGACCGTTTTGGTCTGAAGCCAGCTTGTTCTTCTCTAAGCCTTTCATCTGTAGACTTTTTCAATCTCTCAAGTAACATGCTACAAAAAAGTTTTCCTGGTACTGACAATAGAGTGATACCACGTCAATTATTGCAATCAGACATATCGCCCTTTTTAGGCAGTTTGAAAATTACACCATCTTTCCACTGTTGTGGTGGGGATTCGCTTTGCCAGATTTCATTGATCAGCTGTAACAAACGTTGTAAGGTGTTCTCATCTGCTGCTTTGAGCATTTCTCCTGAGATGTCATCTTCACCAACAGCTTTGTTCTTCAATTTTTTGATGGCTGCTTTATTACTACTCTCATATATTAATTCTGTTGAAATTATTTGCCACAGGCTGTGGCTGACATAGATAGACATGATTGTTGAGTTATTACTACTGTTAGTAACCACTGTTATTGCTCTATACAAGTTATAGAAAGTGAAGGTGGTGGGATGTGTTTGCCTGGTTCAATCCTGAGCCAGCGGTGGGTTTTATTTAGCTGTGTGGTTCTAGTGTCAATCCACTCTTATAAAATGGCTACCTGGCAATTGTCTGGAAATGATCCTGGCAGGAAATATGACAGAAGGGAACTTCATCCCATCACATTAAAATAGGAACTAGTATATGAGAACTATGGCGATATCTGCTACATGATTACTCCTATCTTTAACATCAAATTATGTTCTTTCCTGGCAGATCTGTAACGTAATTACTCCTATCTTAAACACTAAATTATGTTCTTTCCTGGCAGATTTGCAACATAATTACTCCTATCTTAAACACTAAATTATGTTCTTTCCTGGCAGATCTGCTACATAATTACTCGTATCTTTAACGTCAAATTATGTTCTTTCCTGGCAGATCTGTATACACAGGATGCTGAGTCACAAGAATATTCTCAAATTCTATGGATATCGGAAAGCCAGCGAAGTGGAATACCTCTTTCTGAAGTATGCCAGCGGCGGAGAACTGTTTGACAGAATAGGTAAATGTCTGTATAATAGGGGACTTCAATGCAAAAGTAGGAAATCAAGGGGATAGATACACAGTAGGAAACTATGGTTTAGGAGAGAGAAATGAAAGAGGATACAGACTAGTAGAGTGGGCAAAAGAACAGGAAATGATTGTAGGAAACACCTGGTTCAAGCAACACCCTAGAAGATTATGGACCTGGAGGAGTCCTGATAGCAGGATTAGAAACCAGATTGATTACATTCTCATTAGCAGAAGATTTAGAAACGCCCTAACAGTAGCAAAAACAGTTCCAAGTGCTGATTGTTATAGTGACCACAGATTACTCACAGGAACATTGAGGATAAAGTTGAAGAAAGTCAAGTATACAACAGGGAACACTAAATATGATTTGTGTACATTGAGTAATGACAAGGAAGTACAAAACAAATTCAACATAGAAGTACAGAACAGATTTGAAATATTGTCTGATCTAGAGATCCTATTCCAGGATGTGGATGATCAATGGGAAATGTTAAAGAATTCAATCAATATGGCTGCAGAAACAACTATTCCAAAATTAAAGAAGGTGGGTCGTAAGAAATGGATGACTGAGGACATTTTACACTTAATGGAAACAAGAAGACTCAACAAAAATAATCCTGCCAAATATGAAGAAATTCACAGACAAGTCAGAATATTATGTAGGAAGGCAAAAGAATCATGGCTTGAGGAAAAGTGCTTAGAAATTGAAAAACAACACAACAGTCAAAATACCAAATTAGTGCACAAAAGGATTCAGGAACTTACTAATAAAAGAACAAGTACATCAACAGGCTGTCTAAGAACTAAAGATGGCAAAATCATAATAGAAAAAGATCAGATTCTACATGTATGGACAGATTATGTGAAAGACCTGTATAATGATAACAGAGAGGAACAGTATGCTATTAGATTTAATAATGAAGGACCAGCAATTTTAAAGATGGAGGTTCAAAATGTTCTTAAGCATATGAAAGCTGGCAAGGCCCCCGGTGCAGATAACATCACAACAGAAATGATTAAAGCTTTAGAAGAATTTGGACTAGAGCAAGTCACTAGACTGCTGAACACATTATATGATACTGGAGATATACCTTCTGAATTATGTAATTCTGTATTTATTGCAATCCCAAAGAAATCAGGAACCTTAGAATGTGATCAACATAGAACAATTAGTATAATGAGTCACATCACAAAGATTTTGTTACGAATTATCATGCAAAGAGTGAGGAAGAAAATACAACCTGAAATAGGGGAAGAACAATGTGGTTTTGTAGAAGGAAAGGGTACAGTAAATGCTGTGTATATGCTGCGAACAGTTATTGAACGTGCTTTAGAAGTAAACAAGGATATACATCTTTGCTTTATTGACTACACAAAGGCTTTTGATAGAGTAAGACATGTCAACATTGTGGATATGCTGGCAGATCTACAAATTGATGGGAAAGACATTAGACTTATAAAAAACATATATTGGAAACAACAAGCTGCCATAAGAATTGATAATGAAGTAGGACAATACCAACCTATTAAGAGAGGTGTTAGGCAGGGATGTGTAATGTCTCCAGATCTTTTTTCCTTATACAGTGAAAATATTTTCAGAAATGTAGAAGACCTAAATGGAATCAGCATAGGAGGACGAAACATAAATAACATTAGATATGCAGATGATACAGTATTGATTGCAGACAATGCACAGGATCTGCAACAATTAGTAGACGCTGTGGTTGTACACAGTGAGCAGCTGGGGTTGGAATTAAATTGTAGGAAGACACAGGTTATGGTCGTCACTAGGAAGAACGAAGTACCACAATGTAATATACAAGTAAATGGGAATATTCTTCAGCAAGTGAATCGGTTCAATTATCTCGGAACAGTCATAACATCTGATGGCAGATGCCTTGAAGAGATTAGAACAAGAATCGCCATTGCGAAGGTAGCCTTTAGCAAGATGAAAAACATTCTGACCAATAAAATGATGTCAATTGAAACGAGAAAAAGAGTGTTGAGGGGATACATAGAGCCTGTTCTTTTGTATGGATGTGAAACTTGGACAATGTGCAGTCAAGCTGAAAAACATCTGATGGCTGCAGAAATGTGGTTTCTGAGGAAAATGCAAAGAATACCATGGACAGATAGAAAAACCAATGACCAAGTACTACAAGAGACAAATGAAAATCGTAGATTGATTAGAGAAATTAGACGTAGACAGTCAAAATTTTTTGGACATGTTATGAGAAGAAATGGACTGGAGAACTTGGTGACAGCTGGCAAGATCGAGGGGAACAGACCAAGAGGAAGACCGAGAGGAAAATACCTGGATGGCTTGGCCACATGGCATGGACGAGACAGGAACACTGAGCTGATCCACGACTCTGGTGATCGAGTGAAATGGCGAATCATGACCGCCCACGCTTTCCGGCATGGCACATGATTGATTGATTGATTGTTCATCTAGTGTAAGACAATAGGTAAATGTCTGTTCATCTAGTGTAAGACAATAGGTAAATGTTTGTTCATCTAGTGTAAGACAGAAACTGGTCATATTGTTATTCGATTATGTGGTTGTTTCGGGATTTGAAATTTAAATATTGAGCACAACCCACTACTGGCAACGCCGATCGCATTCTGGTATGAACCTAAGGCCTATCCACGTCAACATGGAAGCACTATACTCGAGTTTCGCCCTCATTTGAGCTCGTCAGTAGTGCATATCCCTGACCGGATCCGGAAACAGTCCTGGATCACGCGTGTGAAGCGGGTGTGTAACCACGCGGCACACACTGGACACACCAAATTATCACAACAGAATACCACAACGCTACCCATCGTAGGCCATGCTCAAGATTGCCCAATCGCCGCGACCGACGTCCGTCAATCGATGGGACCCGAACGATCAGGACTTCTCACTGGCAAGGAACACCAGGCCTCCTAAATCCAGTGAGCAATAATCAATTGATTATGTGGTTGTTTCGGGATTTGAAATTTAAATATTGAGCACAACCCACTACTGGCAACGCCGATCGCATTCTGGTATGAACCTAAGGCCTATCCACGTCAACATGGAAGCACTATACTCGAGTTTCGCCCTCATTTGAGCTCGTCAGTAGTGCATATCCCTGACCGGATCCGGAAACAGTCCTGGATCACGCGTGTGAAGCGGGTGTGTAACCACGCGGCACACACTGGACACACCAAATTATCACAACAGAATACCACAACGCTACCCATCGTAGGCCATGCTCAAGATTGCCCAATCGCCGCGACCGACGTCCGTCAATCGATGGGACCCGAACGATCAGGACTTCTCACTGGCCGGATCCGGTCAGGGATATGCACTACTGACGAGCTCAAATGAGGGCGAAACTCGAGTATAGTGCTTCCATGTTGACGTGGATAGGCCTTAAGTTCATACCAGAATGCGATTGGCGTTGCCAGTAGTGGGTTGTGCTCAATATTTAAATATTGTTATTCAATTAATCATAAATCGACCAGGAATTTGTCTGCATTCAATTCTGGCACATTTAACATGGTACCAGCCAGTACTTGTGTGACCACGCTGCACTCAGTACTTGTGTGACCACGCTGCACTCAGTACTTGTGTGACCATACTGCACTCAGTACTTGTGTGACCATACTGCTACTTGTGTGACCATACTGCACTCAGTACGTGTGTGACCGTGCTGCATCAGTACTTGTGTGACCATACTGCACTCAGTACTTGTACTTGTGTGACCATGCTGCACTCAGTACTTGTACTTGTGTGACCATACTGCACTCAGTACTTGTGTGACCATACTGCACTCAGTACTTGTGTGACCATACTGCACTCAGTACTTGTGTGACCATACTTCATTCAGTACTTGTGTGACCATACTGCACTCAGTACTTGTGTGACCATACTGTACTCAGTACTTGTGTGACCATACTGCACTCAGTACTTGTGTGACCATACTGCACTCAATACTTGTGTGACCATGCTGCACTCAGTACTTGTGTGACCATACTGCACTCAGTACTTGTGTGACCATACTGCACTCAGTACTTGTGTGACCATACTGCTACTTGTGTGACCATACTGCACTCAGTACTTGTGTGACCATACTGCTACTTGTGTGACCATACTGCACTCAGTACTTGTGTGACAATACTGCACTCAGTACTTGTGTGACCATACTGCTACTTGTGTGACCATACTGCACTCAGTACTTGTGTGACCATACTGCTACTTGTGTGACCATACTGCACTCAGTACTTGTGTGACCATGCTGCACTCAGTACTTGTGTGACCATACTGTACTCAGTACTTGTGTGACCATACTGCACTCAGTACTTGTGTGACCATACTGTACTCAGTACTTGTGTGACCATGCTGCACTCAGTACTTGTGTGACCATACTGCACTCAGTACTTGTGTGACCATTCTGCACTCAGTACTTGTACTTGTGTGACCATTCTGCAATTAGTACTTGTACTTGTGTGACCATTCTGCACTCAGTGAGTTATGTGGTCAGTGTCTTGCTGACCCACAGGGCACTGTTTGGTGGCCATTTTGTGGGGCTGGAACCCATGCCTCTCGCAGTGCACTTTGTGGTGCCCATTTCATCAGGCTGGAGCAGCCCTGGAACCATATAGTGAACATGTCAATTCCCTGTTATCAGTGTTTACATTTTGTGTATATATCTTCAGTATTAACATGTTAGCAGTGTTACATTATCTAAGTATATCTTCAGTGTTAACATGTTAGCAGTGTTACATTATCTAAGTATATCTTCAGTGTTAACATGTTAGCAGTGTTACATTATCTAAGTATATCTTCAGTATTAACATGTTAGCAGTGTTACATTATCTAAGTATATCTTCAGTATTAACTTGTTAGCAATGTTACATTATCTAAGTATATCTTCAGTATTAACTTGTTAGCAGTGTTACATTATCTAAGTATATCTTCAGTATTAACATGTTAGCAGTGTTACATTATCTAAGTATATCTTCTGTATTAACTTGTTAGCAGTGTTACATTATCTATGTATATCTTCAGTATTAACATGTTAGCAGTGTTACATTATCTAAGTATATCTTCAGTATTAACTTGTTAGCAGTGTTACATTATCTAAGTATATCTTCAGTATTAACTTGTTAGCAGTGTTACATTATCTAAGTATATCTTCTGTATTAACTTGTTAGCAGTGTTACATTATCTAAGTATATCTTCTGTATTAACTTGTTAGCAGTGTTACATTATCTAAGTATATCTTCAGTATTAACTTGTTAGGAATGTTACATTATCTAAGTATATCTTCAGTATTAACTTGTTAGCAGTGTTACATTATCTAAGTATATCTTCAGTATTAACTTGTTAGCAGTGTTACATTATCTAAGTATATCTTCAGTATTAACTTGTTAGCAGTGTTACATTATCTAAGTATATCTTCTGTATTAACTTGTTAGCAGTGTTACATTATCTAAGTATATCTTCAGTATTAACTTGTTAGGAATGTTACATTATCTAAGTATATCTTCTGTATTAACATGTTAGCAGTGTTACATTATCTAAGTATATCTTCTGTATTAACTTGTTAGCAGTGTTACATTATCTAAGTATATCTTCTGTATTAACATGTTAGCAGTGTTACATTATCTAAGTATATCTTCTGTATTAACTTGTTAGCAGTGTTACATTATCTAAGTATATCTTCAGTATTAACTTGTTAGGACTGTTACATTATCTAAGTATATCTTCTGTATTAACTTGTTAGCAGTGTTACATTATCTAAGTATATCTTCAGTATTAACTTGTTAGGAATGTTACATTATCTAAGTATATCTTCAGTATTAACTTGTTAGGAATGTTAATTATCTGAACATTTAGAAAGTTAGAGTACAGCAGACTGCCAGAGTGAGTCATCTGAACATTTAGAAACTTAGAGTACAGAATCTTTCTTTACCATTCTCCCTCTGACATGAGCCATAAAGGTCCATGAATTTCTCACTCATCGAACGACCGAACCATCTGTGTAAATTATAGCATCACCCTCTAAATAATTCTGAAAGATCAAAGCCTGTACTTCCGCCTCTACAGCAACCGGATTTTTTTGTTTGCAATTTCTGTCTAGTTTAATGCAAACTGAAAAGGACGTACAGAACTCTGTTGGCAATTGTACCCACTCCTCGCCAGGTTCTAAGTCCTCAAGTGAACACACCTGTTGAAGAATGTCTTTGCATGACCCATCCATAACTTTCCTCTTTTTAACCTGCTGCCCTTTACCTTCTTAATTTCACTGTTGTAGAAAGAGGTAGAGGAAGGCAGCAAGAGAAATTGTAGTTGGCCATGCATCTTGGGTATGGGGACATACCAGCACTTGGGGTGATACATACAGCTGGAGGAATATGACTGCTTAATATGTGCATGATGATGATGTGTGTATATTGACATATATATGAATACTGATGACGTGAGCCTAGCCTTGTGCCCCTGCTGTTTCAGAGCCGGATGTTGGCATGCCTATCTCTGATGCCCTCAGACACTTTCACAGTCTGATTGAAGGAGTGGTGAGTTGTCTTTCTGCTGAATTCATCAACTATATTCATTACTTTGCTAGTTAAAACACCAGCCAATTATGAATTGTATTGTATTTCTGTTGGATTCATCAACTTGTGTGCAACTATATTCATTACTTTGATAGTTAATATCACAGCCCATTATGAATTGTATTTCTGTTGGATTCATCAACTTGTGTTGTCTATTCCCATGCTAGTTACAGTGTTGTCTATATTTTCATGCTGGTTACAGTGTGTTGTCTGTATTTCCGTGTTAGTGTGTTGTATGTATTCCCATGCTAGTATGTTGTCTGTATTCCCATGCTAGTGTGTTGTTCTTATTCCCATGTTAGTGCGTTATCCATATTCCCATGCTAGTGTGTTGTCTGTATTCCCATGCTAGTGTGTTGTCTGTATTCCCATGCTTGTGTGTTGTCTGTATTCCCATGCTTGTGTGTTCTCCTGTATTCCCATGCTAGTATGCTGTCTATTCCCATACTAGTGACAGATTGTTATACATCGCCCAAAGTCCAGTGCCGACCCATGCTGTCACGGTGACCTAAGTGAATCTAGCAATATTCTAGAAACCTTTCTGTTTCTGTCTTCTAGCTCTCTTACACAAGCACTCACACACAAACACTGACATCAGTTAAAATCCCATTTATCTATTCCAACTACCTTACTCTCACACAAACACTGACATCAGTTAAAATCCCATTTCTCTATTCAAGCTCTCTCACACAAACACTGACATCAGTTAAAATCCCATTTCTCTATTCAAGCTCTCTCACACAAACACTGACATCAGTTAAAATCCCATTTCTCTATTCAAGCTCTCTCACACAAACACTGACATCAGTTAAATTCCCATTTCTCTATTCAAGCTCTCTCACACAAACACTGACATCAGTTAAAATCCCATTTCTCTATTCAAGCTCTCTCACACAAACAGTGACATCAGTTAAAATCCAATTTCTCTATTCAAGCTGTCTTTCTCTCTAACACAAACACTGACATCAGTTAAAATCCCATTTCTCTATTCAAGCTCTCTCACACAAACACTGACATCAGTTAAAATCCCATTTCTCTATTCAAGCTGTCTTTCTCTCTCACACAAACACTGACATCAGTTAAAATCCCATTTCTCTATTCCAGCTCTCTCACACAAACACTGACATCAGTTAAAATCCCATTTCTCTATTCAAGCTCTCTCACACAAACACTGACATCAGTTAAAATCCCATTTCTCTATTCAAGCTGTCTTTCTCTCTCACACAAACACTGACATCAGTTAAAATCCCATTTCTCTATTCAAGCTCTCTTTCTCTTCTATTCAAGCTCTCTCACACAAACACTGACATCAGTCAAAATCCCATTTCTCTATTCAAGCTGCTAAACTCTCTCACACAAACACTGGCATCAGTTAAAATCCCATTTCTCTATTCAAGCTGCCTTCCTCTCACATACAAACACTGACATCAGGTAGCAACAAAGCTTGTCTCAGTGTGACAGCACAAACCGCCATCACTACTGTAACATCCCCCAGATCTGTGGTCATCATTTACTGTAACATCCCAGATCTGTGGTCATCATTTACTGGAGAATCTGCATCAAGTGCTTGATACAACTGTTGGCTTGGTGTTTCAGGAATATTTGCACAGTCGTGGGGTGTGCCACAGAGACCTGAAACCTGAGAATCTGCTGCTGGATGAGAATGGTATGTGAGTTAATCTGACTTTTGTTGGATGAGTATGATGGTTATGCTGTCTTTTGTTGGTTGAGTGTGGGTTATACTGTATTTTGTTGGATAAATATGTGGATTATACTTTTTTGTTGTTGGATGAATATGTGGATTATACTGTATTTTGTTGGATGAGTATGTTGGTTATATTGTCTTTTGTTGTTTGAGTGTACAGTGAAAATATTTTCAGAAATATGGAAGGAATCAACATTGGGGGAAGATACATCAATAACATTAGGTATGCATATGATACAGTCTTGATTGCAGACAATGAACAAGACCCGCAAAATTTAGTAGATGCAATTGATGCACACAGTGAACAACTAGGATTAGAATTGAATTGTAAGAAGACACAGATTATGGTCATCACTGGGAAGAAGGAAATACCACAATGTAATATACAAGTAAATGGGCATATTCTTAAACAAGTGATCGGTACTGTTATCTCGGAACAGTCATAACATCTGATGGGAGATGCCTTGAAGAGATTAGAATAAGAATTGCCATTGCGAAGGTAGCCTTTTGCAAGATGAAAAACATACTGACCTATAAAAAGATGTCAATTGAAATGAGAAAAAGAGTGTTGAAGTGCTACATAGAACCTGTACTTTTGTATGGATGTGAAGCGTGGACAATGAGCAGACAAGCTGAAAAACATTTGATGGTTGTGGAAATGTGGTTTCTGGGGAAAATGCAAAGAATACCATGGACAGACAGAAAAACCAATGAACAAGTCCTTCAAGAAACAAATAAAGATCGTAAACTGATTAGAGACATTAGACGTAGACAGTCAAAATTTTTTGGGCATGTTATGAGAAGAAATGAATTGGAGAACTTGGTGACAACTGGCAAGCTCGAAGGGAAGAGACCAAGGGGAAGACCGGGAAGTAAATACCTGGATGGCTTGGCCACGTGGCATGGTCTAGACAGAAACACGGAGCTGATCCATGCCTCTGGTGATCAAGTGAGATGGCAAAACATTACTGCTCACGCTTATCGGCATGGCACATGATGGATGGATATTGTTTTAGTACATCCTAATTCTCCACGTTTGTTGTGATTCCCAAAATGATTGGTGCAGTTAAAGTGGAGAGGGCCAGGTCTGGGGGACCACTGGAGATGTTCACTGAAACATTCTGTCTGCTTCCTGTCAGTGTCACAGATATTCACTGAAACATTCTGTCTTCTTCCTGTCAGTGTCACAGATATTCACTGAAGCAATCTGTCTGTCACAGATGTTCACTGAAACAATCTGTCTGCTTCCTGTCAGTGTCACAGATATTCACTGAAACATTCTGTCTGCTTCCTGTCAATGTCACAGATATTCACTGAAACAATCTGTCTGCTTCATGTCTTTCACAGATGTTCACTGAAACAATCTGTCTGCTTCCTGTCATTGTCACAGATGTTCACTGAAACAATCTGTCTGCTTCCTGTCATCGTCACAGATGTTCACTGAAACATTCTGTCTGCTTCCTGTCAGTGTCACAGATATTCACTGAAACATTGTCTGTTTCCTGTCAGTGTCACAGATATTCACTGAAACAATCTGTCTGCTTCCTGTCAGTGTCACAGATGTTCACTGAAACATTCTGTCTGCTTCCTGTCAGTGTCACAGATGTTCACTGAAACATTCTGTCTGCTTCCTGTCAGTGTCACAGATGTTCACTGAAACATTCTGTCTGCTTCCTGTCAGTGTCACAGATGTTCACTGAAACAATCTGTCTGCTTTCTGTCAGTGTCACAGATGTTCACTGAAACATTCTGTCTGCTTCCAGTCAGTGTCACAGATGTTCACTGAAACATTTTGTCTGCTTCCAGTCAGTGTCACAGATGTTCATTGAAACATTTTGTCTGTTTCCAGTCAGTGTCACAGATGTGGGCCAGTCAGTGTCACAGATGTATGCCAGTCAGTGTCACAGATGTGGGCCAGTCAGTGTCACAGATGTGGGCCAGTCAGTGTCACAAATGTGGGAGTGTCACAAATGTGGGCCAGTCAGTGTCACATATGTGGGCCAGTCAGTGTCACAGATGTGGGCCTGTCAGTGTCACAGATGTGGGCCAGTCAGTGTCACAGATGTGGGCCAGTCAGTGTCACAGATGTGGGCCAGTCAGTGTCACAGATGTGGGCCAGTCAGTGTCACAGATGTATGCCAGTCAGTGTCACAGATGTATGCCAGTCAGTGTCACAGATGTTCTGTCAGTGTCACAGATGTGGGCCAGTCAGTGTCACAGATGTGGGCCAGTCAGTGTCACAAATGTGGGAGTGTCACAAATGTGGGCCAGTCAGTGTCACATATGTGGGCCAGTCAGTGTCACAGATGTGGGCCTGTCAGTGTCACAGATGTGGGCCAGTCAGTGTCACAGATGTGGGCCAGTCAGTGTCACAGATGTGGGCCAGTCAGTGTCACAGATGTGGGCCAGTCAGTGTCACAGATGTGAGCCAGTCAGTGTCACAGATGTGGGCCAGTCAGTGTCACAGATGTGGGCCAGTCGGTGTCACAGATGTGGGCCAGTCGGTGTCACATATGTGAGCCAGTCGGTGTCACAGATGTGGGCCAACCAGTGTCACAGATGTGGGCCAGTCAGTGTCACAGATGTAGGCCAGTCAGTGTCACAGATGTGAGCCAGTCAGTGTCACAGATGTGGGCCAGTCAGTGTCACAGATGTGGGCCAGTCAGTGTCACAGATGTGGGCCAGTCAGTGTCACAGATGTGGGCCAGTCAGTGTCACAGATGTGGCCAGTCACAGATGTGGGCCAGTAAGTGTCACAGATGTGGGCCAGTAAGTGTCACAGATGTGGGAGTGTCACAGATGTGGGCCAGTCAGTGTCACAGATGTGGGAGTGTCACAGATGTGGGAGTGTCACAGATGTGGGCTAGTCAGTGTCACAGATGTGGGAGTGTCAAGATGTGGGCCAGTCAGTGTCACAGATGTGGGAGTGTCACAGATGTGGGCCATTCAGTGTCACAGATGTGGGCCATTCAGTGTCACAGATGTGGGCCATTCAGTGTCACAGATGTGGGAGTGTCACAGATGTGGGCCAGTCAGTGTCACAGATGTGGGAGTGTCACAGATGTGGGCCAGTCAGTGTCACAGATGTGGGCCTGTCAGTGTCACAGATGTGGGCCAGTCAGTGTCACAGATGTGAGAGTGTCACAGATGTGGGCCAGTCAGTATCACAGATGTGGGCCAGTCAGTGTCACAGATGTGGGAGTGTCACAGATGTGGGTGTGTCACAGATGTGGGAGTGTCACAGGTGTGGGTTAGTCAGTGTCACAGATGTGGGAGTGTCAAGATGTGGGCCAGTCAGTGTCACAGATGTGGGAGTGTCACAGATTTGGGCCATTCAGTGTCACAGATGTGGGAGTGTCACAGATGTGGGCCAGTCAGTGTCACAGATGTGGGAGTGTCACAGATGTGGGCCAGTCAGTGTCACAGATGTGGGAGTGTCACAGATGTGGGCCTGTCAGTGTCACAGATGTGGGGCAGTCAGTGTCACAGATGTGGGAGTGTCACAGATGTATGCCAGTCAATGTCACAGAAGTTCACTGAAACATTCTGTCTGCTTCCTGTCAGTTTCACAGATGTGGGCCGTGTAAAATGCGTTGCAAATAATGGCCTAGACTAGGCTGTGAGCTTCAGATATTTATTTTTTGTTACCATGTATTTTATCCGCATCAGGGTAGGTTGGTTTGAATCTTTAAAATTGGCTTGTTTATGTTTCTGTAATTAAACAATTGTTGTGTCTCAGTTGATCGACCATTTGATGCATGTCTTCTCATCAGTGGTGTAGAAAAGAACATCCCAGCAGCTTGGTTATACTTGTACAGCTGTTTATGTTTCTGTAATTAAACAATTGTAGTGTCTCAGTTGATTGACCATTTGATGCATGTCTTCTCATCAGTGGTGTAGAAAAGAACATCCCAGCAGCTTGGTTATACTTGTACAGCTGTTTATGTTTCTTGTATTAAACAAGGGCTGCCTCTCAGTCGGCCATGTTGATGTGTGTCTTCTCGTCTGCACAGATGTCCTTCAGATCACTGACTTTGGGATGGCTACAGTGTTCAGGTACCAGGGCCAGGAGAGGGAAGTCAGTCGCATGTGCGGCACCAAACCGTACACAGCACCGGAGGTTCTCAAAGGTGTACCCTACAGGGCTGAGCCTGCCGATGTGTGGTCATGTGGTATCATTTTAGTCACTCTTCTTGCTGGAGGTAAGCTTACACAAATGTCTCTTGTGGTGCCAACTTTAACCATCAGCTGTTATGTCTCTCTCTTTGTCGTGTAACTGTCAACTTAATTTATTAAATTGTAATTAGACATGCAAATCTGTAATTTTGTCAAATTAGAGATCACTGAAAATGTTTTTTCTTGTCAATTACGTAAAGGGATGTCAACAGATGGTTTAGTGATTTGATTTGTATTGAATTATTCAAACTTGAGCTGAATATTTCTTTTGTAGCCTTCATGTCTGAACTAGAGCGGAATGCGATGACATTACAACAGACGTACATTTCAATCTGCTATTGCATCCTTGCTTTCAGTGTTTCGAAGGTGTCAGGTATGTTGTCTATTTCGACCGCCATGGGTCAGTTCACACGGGTCTGGCTGACCATCTTACCTCTCAGTTGGGGATTTTGCAAAGAGGTGTCAGGCATTTTCTCACGCCGGAATTTAGCTGTACTCTGCTGTTGGGGGAATGTGATTTTCCATCCTTTGAAAGAAAGCCGACCATTCGCTTTGTGTGGCAGCTCAACTGGCGGGAAATAGCATATCAATTAGAAATGCTGGGCCATGTGGTGCCTTTGTATTTTTCCCTCTTTAGTTTTACTATTTTTCTTGTGAACTTTTATTCCTTGGTTTTGGAATTAAAGATATATTCTGGTGCTGCCGAGGCGTTTCGTCACATGTACCAGTTGATAAATTTGCACTGATTGAGTCTGACACTAGGACAGGTCCTGCAGTACCAGAGGATAAATCTACACTCATTGTGTCTGACACAAGGACATTTCCTGCAGTACCAGACAATAAATCTACACTCATTGTGTCTAATACTAGGACAGGTCCTTCAGTACCAAATGATAAATCTACACACATTGTGTCTGACACCATGACATTTCCAGCTGTACCAGATGATAAATCTACACCCATTGTGTCGGACACTAGGACAGGTCCTGTAGTACTAGTTGATAAATCTACACACATTGCGTCTGACACCATGACAGGTCCTGCAGTACCAGACAATAAATCTACACCCATTGTGTCGGACACTATGACATGTCCTGCAGTACCAAATGATAAATCTACACACATGGTCTGACACTAGGAAATGTCTAGCAGTACCAAATGATAAATCTACACCCATTATGTCTGACACCATGACATGTCCAGTGGTACCAGATGATAAATCTACACACATGGTCTGACACTAGGAAATGTCTAGCTGTACCAGATGATAAATCTACACTCATCACAGCCATGTTGTCTGGTACAGGTGCCTTTCCTCCCTTCAAGTAATGCTGTGTATCCTCAACCTCTACCGCAAGTATTGCACGATCTTCACCATCGTCTTAAACATTTGCACCCAGCCTCTCGTCATCCCATAGCTCATCTATGTTCTCTTCTTATTCTTTCATTCACTTGAAATATGTCTATAACTGCAATTTTGTCTCTTGTATGAATTTAACTGCATTTTTTAGTTCACTCAGCGGTCCATATAGTTCTATGTTCTCTCAATGCACACATTTTATGTTTGGCCTGCTTATCTTATGCCATTCTTCAAGTTTACACATCCAGTGGTAAAAATCCAAGGATGAGGCATCCCCTCATTGGGAGGAGACAAGTTAGTTGGTGAGGCAGCTATCTTTATCAAATATCCCAAATGTCCGTGACTGCACAATTGGCAGATAAGAGGATTCAACCATAACCTCTCTGTTGTCTTGAAAGGTCTGGCTATGTAAAGGCCAGTGAGTTTGATATCCTGAAATGTGCAGCTGTATTCTTTTTACCAATTGCTGATGCTTATTTCAATTATCCAGAGCTGCCTTGGGATGCCCCAGTTCAGAGAGACAAGATGTACAGAACCTGGAAGGAATGTTGCATCACCAGCACACCCTGGAACAAGATCAACACGTTGGCTCTGTGTAAGTTCTATCTTAGCCTGCTCTTGATTTCTGTCTAATAACATAAGGGGTCAAATCACTCAGAGGGGGCAGACAGACTGTCTAAGTTCTATCTTAGCCTGCTCTTGATTTCTGTCTAATAACATAAGGGGTCAAATCACTCAGAGGGGGCAGACAGACTTTGTCTAAGTTCTATCTTAGCCTGCTCTTGATTTCTGTCTAATAACATAAGGGGTCAAATCACTCAGAGGGGGCAGGCAGACTCTGTCTAAGTTCTATCTTAGCCTGCTCGTGATTTCTGTCTAATAACATAAGGGGTCAAATCACTCAGAGGGGGCAGGCAGACTTTGTCTAAGTTCTATCTTAGCCTGCTCTTGATTTCTGTCTAATAACATAAGGGGTCAAATCACTCAGAGACTACCAGAGAGGACAGACAGACTGTGTAAGTTCTATCTTAGCTTGCTCATGATTTCTGCCTCATACAATAGAAGGTCAAATAACTAAGGGGGTCATATCACTCAGAGGCTACCAGAGAGGACAGACAGACTGTGTAAGTTCTATCTTAGCCTGACCATGATTTCTGCCTCATACAATAGGGGGTCAAATCACTCAGAGGCTACCAGATAGGGCAGACAGACTTCTATCTTAGCCTGGCCATGATTTCTGTCTAATAACATAAGGGGTCAAATCACTAAGGGGGTCAAATCACTCAGAGGCGACCAGATAGGGCAGACAGACTGTGTAAGTTCTATCTTAGCCTGGCCATGATTTCTGTCTCATACAATAGAAGGTCAAATAACTAAGGGGGTCATATTGTCACAGTGTGTAAATGAACAAGGGCTCTTACAAGTCTGGTAGAAATCATAAATCCAGTTTATTAAACGTTTAGGTCGACAAAGACTCTGAATATTATACAAACGTGGCAACAGCCTGCCTTCTAGGGCTGGGTTCTGATGTACACTAACTTGACTACCCACTACGTCACGACTTGAGCATCTCTCCTCTCGTTCGACCCCGATGCTCAATCGTGCTGTAGCTGTTTCCCACCTAAATACTACTAAAACCCGTACCTCTGTTACACCTCCCTATGTTTTTCTAAAGAATTTTTCCTATAAAGGAAAAATTCTTTACTCCCAACTCTCTTACTCTATTCCCTCTTTTTCCTTAACTCCCACATTTCCTCTAATCTTCCCCAAACCAACTCAATTTTGAGTATATATTATATCCTTTAACCCTTCTCCCGGTTATATTGTCAGCTAGTAACCCACTATATACTTCTTCTTCGATTCTACTTTGTACAATATATCATACCACGTATAGTAACTCTTTTAAAGTAAACACTCCTTCTCCCCTTTCTTTAATTCTTACAGTTCCCAAATCTCCCTAAACCACTTTATGTTAAGTAACCCAATCTATTTCCCCAAACTATATAGCCATCCACTATATATTTCTGGTCCTTTCTTGGCTCCTTGAGTTTCAGTATCAAATATACATATGTATCATAAGAAGAATAGTTCGTATAATCGTTATTGTACACATGGCATTATAAAATCTCTCACTCCTTCACAACACAAGACAACCAGAAACAACGTAGTTAGAAAAAGTAAAGAAGGGGTGCGCACCCAGTGTAAAGCATAAAGAATGAATAGTCAACATGATCACATCTACATACAGTAATGCATAGTCCACATAACCACATTTACCTCCCTTGCCAATAAAAAAAATTTTGTACAACAATTTTTTTAAAATACGTCTTATGAAAATAGATCTTTGTTCTCTATAAACCAAGTTGACATACGTTTTCTCAAGATTTATATATATATAACATTTATATTGCCATCCACAATCTTGTCTATATTTCCGTCACCTCACCTTTTACCACGAGCCAATGTTCATATTCTATGAACATTATCAATTTAATTAACGCTGGTTTTTCACAGCACCTATTTCTTGCCCCCTCACATCCCATAATATTTATATAAACACTCCCGCTTATATGCTGCCATTCACAGTCTCCCCCCTCCTTTTTCTTCCTATAATGCTGACTTTAATGCAGCTCCTATTTTCTAATACTTCATATCCATAAGAACCTCTTCATGCCGACTATCTATATGTCTCTCTATTAGCCCTCAGTATGTGTCTCTCTGTTAGCCCTCATATTATTTTCTTTATTCCAGCCAACACCATAACTACTTGAAAATTAACTTACTTAATTAAATTTATAACTATGTAACCTAATACACGAAACAACTTAATTAACTTAAACGAAATAAAATCAAAACAAGATAACCCCCAACTCATTCAAAGAAAACAGATTTTAAAATAATACAACATGCATCTCATCAAATCAAAATAAAATTTTCTAATACTACCTAACACTATTGGTCTCTTTTACGGACCAACAGTTTGTACGTAAAAGTCTAAGAACACAATAACCCTATTCTAAAATCAAGTAACAACAATCATATTACAGGAGCAAATTAAGCAAAGAAAAAACATATTATATATGAGGCATTACAAACTCAGACTCAATAAAACAAGTGTCTTCTCGCTAAAGAGAAGTTCTTCAAAAAAAATTATAATTCACATAGAATTATCTACTTAAAGTAACCAAGCAAAATTTTCCTCCTATACGAATCAACGTAAGTCATATCTATTCACTCAAGTCACTCCATTGTTTTTATAAGCAAGAAACTGAAACCATTCACCGCCAGGTCTATATATATCTATATCTGTTATTTACAGACCAAATTCTAATTTAAAACAATATCTGTTCTTTTCGTACAAGCCTTTAACTAACAATGGCCGTATTATCTACACCCCAATTGCTTCTCGTGGACATATTCCTGTAACTACTTAATCATTACCATACACCACGATATTCCTAGCAGCAGTAAAAACTTGTCTATTTACTATATAGTACAACTACCTGCTGTACCATTGATTAACTTATCCATCCAATAAGAAACCAAAACATAATATCAACCAGCAATTCCGTCACTGAGAGAACAAAAATATATATATACCTCAGTCGAACCTACATCCATTGTTTGACTACTCCTCCAGATCATTTATAAAAAGTATCAACAGAAGCCTTTTCCATTTCCACCGTCTCACACACTTCATCAGGTATCTCTTTCCTTAAAGCCTGAAACTTACATCTTGCAATCTGCAATATTTTCTATCAATTTATCTCTTACGTTTCCACTTCTTCAACAACTCCAAGTTTCTCTGTATCAATGCTATCTCTACATCTATATCATCCTCCCCGTATAATCTATCATCCTCCTCCATACTACTAATTGACTCTGATTTCTCATCCATTTCTTCTTCTTCATCTGTATTTCTCTCGTTAGCAGCCGCTAATCTCTTCCGTTCAATATCCCATCTAATTTGTCTATCACTATTTCTTAAGGACCTTTCCAGTAAAGGCATATCTTCACCGCTTGTTGAATACTCTCTAATTCTCCTCTGTCTTTTCACTTCTCTTTCTCTTTGTTTATCCATTCTTCTTTTTGTTGCTTGTCTAGTATTTTTAAATGGAGCACCCATTTCTTCTTCCATAGATTCTACAGTATCACAATGACTCTCCTTCACCTTTTCTTCTAGCATCGTTTTCGGTATTGTTTGTTCTTGAGTATCATCGTAGCCTGGAGCCGTTTTTAACTGACTGTGTGTCGGATCCTTTCTAAAAGCTGGGGTTATTGTAGTCCCCCTGATGACTCGTTCATCTAAGTATCCGGTGTCTGAACAATAATTATTATTATAATTATCATTTTCGTTCTCATCATCATCTCTTCTTAAGTGTTCCACGTGTGCCCTTGCCACATGTCCCGTCACCTGGTTCTTAATACTATACGACACATTTCCTAGCCTTTCTATAACATAATAACCTGGGACCCAACGATCATCAAACTTAGAGTTCCTTCTATGCTTTTTGTAATACACTCTATCTCCTACTTTAAACTCCTGTAACTTTGTATTCAGGTTTTTGTACTTTTTCTGTCTTTCTCTAGCTTTAACTATATTATTCTTCAACCTCATGTGTGCTTTATGCATTTCTTGTATAATGGTCTCCTGAAAGTCTTCTCCCATATACTTCCGTCTTGGTTTTAAGAGATTATCTATTGGTAATACTGGTTCTCTCCCGTGTATTAAATAAAATGGTGAAAAGCCTGTGCTCTCATTTTGATTTGTGCGTATGGCGCCAAGTGCTGGTCCTAAAAATAAATCCCAGTCTTGTTCATGTTCATCCACAATCGTTGCTATAATATCATATAATGTCCGATGTTGTCGTTCGTTTTTAGCATTTGAAGAAGGTCTATAGTATGAGGTCTTTATATGTTTTATATTTAAATCCTTTAACAACTTTTCGAATTTTTTATTTACAAATTCTCTACCATTATCCGTAAGTATACTTTGTGGGCAACTAAATCTTGGTACGAACTCTTGTAAAAAAATATTAATGACTGTATCTGCGCTCTTATCTGGAATTGCATAAACTTCCGGCCAAAGACTGTAGGCGTCTACTATATGAATCAAATACACGTTTCCTGACAATGTTCTAGGGTGTGGACCTGATATATCTAAACTAATCTTTTGCATTGGGAACTGAGGAATATCTGTATCTTGTAAGGGACACTTAATTGTTTTCATATTCCTTAACCTGCATTTTTCACACGTATCTACATATTTGCAAGCAGATTTAAACAAATTTGGCCAATAATATTTGCTCGTAAGTGCTTTCACCAACTTGTCCCGACCGAGATGTCCATTTTCATTGTGATATGCTTTTAAAACTTCATTTTCTAAATGTTTTGGAATATATTTCCTTAGCTGTTCGTTCCTTTCACACATATAGTATAACTGTCCATCCTCTTGTAAAACCAAATAATTCTTCTTATATTTGTTCTCCTCCGTTTCACTTAATTTCTGTTTTATTTGTAAGACTTTTGGATCTAATTCCTGTTCTTCTTTCATACTAAACTGTGCTAAATGTGGGTCTTCTTCCACTCTATGTTCAGCCTCCTGATCCGATGGTAAACTCTCAAAGTCTTCTCCATTTATTATGGCAGAATCTAAAATATTTACTTGCCAGTTTCGATCGTCAATCTCTGGTTCTCCTTCATCTTCTGTGTCACCTGACGACTGTGGGTAGGGAATCCTAGATAATAAATCAGCGCATGTGTTAATCCTACCTGGAATGTACTCAATTTTCGTATTGTATCCCTGTAGATTCAATGCCCACGTCTGTATTTTCCTGTTCTGCACTGGAGCTTCTAAAAAAGACTTTAAAGGCATATGATCAGTTCTAATAACAAAATTTGCGTTATGTAAGTAGTAATTTAGTTTCTGAAGGGCATAATGAATGGCATACGCTTCTTTTTCAATAGTCGTCCATTTGCGTTGAGATTTGCTAAGTTTATGAGATAAGAAGTAAATTGGCCTTTCATTTTTAACCCCTGGTATTCCAGACTCTTTTCCTTCATATGGTTGAACCAAACATGCTCCTATTGCATTGTCCGAAGCATCTGTGTACAGTATTAACTGTTTGTTTAAATCTGGATGCGTCAATAATGGTACCAGTGTTAAGCTGTTTTTTAAATACTCGAACGCTTTTTGACACTCATCATCCCACTTAAATCTAGCGTATTTGCCTGTTAAATTTGTAATAGGTTCTGCTATCTTTGAAAACGCCGGGACAAACCGCCTATAATACGCACAAGTTCCTATAAACGCACGCACTTCCTTAACATTAGTTGGAGGAGGTAACTCTTTAATAACCTTTATCTTTTCCTGGTCGGGTTTTATTCCGTCTCTATTTATAATATAACCCAAATATTTTGTTTCTGTCTTTAAAAACTGGCACTTACTAAGTTTCAATTTAACGTCATGTACCCTTAATCTATTGAATACTAATCTAATATGTTTTAAATGATCAACCACATCTCCTGTCGTAAAAATCAGAATATCGTCTATATAGGCTAGTGCAAACCTTTGCATACCTTCTAATACTTCATTTATTAAGAGCATGTAGTGAGACGGCGCAGTTTTGACTCCAAAAGGCATTCGTAAGAATTCGTAAGAACCCATATGAGTACAGAAAGCACTTTTCTTTTGAGTGTCCTTCGACATCGGAATACACCAGAACCCTGATCTTGCGTCTAGCGTCGTGAAATATGTAGAGCCATTAAGCAGCCCCAAAATATCATCAATTACCGGCAGTGGGTATGCTACATTCTTAGTGATTTTGTTCAACGCCCTGTAGTCGCAACAGAAACGACTCGAACCATCAGGTTTGGCCACGATGACGACCGGAGATGACCATTCCGACTTCGACCTTGTTATTATTCCTGCTTTCAACATATCTTCTATTGCCTTTTCCACGATTTCTCTATTTCTTAATGGAGTTCTATATGGTTTTAAACTAATTGGTGGATGGTCTCCCGTATCTATTTCCATTGTAACTGTTTGTGTCTTTCCCAATTCTAAATCATTAATTGCAAATACATCCTGATTTTGCTTTATAAGTTGCTCTAACACTTCCTTATTTTCTGGCGGAGCTTTTAACTGTGCCAACAATTCTTGTTCCCTTGTCATTTTGTCTAGTGAATGTATTTGAACTGTATTTCTTCTGGATGGATGGATCAATTCATCCATTCTGACGTTCCCTCTTCTTCCGCGTCCGCGTCTGTTATTAAGTCTTTCACTAGAAGTTTCTGAATAACGTGTTCCCGACATTTCTGCTCTATCCGCTGCCAATATGTCACTAATGTTATCTTCTAATTTAGCTATTACACATCCTCTGTATAATTTGATTTCTCTACCTGTGTTGTTGATAACCATCACTGGAAAGTTAAGTGTTTATCCAACTCTATTATTCCATCCGGAACTTCTAAACCAGGCTCACCAATTACTTCCTCTTGCAACTCAGTGATTCTGACTGTTTTTCCTGCCACATAATATGGGTTTCTCTTCAGCTTGGCTTGTATCAAATTAACCTACTGTGGTTTTAACGTCGTGGACATTTTAACTCTAACTAGTGCTGATATATGCATGTCTTCCTCCATATCTACATAGACGTCCCTGAATTTTAATTTATGTAAATCAAAAAAAAGTCTTACTCCATTTTTTATTAAAAAATCTCTTCCTATCAGCATGTTTCTATTTAAATCCTTCACTACATGAAAAAGATGTCTTATGTTGACCCCTCCTAACTTAAAATTTATCATTGTTTGTCCAATTACTTGTAAATTCTGTCCAGTAACAGAGTGTAAATTACTATGACTCTTAAATACTCTACAATTTCTCACTACTTTGTATAGAAAACTTTCTTTTACTACACTAACCTGAGCTCCCGAATCAATTAATGTACGAATTCTATACTTTCCTACTTCTATTATACAAGAACTATAATCTGTTTTATTTTCTATAAACTGCTTGACTTCATCTAGTTGAAAATATTCTCTGTTCGTCCTAGTATACCTGTTATTAACGTATTCTTTAAACCTTGGAACCTTATTATTTCCCTTCCTACTCCAGGTCCCATTTAATAGGTAGGGCGCCGGTTTTCCTGCGTTGTTCTTGTACCTGTAAAATTTCTGTGTCTATCTTCTACACTCCTATTCAACCTGCTATTGTCACTTCTACTTTGTATATTCAACTGGACACGCCTGTTACCACAAAAACGAGACAAATGTCCGCGCTGGCCACACAACCAACAGACCATATTTGTGCTGTTTGTTCTACCCAGTGTCTCACCCGTAGGGCACCTCACCTGTCTTCTCTCGTCATAATCACTTCTATTCCTACCTTGCAACGTCTGTATACCTCCTCTCCTATTCCATCCGAACCTTGTTTGTCCTATTTCCATAGGCTCCTCAACTCTGTCTTCTCGACTAGTTCCTATTTCTCGTCCTGTTCTCAATCTAAATCTACGTCTCAAATTTTCTTCTTGTACCGCGATATCTACCGCTTGTGACAACCTCTCAGGGTTTTCCCTCATCAGCTTAAATTTCAAACCATCGGATTTTATGCCATCTACAAAAATGCCGACTAACATCCTCTCTACCTCTTCTCCTTGTACATTCTGTCCCAAGAATGCCTCTTCAGCCAGGTTAATCAACCTATCGCTGAACAACTGTACCGTCTCTCCACTATTTTGTTTAGACTGTCTCAACACCGAAAACGCATGTTGTGGATCCGTTATTTCTGCGTATTTGTGTGCCAGGTCATCCTTAAACTGCTCCCATGTCTCATTTACTCTAGCCTCTAATTTTCTTCTAATATGCTGTGAAACTGGTTCTGTGGCTGCCTGATATGCAAGTCTCATTTTCTCTTCATCTGATGCAGATACTAAATACGCATATTTTTCTATGGAAGTTATCCATTTCTTAAACTCCCTGGCCTGTCCACTAAACTTAACAATTTCAGTTGTCATTCCCTGTTGTTTTATGACCGTATGAAGTCTATCTACCGCTGTTCCCACTCCCAACAAAACGTGTGCTACTGAATCTTGTTCTGTCATGTTAAAATATTTATACTTGTACAAGCAAACAAACAATCAATTCTTATTAACCCTTTAACGGGCATAGCGCCTGATAGCGTTCGATGCGTTAAACGGGTGTAGCGCCCAATCGCGTCTTTGACGACTAGTCGTTTTAAAAATGCGATCTCTCGGTTTTCCGACACTTCCGATGACTACTTTCACTTTCGCCGATAGCTTGACAACGTGGCCGCCATTTGTAAACGCGCTACAATGACTTTGAACAGACTTTAACTGACTTTTTTTGATAGTTTTCGGGATTTTTACGCTGTTTTTCAAAATGGATTTCGGCGATTCTTCAAGTGATAGCCGAGATTTCGCTCTGTTCAATTTAAATGACATTAAAGGGCACGAAGTTGATTATTAATCGGAGCTAGATATCAGTGCAAAGCGTTACTTTGCATTAGCAGTCGTGAGTCGGACTTTAAAGAAAGTGATTATGATTCTGAAAATGTGTTTGTAAATTGCCGTATAGATGACGGAAAATCACAAACAACATGCCGTATTTCGTAAATATTTGTGTTCATATATGGATTACCGGCAACAATCACGTGAGTAACATATTCTGCATGCTTTTCCCTTCATTGTGTTGTTTATTTAACTAAAATCGGTTGACTAACACCTTATTTGTGATGTTTTTACTAACGCGACCCGAAATTTTACAGAACCTGAAAAAATCTTGCCCGTTCAGGGCTACAAAACGGACAAGCATCTGCCCTGTAAAGGGTTAATATCTAAATTAATTAACTAAAGGATGTTATCGTCCTCCTGAAATTCAATTATTTTCTATCTAATATCAAATATGTTACCCTTTTTCTTGTTGAGGTTATCTTTCCAACCGGTTTCAGTAAGGACCAAAAATGTTCAACTGGGCTCGACAGGTACGACTGTACTCCACAGGGCTTGATAGGGCACGACAAAACCTCACAGGCCTTGATAGGGCACGACAAGACTTTACAGGCCTCGATAGGGCACGACAAGACTTTACAGGCCTCGATAGGGCACGACAAGACTTTACAGGCCTCGATAGGGCACGACAAAACCTTACAGGCCTCGATAGGGCACGACAAAACCTTACAGGCCTCGATAGGGCACGACAAGACTTTACAGGCCTCGATAGGGCAGTGAAGAATGGTTGATCGTATCAGCCACCCAAGGACGGGCTCTTGAAACACAGTAAGGAACGATCGAATTTATCAGCCACCCAAGGACGGGCTCTTGAAACACAGCAAAGCTCTGAGATGAGCTGAGAACGGCTCGATTTTAATGACTTGGTTTATTGGGCCATAGCTATCCAAACCATCACTGGACGACGGTGATAAAAAAAATCAGTATTTCAACCGAACTTGATAAGGAGCTTCGGTCCAAACCAGAGTAGCGTCGTCCACATTCTGGAATTGAGCAGGGATAAAATTTGGTAACGTTCACTGATTGTCCAGAATAGCGTGGAGCAATCTTGTGGTGCTCTTCATACAACGAGATGACCTTCAATTGTTCGAGTTGACAGTTGACCTTCAATTAACCAGCTGCTCTGTTAACAAATTTAGGATTCTTGATAGCAGAATTCCGAAGATAATTACAGACAACCACCCCTAGGCGGGCTTTTGGTTACTGTAACTCTCACAAGCGGCCATTTTCTTATATTTTGAGAGCAGAAAAATTTCCTCAGTCCGCCAGCAAACAAGTGACCTTCAGACCAGCTAGATTAAAACAACGACTGCAATGACGGCAGTCCAAACTCACAGGATATCGACAACAGTTCGGTCACTCCAGAGCAGGATAATAAACAGCTCCCGATTTAGTCCAATAGATAGTAGTAGCTCCATCCAAAAACTGACTTCAATAGGTATGGCTGCTCCAATCGACCGTTCGAAAAAACGTTTGTTCTAAGTTGCAGGCCTCAAAAGGTAGTCTAGTCTAGACATTTTGATTGTTTCTTCCGAGAAGATTCTAGATTCCCTCTTCTTCTTGTTGCCGCAAGTGGAGAAAGGTGTTTATTAAAAGTTCTCCATTGTTCTCTGCTGTTTGTTAGTACTTCGCATTGTGTCGCGTCCGCGATGGCAAAGTCCAGAATCCTGGTTAAGCGGCTCCATTTAAAGCCACATGTCACAGTGTGTAAATGAACAAGGGCTTACAAGTCTGGTAGAAATCATAAATCCAGTTTATTAAATGTTTAGGTCGACAAAGACTCTGAATATTATACAAACGTGGCAACAGCCTGCCTTCTAGGGCTGGGTTCTGATGTACACTAACTTGACTACCCACTACGTCACGACTTGAGCATCTCTCCTCTCGTTCGACCCCGATGCTCAATCGTGCTGTAGCTGTTTCCCACCTAAATACTACTAAAACCCGTACCTCTGTTACAATATCACTCAGAGGCTACCAGAGAGGACAGACAGACTCTGTGTTATGTCTTAGCCTGGCCATGATTTATGTCTCATACAATAGGGGGTCACATCACTAAGAGGGCACCAGAGATGGCAGACAGACTCTGCCCCCAAGTGATGGTCAAAGAATCGTATCAGTGTAGTCTGGCTGAGAGAGGGGGGACCAGAGATGGCAGACAGACTCTGCCCCCAAGTGATGGTCCAAGAATCGTATCAGTGTAGTCTGGCTGAGAGAGGAGGGACCAGAGATGGCAGACAGACTCTGCCCCCAAGTGATGGTCCAAGAATCGTATCAGTGTAGTCTGGCTGAGAGAGGGGGGACCAGAGATGGCAGACAGACTCTGCCCCCAAGTGATGGTCCAAGAATCGTATCAGTGTAGTCTGGCTGAGAGAGGGGGGACCAGAGATGGCAGACAGACTCTGCCCCCAAGTGATGGTCCAAGAATCGTATCAGTGTAGTCTGGCTGAGAGAGGAGGGACCAGAGATGGCAGACAGACTCTGCCCCCAAGTGATGGTCCAAGAATCGTATCAGTGTAGTCTGGCTGAGAGAGGGGGGACCAGAGATGGCAGACAGACTCTGCCCCCAAGTGATGGTCCAAGAATCGTATCAGTGTAGTCTGGCTGAGAGAGGGGGGACCAGAGATGGCAGACAGACTCTGCCCCCAAGTGATGGTCCAAGAATCGTATCAGTGTAGTCTGGCTGAGAGAGGGGGAACCAGAGATGGCAGACAGACTCTGCCCCCAAGTGATGGTCCAAGAATCGTATCAGCGTAGTCTGGCTGAGAGAGGAGGGACCAGAGACTCTGCCCCCAATTGAGGGTCTAGGAATCAGACTGTATCGCTGTGTCTGGCTGAAAGAGGAGGGACCAGAGAGGGCAGACAGACTCTGCCCACCAAATGAGGGTCCAGAAAACAGACTGTGTCAATGTAGTCTGGCTGAGAGAGGGTAGACAGACTCTGCCCCAAAAGATAGTCTGCTGACGTTGGATGTTGTCAAATATTACAGAGCTTACTGTTGATGCACAATCCTGCAAATATTCTTGTCGTGACAGATGGGAGGGGCAGAATACTGTTGATTGTGCAGTGACTGATGTCTGGTGAGTTTGTGTAGTCACAGACCTTGGCTGTGTGTGATTTACTGTGTTAGGATGATCTGTGATTTACTGTTAGGATGATCTGTGAATTACTATTTTAGGATGATCATTTATGTCCCGGTCAAGATGGTGGCTGACGGTTGTGTTGTTTTGTGACCGTTCCCTTTTTCGCGTAGGAGATGGATATTTTCATCTTTTGCGAGTAATTTGTATGCCAGGATGTAAAACCGGTAGTTTCTTCTCAAGATCTTCGCCAATGCTATGGAGTTCATGCATTGAGCAAAGCAATCCTTGCGTGAATTTCCGCAGCGTGTGTGTTTCTGTGGTGTTCGGTTTTTCAAAATGGTGGAACAGTGTGCTCCGTGCGGAGGGCAGTCAACGTAACAAGGCGGCAGGGAGGCCGTAAGCGGCAAGGCAGACCGGGTGGAGCAAGGCATTTTAAACTCAAATGTAACCGTCTGGGCCTCAGGAATACTTGTATTCTATATTGGAACTGTGCCAGTGTAAAACAACAAGGCCTTGTTCTGGAAAACCTGGTATACAGGAACGGCATTGTAGCGCTTCAGGAGACAAGACTGGGTGATCAGTTACTCCAAATTGCTGGCTTCAAATGTTTCTACAATAGGCAACACCTGGGAATCATGATTCTCATTCGCGACAGTATGGTGGCTTCAGAGCTAGACATGTCCAGTTGGCACAATGACGACATACAAATACAGGCGGTTAGAGTTCAATCCAGTCTACCATTCGTCTTGGTTAATGTTTATGCCTGTAACACGAGTGTGGATTCCCAGAAGTGGCAGTGCTTAAGTGACATATTAGGTCACAAGAGAAATGTTATTTTCTATGGCGATTTCAACGCTAAAGGCAGATCAAGGGGAAACATTTCCTGCAACACACAGGTGAGGAGCTCAAGACAGCACTTGAAGCCATTGACCTGGTTTGTATCAACAGTGGCTGTGTCACCAGGACAGCAAGCCGTCCAGGTGTTGAGGACAGTGTTATTGACCTGGGGCTGGTTTCTCCTTCACTCACTACAGTGTGTAGATGGGGTGTCCTAGGGTACCATGGCAGCGACCACCACCCTTGCAGCATATTGGTGGAGTAAGGCAGATCAAAAAACAGCGCTCCAGGGCCAGATGGCATAAGATATGATGATATCAGTAGGCTCTGATCTTCGAGAATTCTTTGGAGGAGGATGCTGTCATTTACATGGATGGGTCGGTCATCTGAGGAGTGAGAATTCTGGGCCTTTATGGCTCAGGCCGGAGGGAAAATTGTTAAGGGTCTGATGCTTTTGCTTTGACTACAAGCAGCCTGACTATAGAAGTCATGGCAGTAAGTAAAACAATAACATGGCTCAAGACACAGACATTCACTAGGGCATGTGACTTAGTGACTCATTGAGTATGCTGAGGAGGATAGAGATGGTGTGGGCCTGAAGATAGTAGCTGCTGTCTCTAGAGCGGTCTCGGCTGGCAAAGATTAGTGTCATCTTCGTGCTAGGTCATGTGGGTGTACAAGGGAATGAGCAGGCTGACAGGCTCGCAGGTAGGGCTACTGTGGAAGGCGGACTAGCCATGGACCAAGGGATGACTGGCAATCTACAACCATGGCCAGAATGCGAGAACAGCAAGTTTAAAGAGGTGTGGCCAAATAAGAACTACGCAGGAAGCCAAAGAAGAGTAATAAACCAACACAGAACTGGTGTCATAAGCCACTACACGCTGCAGGATTTGCTGAGGAGGAGATCCGAGCACTTATGGACTGAATGGTTCAATGTGCAATGAGGACGATCTGTCGACTAACTAACTAACTTTGTCATTATGAATATGTATTTTCTCTCACTATCATCATCGAGTGCTGTGCATTTCTCCCACAGCCCTGTGTCGAGCAGTGCTGGTGGAGAACCCCAAGCGGCGGTACACGCTGCCCCAGATCAAGAAGCACCAGTTCTATAACAAATCTTTTCCACTGAGAGAAGGCAAGTGTGTATATATAGTGTGGCTGTAGTGGCACGTTTTGGTTGCATTAGTTTATAGAGATGGGACATCACTTGCTGTCAAGATGTGGGACATGGTGTTGACATGACCCAGCTTAGAGTCGACATTACATTTTCTAGTTGCGACACATGTACAAACTCCAAGTTGATGTTGGTTCTGGAACTCATACTGTCCAGGAAGGCTAACCCAGCCAACGAACGCCAGCAGAAGTCGGATGTGCGGGCCTAAAGGTGCAAATAAAATTGGCACAGCGCATTTACGTCTGAAAAAACACTCCGGATGAGCGCAGAAGAAGAGCTCATACTGTTGATGTGATGTCCTTCCACATGAACCAACTTCCTTGAGCTTGTTTGTCTTTCACATTTTCTTCCAATGTCATGTTTATCAGTGTGTCATGTCATGTTTATCAGTGTGTCATGTCATGTTTATCAGTGTCATGTCATGTTTATCAGTGTGTCATGTCATGTTTATCAGTGTGTCATGTCATGTTTATCAGTGTGTCATGTCATGTTTATTTGTGTCATGTCATGTTTATCAGTGTCATGTCATATTTGTCAGTGTGTCATGTCATGTTTATCAGTGTGTCATGTCATGTTACATGGCCCAAATATCTGATGTGTCAAATGTTGGTCCTGTTGAGCAAATCTGTGGTGTTTGCTGGTATCCTTGTTTGCTGATGTGTTATCTTATCTCCACACAGGAGGAGACAACTTGTGTTTGCTGATGTGTTATTTTATATCCACACACAGATGGAGACAACTTGTGTTTGCTGATGTGTTATTTTATATCCACACACAGAAGGAGACAACTAGTGTTTGCTGATGTGTTATTTTATGTCCACACACAGAAGACAACTTGTGTTTGCTGATGTGTTATTTTATGTCCACACACAGAAGACAACTTGTGTTTGCTGATGTGTTATTTTATATCCACACACAGAAGGAGACAACTTGTGTTTGCTGATGTGTTATTTTATGTCCACACACAGAAGACAACTTGTGTTTGCTGATGTGTTATTTTATATCCACACACAGATGGAGACAACTTGTGTTTGCTGATGTGTTATTTTATATCCACACACAGAAGGAGACAACTTGTGTTTGCTGATGTGTTATTTTATGTCCACACACAGATGGAGACAACTTGTGTTTGCTGATGTGTTATTTTATATCCACACACAGGAGACAACTTGTGTTTGTTGATGTGTTATTTTATATCCACACACAAGAGACAACTTGTGTTTGCTGATGTGTTATTTTATATCCACACACAGAAGGAGACAACTTGTGTTTGCTGATGTGTTATTTTATATCCACACACAGAAGGAGACAACTTGTGTTTGCTGATGTGTTATTTTATATCCACACACAGAAGGAGACAACTTGTGTTTGCTGATGTGTTATTTTATATCCACACACAGAAGGAGACAACTTGTGTTTGCTGATGTGTTATTTTATATCCACACACAGAAGGAGACAACTTGTGTTTGCTGATGTGTTATTTTATATCCACACACAAGAGACAACTTGTGTTTGCTGATGTGTTATTTTATATCCACACACAGGAGACAACTTGTGTTTGCCTTTGTGTATGGCACGTTACACCCTCCTTAGGTATTTATAATGCCCATGTTAAACACTGCTTCAGTGAGTCATTTGTTATTGATTATTTTTCATGCGTTTTAATGTTCTTTTGTTGTCAAAAGTTGCTTCATAAGTGATGTTGAATGAAAGAATGTATGAGAGGAAATAGAGAAGAAGGGCAGAATGTCAGACGGGCCTGCGTGCCCAATTCTTAACCCTTTGAAAATAAAGACTTATTATTATTATTATTATTATTATTATTATTATGTGTTATTTTATATCCACAAACAGGAGACAACTTGTGTTTGCTGATGTGTTATTTTATATCCACACACAGGAGACAACTTGTGTTTGTTGATGTGTTATTTTATATCCACACACAAGAGACAACTTGTGTTTGCTGATGTGTTATTTTATATTCACACACAGAAGGAGACAACTTGTGTAGCTCCCCAGGTGGACACGCGGCCAAGAGACGGAGAACCTCAGTGCTGGATGACAGTGGCCGGTTGTCCTCACCTCCAGGGTAATTGTCATAGTTACTCATTCTGCAGGCTTTCACTCTGACATGCAGTGGCAAATACAATCATTGACAAGAAGTGATCTCATCTCATCTCATCATGTTCCTTTTGTACCTTGCGGTGTCGAGGTGGAGTACAAACAGTGGGAGAGTGCCCTCTTATGGGCTTCATATATCTTGATTCCCATGGACTGTTATTTCCTGCGTCAATCGTTTATGTCGTCAGCCTTCCTCTGCTTCCTTCTGGTCTGTACATCATTGCTTGTTGTGGTGTACTGGTTCTTCTTCTGTGTTTTCATCATGATCAGTTCTTGCGGTCTTTGTTTGGCTGGTTTCTTTAGATATGTTGTCTATATATGTTATGAACAAGAGAGGGGACAGGACACAACCTTGTTGTACTCCGAATCTTGTGGTGAGGGTTCTGATTGTCCTCCAGTTGCTCTCACTATGCATTCACTGTTGTATAGGATTCTACATAGGTTTGTTAGATGTGTACTCACTCCATATTGTTTAATGATTTCCCACAGCTTGTTTCTATCTACCCTATCAAATACCTTTTTTTGGTTGACAAAGGCTAAGTAGAGTGTTTCATTACATTCGATTGATTTTTCTATAAGTTGTCAAAGAGCAAAAAGGGCATCTGTGCATCCTTTGTTTTTCCTAAACCCAAGTTGTGGTTTGCTTAGCTGGGATTCTATAGTGGGTTGTAATCTTTTCTCAAGAATTTTGCAAAACATTTTCCCAGTATGACTCAAAAGAGAAATGCCTCTGTATTGTGTGCAGTCTCTTTTGCTGCCTTTGTTTTTCCAAATTGGGATAATTATGGTGTTTCCCCAGTCTCGTGGTGTCTATTGTTCTACCCAAACATTGTTGAATAGTCTATGTAGCCATGCTGTTCCTACTTCTCTTGCTGCTTTAATTTTGTATTTCATCTTGTCCCTGTGATTTGTTCAATGGGGCTAATCTGACGGCTTCTGTAATTTCTTCTTTCAGCATGTCTGGTTCTTCTGTGGCATCTGTGTTGGTTTCTTGAATTCCTGTGACATCTGATGGAATGTTGAGAAGTTGTTTGAAGTACAAGAAGTGAATAACTGTGTATAAAGTTAAGAGAGTCTCATAGTACAGCCATACTGGCTGTTGTGTTGTGAAGTGTTATCCATTCACTTTTTCTAGACCACAACTTAATGAGGTGAGGTTGTGGTGCCTTTCCTCATTGCTTTTCTTTCTATGAAACTGTCTGGTAGCCATTTGTATGAGACTGGGTCCACCCCGTTGTAACTGCCTCTGTTGAAGGCTGAACACAAACCAATTTTGTCATGGAAGCACACCAATTAACTCCCAATTGTTAGCGCACCAATTAACTCCCAATTGTTAGCGTTTGAGCTTGAAACTGCCCTTTTACGTGCTCATTTGTGTGGCCACATTAACTGAACATTCCAGGCATCAACCAACAGATTACTCAAGATGGTTTACAGGAATATTGGACAGGAATAGAAGCCTGACATTTTAGTTGTAATGTGGGTGGTTGTGTTAACTTGTGGACTGTCTTTGTAATGTGGGTGGTTGTGTTAACTTGTGGACTGTCTTTGTAATGTGGGTGGTTGTGTTAGCTTGTGGATTGTCTTTGTAATGTGGGTGGTTATGTTAGCTTGTGGACTGTCTTTGTAATGTGGGCGGTTATGTTAGCTTGTGGACTGTCTTTGTAATGTGGGTGGTTATGTTAACTTGTGGACTGTCTTTGTAATGTGGGTGGTTATGTTAACTTGTGGACTGTCTTTGTAATGTGGGTGATTATGTTAACTTGTAGACTTTCTTTGTAATGTGGGTGATTATGTTAACTTGTGGACTGTTTGTAATGTGGGTCATTATGTTAACTTGTGGACTGTCTTTGTAATGTGGGCGGTTATGTTAGCTTGTGGACTGTCTTTGTAATGTGGGTGGTTATGTTAACTTGTGGACTGTCTTTGTAATGTGGGTGATTATGTTAACTTGTAGACTGTCTTTGTAATGTGGGTGATTATGTTAACTTGTGGACTGTCTTTGTAATGTGGGTCATTATGTTAGCTTGTGGACTGTCTTTGTTGTTTCTGGTTCTTATTTCTGATGATGTAGTTGCAACAGCCATTCTGTTCTATAAAGGTTCTTCCTTGCAGCAGTGACAACTTGTTCTTGTCTCAACTTGTAGCTGTTGCACAGCTTTATCGCAGGTCTTGATCTGCAACAGTTTAACAGCTTTACCGCAGGTCTTGATCTGTGACAGTTTAACAGCTTTATTGCAGGTCTTGATCTGTGACAGTTTAACACTTTATCACATTTTTACATCCTGCAGTTTAACAACTTTATCACAGCTGACACAATTTTCATTTTGTCTGCAGAGGTGTTTCAGCATCTCAGCCTGACAGATCCACCAATGAGAATAATTTATCTTCAGTGGGAGAAGTATGGCGTCCAATGAGCTTCTCTCAGCCGGCACAGCCAGACGACATGTTGTTGAGCACGCAGATGCAGTTCACACCTGGCACCTCACAGGTGATGTTCTTATTGAGTACTTCTAGTGAGCTAGTTGCTGTTTGCGATGTATTACTTCTAGTGTGTCTGCTGCGATGTATTACTTCTAGTGTGTATCTACTGTGATGTATTACTTCTAGTGTGTATCTGCTGTGATGTATTACTTCTAGTGTGTATCTGCTGTGATGTATTACTTCTAGTGTGTATCTGCTGTGATGTATTACTTCTAGTGTGTACCTGCTGTGGTGTATTACTTGTAGTGTGTACCTGCTGTGATGTATTACTTCTAGTGTGTACCTGCTGTGATGTATTACTTCTAGTGTGTATCTGCTGTGATGTATTACTTCTAGTGTGTATCTGCTGCGATGTATTACTTCTAGTGTGTATCTGCTGTGATGTATTACTTCTAGTGTGTATCTGCTGTGATGTATTACTTCTAGTGTGTATCTGCTGTGATGTATTACTTCTAGTGGGTGACTGCTGTGATGTATTACTTCTAGTGTGTATCTGCTGTGATGTATTACTTCTAGTGTGTATCTGATGTGATGTATTACTTCTAGTGTGTATCTGCTGTGATGTATTACTTCTAGTGTGTATCTGCTGTGATGTATTACTTCTAGTGTGTATCTGCTGTGATGTATTACTTCTAGTGTGTATCTGATGTGATGTATTACTTCTAGTGTGTATCTGCTGTGATGTATTACTTCTAGTGTGTATCTGCTGTGATGTATTACTTCTAGTGTGTATCTGCTGTGATGTATGACTTCTAGTGGGTGTCTGCTGTGATGTATTACTTCTAGTGTGTATCTGCTGTGATGTATTACTTCTAGTGGGTGACTGCTGTGATGTATTACTTCTAGTGTGTATCTGCTTGATGTATTACTTCTAGTGTGTGTCTGATGTGATGTATTACTTCTAGTGTGTGTCTGCTGTGATGTATTACTTCTAGTGGGTGACTGCTGTGATGTATTTCTTCTAGTGTGTATCTGCTGTGATGTATTACTTCGGTGTGTATCTGCTGTGATGTATTACTTCTAGTGTGTATCTGCTGTGATGTATTACTTCTAGTGTGTATCTGCTGTGATGTATTACTTCTAGTGTGTATCTGCTGTGATGTATTACTTCTAGTGGGTGTCTCCTGTGATGTATTACTTCTAGTGGGTATCTGCTGTGATGTATTACTTCTAGTGGGTGACTGCTGTGATGTATTACTTCTAGTGGGTATCTGCTGTGATGTATTACTTCTAGTGTGTATCTGCTGTGATGTATTACTTCTAGTGTGTATCTGCTGTGATGTATTACTTCTAGTGGGTGACTGCTGTGATGTATTACTTCTAGTGTGTATCTGCTGTGATGTATTACTTCTAGTGTGTATCTGCTGTGATGTGTTACTTCTAGTGTGTGTCTGCTGTGATGTATTACTTCTAGTGTGTACCTGCTGTGATGTATTACTTCTAGTGGGTGACTGCTGTGATGTATTACTTCTAGTGGGTGACTGCTGTGATGTATTACTTCTAGTGTGTATCTGCTGTGATGTATTACTTCTAGTGTGTATCTGCTGTGATGTATTACTTCTAGTGTGTGTCTGCTGTGATGTATTACTTCTAGTGTGTGTCTGCTGTGATGTATTACTTCTAGTGTGTGTCTGCTGTGATGTATTACTTCTAGTGTGTGTCTGCTGTGATGTATTACTTCTAGTGGGTGTCTGCTGCGATGTATTACTTCTAGTGGGTATCTGCTGTGATGTATTACTTCTAGTGGGTGTCTGCTGTGATGTATTACTTCTAGTGGGTGTCTGCTGCGATGTATTACTTCTAGTGGGTATCTGCTGTGATGTATTACTTCTAGTATATATCTGATGTGATGTATTACTTCTAGTGGGTGTCTGCTGTGATGTATTACTTCTAGTGTCTCCTGTGATGTATTACTTCTAGTGTGTATCTGCTGTGATGTATTACTTCTAGTGGGTGTCTGCTATGATGTATTACATCTAGTGGATGACTGCTGTGTTTGGTGGTTACTATAGTGGGTGAGGCTGCTGGGGTTAAACCCAATACCATTTGGTCAAGGAAGTCAGGCAATCCACATCTCCCCTACATCACAAATATGTGCAAACTGTCTCCTTGACCTTTAACCCTTCTCAAATTGTGTGTAATGGTGTGTGTGTATAAATTGTGTGTGATGATGTTTGTGTGTATAATGGATATAGTTGTGCACATAATCATGGATTCTTCATTGTTCTTGTTGAATTTTGTGTGTATATGTGTGTGTGTATATTTAATACGTATTGTGTTTGTGCAATTGAATCTGTCATTGTTCATTGTTGCGTTTCAGACACCATATCAGAGCTTAGTTAAGAGAATGACCCGATTCTTTGTGACTACCTCCCGCCTGGAGACAATTGAGGAATTAACATCGTTCATGGAAAGTCAAGGATATGGGGTCAAGACCTCCAGTTTTGTGGTAGGTTCTCAGTTGGTCTCACTTCTAGTCTTCTCATCACAAGACCTCCAGTTTTGTGGTAGGTTCTCAGTTGCTGTCACTTCTTGCCTTCTCATCACACTCGGCTTTTTTGCTATCATTTGTAATTTGTCTCCATTGTGGCAGAAACAATATCATACCGATTTCTTATTAAACCTCTTTAATTCATTATCTGTATTTTCTCTCACTTTCTTGTCTCTATATTTTCCTTTTGTTGTCTCTTGTATCTTCTCTTTTTCGGTGTTTTCAATTTGTATTTCTCTCTGTGTCTCTTTTTCCTTCTCTCTTACATTTCTCCCTCTTTTGCATCTCTCTCTCTCTCCAATTCTCTATCTACTACTCTCTTTCTTATATTTCTCTCTCTTATCCCTCTTTCCAATTTTTTCTCCGCCTCCTTTCTCCGACTGTCTCCTTCCCCTTCTGCTCTGCCTTATCTCCTCACACTGGTAATATATATTGGTATAACTTACAATTGATGTTGATGATGTAACTTATTCCTGTCAACATATGTTGATGATGTAACTTGCTCTTATGATTCGCTTCACACATCTTGATGATGTAACTTATCCTTATGATTCACTTCACACGTTGATGATATAACTTACCATTGTGATTCACTTCAAACATGTTGATGATGTAACTTGCTCTTATGATTCACTTCGCACATCTTGATGATCTAACTTATCCTTATGATTCACTTCACACAAGTTGATGATATAACTTACCATTGTGATTCACTTCACACATGTTGGTGATGTAACTTATCCTTATGATTCACTTCACACATGTTGATGATGTAACTTATCCTTGTGATTCACTTCACACATGTTGATGATGTAACTTATCCTTATGATTCACTTCACACATGTTGATGATGTAACTTGCTCTTATGATTCACTTCATACATGTTGATGATGTAACTTATCCTTGTGATTCACTTCACACATGTTGATGATGTAACTTGCTCTTATGATTCACTTCACACATGTTGATGATGTAACTTATCCTTGTGATTCACTTCACACATGTTGATGATGTAACTTATCCTTATGATTCACTTCACACATGTTGATGATGTAACTTGCCCTTGTGATTCACTTCACACATGTTGATGATGTAACTTATCCTTATGATTCACTTCACACATGTTGATGATGTAACTTATCCTTGTGATTCACTTCACACATGTTGATGATGTAACTTATCCTTATGATTCACTTCACACATGATGATCATGTAACTTATCCTTGTGATTCACTTCACACATGTTGATGATGTAACATATCCTTGTGATTCACTTCACACATGTTGATGATGTAACTTGCTCTTATGATTCACTTCACACATGATGATGATGTAACTTATCCTCATTATTCACTTCACACATGTTGATGATGTAACTTATCCTCATTATTCACTTCACACATGTTGATGATGTAACTTATCCTTATGATTCACTTCACCCATATTTATGATCATGAACCCTGTGCCTACACTCCACCCATGTTGATGATCATTAACCCTGTGTCTACACTCCACCCATGTTGATGATCATTAACCCTGTGTCTACACTCCACCCATGTTGATGATCATTAACCCTGTGTCTACACTCCACCCATGTTGATGATCATTAACCCTGTGTCTACACTTCACCCTTGTTGATGATCATTAACCCTGTGTCTACACTCCACATGTGTTGATGAATCATTAACCCTGTGTCTACACTCCACATGTGTTGATGATCATTAACCCTGTGCCTACACTCCACCCATGTTGATGATCATTAACCCTGTGCCTACACTTCACCCATGTTGATGATCATTAACCCTGTGCCTACACTTCACCCTTGTTGATGATCATTAACCCTGTGTCTACACTTCACCCTTGTTGATGATCATTAACCCTGTGTCTACACTTCACCCATGTTGATGATCATTAACCCTGTGTCTACACTTCACCCATGTTGATGATCATTAACCCTGTGTCTACACTTCACCCATGTTGATGATCATTAACCCTGTGTCTACACTTCACCCATGCTGATAATCATTAACCCTGTGCGTACACTTCACCCATGTTGATGATCATTAACCTTGTGCCTACACTTCACCCATGTTGATGATCATTAACCTTGTGCCTACACTTCACCCATGTTGATGATCATTAACCCTGTGTCTACACTTCACCCATGTTGATGATCATTAACCCTGTGTCTACACTTCACCCATGTTGATGATCATTAACCCTGTGCCTACACTCCACCCATGTTGATGATCATTAACCCTGTGCCTACACTCCACCCATGTTGATGATCATTAACCCTGTGCCTACACTCCACCCATGTTGATGATCATTAACCCTGTGTCTACACTTCACCCATGTTGATGATCATTAACCCTGTGCCTACACTCCACCCATGTTGATGATCATTAACCCTGTGCCTACACTCCACCCATGTTGATGATCATTAACCCTGTGCCTACACTCCACCCATGTTGATGATCATTAACCCTGTGTCTCCACCCACAGCTGACAGTGACCACCGTGGACAAGACCAAGGCCCGCCTCATCTTCAAGATCTGCCTCATAGAGATGGCCGGCAACCTCCTGGTGGACTTCAGATTATCCAAGGTAATGTTGCTGAATCTCCCATTCCAACAGTCCTCCTGAATATCAAGTTTGTCAAAATGTCCAGTTCCAACATTACTACTGGATGTCCCGTTTGTCACAATCCCCAGTTCCAACAGTCCTCCTGAATGTTTATTTTGTCACAGTGTCCACTTCCAACAATGATAATGAATGTCCAATTCCCCCCCCCCCCCTCCCCCCTCAGAATGCCTAGTTCCAAAGTTAACAATGGATGTCCAGTTTGTCACAATGATCTGCTCCAAGATTTACCACTGGATGTCCAGTTTGTCACAATGTCCTGCTCCAGCATTTACCATTGGACGTCCAGTTTGTCACAATGTCTTGTTTCAACATTACCACTGATGTCCAGTTTGTCACAATGTCTTGTTTCAACATTACCACTGATGTCCAGTTTGTCACAATGTCCAGTTTGTCATCATGTCCTGCTCCTACAGCACTACTGGTACAACAGTCTGTTGACATGTGTTTGTTTAGTTCACTTCTGGTTATCTGTTGACATGTGTTTGTTTAGTTCACTTCTGGTTATCTGTTGACATGTGTTTGTTTAGTTCACTTCTGGTTATCTGTTGACATGTGTTTGTTTAGTTCACTTCTGGTTATCTGTTGACATGTGTTTGTTTAGTTCACTTCTGGTTATCTGTTGACATGTGTTTGTTTAGTTCACTTCTGGTTATCTGTTGACATGTGTTTGTTTAGTTCACTTCTGGTTATCTGTTGACATGTGTTTGTTTAGTTCACTTCTGGTTATCTGTTGACATGTGTTTGTTTAGTTCACTTCTGGTTATCTGTTGACATGTGTTTGTTTAGTTCACTTCTGGTTATCTGTTGACATGTGTTTGTTTAGTTCACTTTTGGTTATCTGTTGACATGTGTTTGTTTAGTTCACTTCTGGTTATCTGTTGACATGTGTTTGTTTAGTTCACTTCTGGTTATCTGTTGACATGTGTTTGTTTAGTTCACTTCTGGTTATCTGTTGACATGTGTTTGTTTAGTTCACTTCTGGTTATCTGTTGACATGTGTTTGTTTAGTTCACTTCTGGTTATCTGTTGACATGTGTTTGTTTAGTTCACTTCTGGTTATCTGTTGACATGTGTTTGTTTAGTTCACTTCTGGTTATCTGTTGACATGTGTTTGTTTAGTTCACTTCTGGTTATCTGTTGACATGTGTTTGTTTAGTTCACTTCTGGTTATCTGTTGACATGTGTTTGTTTAGTTCACTTCTGGTTATCTGTTGACATGTGTTTGTTTAGTTCACTTCTTGTTATCTGTTGACATGTGTTTGTTTAGTTCACTTCTGGTTATCTGTTGACATGTGTTTGTTTAGTTCACTTCTGGTTATCTGTTGACATGTGTTTGTTTAGTTCACTTCTGGTTATCTGTTGACATGTGTTTGTTTAGTTCACTTCTGGTTGTCTGTTGGAATCTATCAGGTCAGAATAGTATGTTAGTAGCATAGCCTATCACAGATATCACTTGAGGGGACATACAATAATGGAAGCATAAACTATCACAGATATCACATCAGGGGACATACATTAATGGAAGCATAAACTATCACAGATATCACTTGAGGGGACATACAATAATGGAAGCATAAACTATCACAGATATCACATCAGGGGACATACATTAATGGAAGCATAAACTATCACAGATATCACTTGAGGGGACATACAATAATAGAAGCTTAACCTATCACAGATATCACATCAGGGGACATACAATAATGGAAGCATAAACTATCACAGATATCACATCAGGGGACATACAATAATGGAAGCATAAACTATCACAGATATCACTTGAGGGGACATACAATAATGGAAGCATAAACTAGGACATACAATAATGGAAGCATAAACTATCACAGATATCACATCAGGGGACATACATTAATGGAAGCATAAACTATCACAGATATCACTTGAGGGGACATACATTAATGGAAGCATAAACTATCACAGATATCACTTGAGGGGACATACAATAATAGAAGCTTAACCTATCAAATATGTGACTGGATTGATTGATTGATTGATTTAGGAATCGACATCACAGCATTCGGGGCATTCCCATAAGCACTCCATCCCCATCCTCAGCAGCCAGCAAAGAGTTCCAACCCCAATAGTACCAGTAGCAATCTGATTATATGTGCGTCTCGCCTTTCCTCTAAGCGTCGAGCATCGGCCAGATCCCCTCATCACTCCATGCTGTCGTATTCTTGCTAGACCATGGTGATCCATTTGCTCCTCTGAGGTGTACACGTGCTCCCACAAGGCCGCAACCACGTCTGCCTTGTCATGCATCAATACTCCACCAGGTTTTGCAGAGCCAGCCAATTTGTCTGCCTGTTCATTCCCCAATGGAGACATGTGATAATAGAAGCTTCACCTTTGAAATATGTCATCAACGGAGACATGTGATAATAGAAGCTTCTTCTTCTTCAGCGTTCCGAGCCATTGAGGTTTTTTGCTGCAAATACTATCCGTCTCCATTCGTCTCTCTGGTGGACCTTCTCTTGCCAGTCGTTGATTGCAAGTGCTTGTAGGTCTGTACATGTATTATCTCTCCACCGCCTTCTTGGTCTACCTCGGGGTCTATGGTCATTTATTTCCTGAGTGTAAGCGAGTTTTGTTTCCCTATTATCTTCCATTCTTTCTATATGCCCCAGCCATTGTAGTCTATTAGCCTTCATGATACCAGTGATTAGCGGAGACTTAAACAGATCATAAATGTCTTTGTTACTTCTTCTTTTCCACTCTCCACTTTGTGTATCCCTAATGGGTCCAAAGATGCGTCTTACAATTTTGTTCTCAAAGGTTTGTAACAAGGCTTCGTCTCCTTTCGTTGTACTCCAGGTTTCAGAGCCATACAGCACAACTGGTCTGATCAGTGTTTTGTATATTGTGATTTTGGTGTTACGAGATAGCGCCTTTGATTTTAGTAGATGTTGTAGTGCATAGTATATCTTATTTAAAGAGTTGATTCTAGTTTGTATTTCTTCCCTTATGATGTTGGAGCAGTTGAAGATTGTACCCAGGTATTTGTATGTTTCCGTTCTTTTAATGGTCATATTATCTATTTGTATGTGGCCTGAGTTTTTAGCCATTCCGTCTCTTGAAATTACCATATATTCTGTCTTATCTTGGTTGATAACCAGCCCCATCTGTTGGGCTTTTTCCTTTAAGTGAGTCAATATTTCCAATGTCTTTTGTTCACTTTGCCCTATAATATCTATATCATCTGCATAACCAAGCAGCTTGGATGTTCCTCCAATATCACATTCCTCCTTTACCTTCCTTACAACTTTCTCTAGAGCCAGATTGAAGAGTAGCGGCGATAGTGCATCACCCTGTTTCAAGCCAGATGATTTCCTGCCTTTATATGTTACTATATTATAAGTATCTTCCATGCATAGTCTGGTCATGTTGATTAACTTCCTTGGTATTCCAAATTCCTGCATAGCATTCCATAGACTATTCCTATGGACACTATCATAAGCCTTTTTAAAATCCACAAAAATGTTATGGAGATCTCTTTTATATTCCCAATGTTTCTCGGCTATTTGTCGTAAGATAAATATCTGATCTATTGTTGATCTGTTTTGTCTAAAACCCGCCTGGTAGTCACCTAATATGTCTTCTGAATATGGTTTTAGTCTATTTAGTAATACTGCGGATAGTATCTTATAGCTTGTGGACAGTAGTGATATTCCTCTATAATTTCCACATTGGAACTTGTCTCCTTTCTTAAAGATAGGTATCAATAATGACTCTTTCCAGTCATGGGGTAATTCTTCTGTCCTCCAGATTTTTATTATTAGTTTGTATAGCTTTAGATGTAATGCATGGCCACCTGCCTTTATAAATTCAGCAGCAATTCCATCAGTCCCAGTTGCCTTATTGTTTTTAAGTCGTGTGATTACATATAGGATTTCTTCAAATGTAGGTTCTTCAATTTGTGGTTCGCATGTTAGAACCTCTTCCTGTGAGAAAATGTTACTTGGAGCTTCACAATTTAGTAATTCAATAAAATATTCTTTCTATGTGTTGCACATTTCCTCATTGGTATTTATCATATTCCCATTTTTGTCTTTTAAACCATATGTGTTTTGTTGGTGCCCTCGTTTCATTGACTTCAGTTCTTTAAAAAATTTTCTGGATTCATTTTTCTGGTGATTAGTTTCCATATCTTTGATTATATTACTCATATATTCTCGCTTCTGCTGTCTGACTATTTTTGTAGCCTCTTTACATTCATTTCTATAATGCTCTTCCTTTTGGATGTTATTGATGTCATTTAACCATACATGTCTGGCATTCTTCTTCCTAATGACTGCTTCTTCACATTTTTGATTGAACCATCTGTTCTTTCTATGCGTGGTTAACACACCGAGACATTCTTCTGCGGTAGACTGAATTGTATTCTTGATGTTCAACCAAGTTTGGTCAATGCTTTCCTCCAAAGGGTTTTGCAGAGTTTCAAGTTTACATTTTATTTCATCTGTAAATTTCTCTTTGACTGTAATGTCTTGCAGTTTTTCTCTGTTATATGTTGGGTGTAATCTTTGTAATTTAGTATAGAAAGCTCTCTTAAGTTTTATTTTAAATTTTGCTCCAACGAGGAAGTGGTCACTGTGGCACTCAGCTCCTCTATAACTTCTGACTTGCTGTATGTTTGATGCATTTCTGTTGTTAATTAAAATGTGATCTATTTGATTATAGGTTCTCTTGTCACATGATTTCCAAGTTTGTTTGTGTATATCCTTTCTTTGTAGTCTGGTACTGCTAACCTGCAGTCCTTTGGCTTCTGCCAGGTTGATGACTCTCCATCCATTATCATTTGAAGTTGTATGTAGGCTTTCCATACCGGCAACTTTTTTATGAGTTTGCTCTCTACCTATTTTTGCATTGAAGCCTCCCAGCACAATCAGGATGTCCTGTTTGGGGGTTTCTTCTATGACATCTTCCAGATCATTATAAAAGTCTTCTTTAATATCATCTTCTTTCTCTTCAGTAGGTGCATGTACATTAATCATCTTTATATTTTTCCATTTACCTTTTATTCGTAATTTACTAATCCTGTCATTAAAAGAATAGAAGCTTCACTTGTCAAAAATGTCATCAATGGAGACATGTGATAATAGAAGCTTCACCTTTGAAATATGTCATCAATGGAGACATGTGATAATAGAAGCTTCACCTATCAAATATGTCGACAACGGAGACATGTGATAATAGAAGCTTTACCTATCAAGAATGCCACTTAGTTGGAAGTCTGTGTTTTTTTTTCTCTTCTCTGGCCACTCAATTATTTTGTCAATGTTCAATCATTCTGTTGACAATCTGTTTCTGATCTTGTCAGCATTAATGCTGGCTTGAATGTTTGGCTGAACCTTTGATCATGTGGCATCACTGTCCCAGCCTGTCCTGAGAGAGAGTTGTATGTGTGTGTGGCATCACTGTCCCTGCCTGTCCTGAGAAAGAGTTGTATGTGTGTGGCATCATTGTCCCAACCTGTACTGGAGTTGTGTGTGTGTGTGGCATCACTGTCCCGGCCTGTCCTGAGAGAGAGTTGTATGTGTGTGTGGCATCACTGTCCCTGCCTGTCCTGAGAGAGAGTTGTATGTGTGTGTGGCATCACTGTCCCTGCCTGTCCTGAGAGAGAGTTGTATGTGTGTGTGGCATCACTGTCCTGAGAGAGAGTTGTATGTGTGTGGCATCACTGTCCCTGCCTGTCCTGAGAGAGAGTTATATGTGTGTGGCATCACTGTCCCTGCCTGTCCTGAGAGAGAGTTGTATGTGTGTGTGGCATCACTGTCCTGAGAGAGAGTTGTATGTGTGTGGCATCACTGTCCCTGCCTGTCCTGAGAGAGAGTTGTATATGTGTGTGGCATCACTGTCCCGGCCTGTCCTGAGAGAGAGTTGTATGTGTGTGGCATCACTGTCCCGGCCTGTCCTGAGAGAGAGTTGTATGTGTGTGTGGCATCACTGTCCCGGCCTGTCCTGAGAGAGAGTTGTATGTGTGTGGCATCACTGTCCCAGCCTGTCCTGAGAGAGAGTTGTATGTGTGTGGCATCACTGTCCCGGCCTTTCCTGAGAGAGAGTTGTATGTGTGTGGCATCACTGTCCCGGCCTGTCCTGAGAGAGAGTTGTATGTGTGTGGCATCACTGTCCCGGCCTTTCCTGAGAGAGAGTTGTATGTGTGTGTGGCATCACTGTCCCGGCCTGTCCTGAGAGAGAGTTGTATGTGTGTGGCATCACTGTCCCGGCCTTTCCTGAGAGAGAGTTGTATGTGTGTGGCATCACTGTCCCGGCCTGTCCTGAGAGAGAGTTGTATGTGTGTGGCATCACTGTCCCGGCCTGTCCTGAGAGAGAGTTGTATATGTGTGTGGCATCACTGTCCCGGCCTGTCCTGAGAGAGAGTTGTATGTTGTGGCATCACTGTCCCTGCCTGTCCTGAGAGAGAGTTGTATGTTGTGGCATCACTGTCCCTGCCTGTCCTGGAGTTGTGTGTGTGTGTGTGTGTGTGTGCCAGGGTGCTGCTGGTGTGGTTGGAATTCACTGTCCGCCTGTGGTGTAGTGGTAAATTCCATTGCGCTCGTATTCATAGGGGTATGTATTATTACTTCTTCTTCCTCCAGTCGGCACCGTGGTCGTTTCTCAACACTTATAACTTTACTGATTGTTAGACTCTGCCATTCTACACTAAGTACGCCAACTCACTATTAAACACAACTCTGCTCTCCTGTAGAAATGTAACTCAGACTCAAATTTACGTTTTCGTTACTATATTGATCACACGCTTATATCAATGACATATCATATGCACCACCAAATATTCTGCATGATTATAAACATCACATGTCTATACGTTCTAACATAAAAGAGTGGCTCAATTTTGGCCATGACTCTGTCCGCACTCTGCAAAACCCAAGTCTCAAATGCCCTTGTCCGGACCTCGCTTCCTGTTAAACTGGAGGCAAATCCCCGCGTTTCCACGCTGTGTGTAAAGTATCCACTTCTCACGATCCAGGTGTCCATCTACTGAACACTGCCATAACCTCTAACCTCATCTAAATTGGGTTACGGCATAACTCCTCCATGTCCGTCTCAAGACCATGGCAGTGTGCGGCATCATTGTCCAGCCTGTCCCCGGAGTTGTATGTGTGCGGCATCATTGTCCAGCTTGTCCCCGAAGTTGTGTGTGTGCGGTATCATTGTCCAGTCTGCCCTGAAAAAGACGTGTGTGTGTGTGGCATCGCTGTCCAGTCTGTTCTGGAGTTGTGTGTGGAGGCATCATATATGTGGTCAGATGTGCTTGCTTCATTGATTATCCAGATTTGTGCTTGCTTCATTGATTATCCAGATTTGTGCTTGCTTCATTGATTGTCCAGATTTGTGCTTGCTTCACTTATTGTCCAGATTTGTATTTGCTTCACTGATTGTCCAGATTTGTATTTGCTTCACTAATTGTCCAACATTGACAACCATGTGTTAATATTCCGAGAACCGAGATGTGTGCCAGGGAGTGCCTACACCTGTTGGCTCGCGTCTAGCGTTCGTTGTCTCGGATGGCTGTGTGAGGTGCACCAAACTGGGATCTTCCCAGCCAACGCAAGTTAGCGAGGCAGGCGTTTCAAGAATGTAACCGCATCGTGCAGCCAGGGTCGTGGTTTGAGCGGGCAAAAGAGCAAAATTTGTACGACCATTCGACAAAGTCTCGATAAGCGCCCACTCTCTCTCGATGAGTAGTGGGCCTGCAGTCAGTAAGCTGGTATAGCTTTTTTTTCGGTCACTCCTGCCGGCGTAGCTTGAAAGCTCGTCGGTAGGCGTCCAGGGTTTTGCATGTATCACCTTGTACCGGGAGGGCGCGCTTTAGCGATGCTACTCTTGGCTTGCGTGTGCGTGAACGTCTGTCCTGTCAGTCGCCATGTGCACTTGTGCGCTGGTGAGGCTCAACCGTAAATCGGGAGATCTGTTCACAACTTAGACGAGCAATATCTTATGTGGGCAGCTTCTCGCCTCATATGGGTGTGGTCTGATCTGGCGGTCAGTCCGTCTTCGGTGAAGGAAATCTGTGGAGCCTATCAGTAATTATACGCTCATTGCTTGTCGCTATGCTTGTCTTAAAACTGAAAATAAAAGGAATTGACGGAAGGGCCGTTTGCACGAGGCTCTCGAGAGCCAATATATACAGGGATAACTGGCCGTGGCAGCCTAACGTCCACTGCATCTGTTTCCGTCTTCCAGTCGTCTTGCCATGCTCGCCACTGGAGCCTGACGGACACAGACGAGAGAGCGGGGGCGACGGAGTTGCACGACCACTTCCTTGCTATATAAAACCAAAGCGCAAGTCATTCGTTCCTCATCTAAAGATTTAGTGTAATGAATGGTCCTCGTCATTCCTGATGGACGAACATCACACCTGTTGGCTGGACACACTATGATATAAATATATGCTTCTATCTAGCAGGAATTCCTTTCTCTAGCTTCTGATGGTGAGATCTTATTTGATCAAATGTTCATCATTTGATAAGATGCTGCTTTTGTTTGTCCTAGTTTTTTCTTTATTTCTACAAAGTTTTATCCATTTTGTGCTTCAAGATACAATATGATATGCTAGTTATGTTGTTTTTATTTACTGTATTAAATTGTGGATCTTCTCATGTCCACAGGGAGATGGTCTGGAGTTTAAGCGACATTTTGTCAAGATTAAGACCAAACTTAAACACATCATCCGTAAAACACAACCAACCTGGCCGGTGTTTGGGTCTGACAAACTTGAGGGTGGTAGCACTCCTGGCCAAGCTGGCAAGTCACCACCTGTTGCAGCAACAACAACTGTGGTAAATGTTCCGTGTGGTGTATCAGCATCTCAGAACTCAGTAACAACAACTGTGGTAGATGTTACTTGTGGTAAATCTGCATGTCAGAACTCGACCGTGAAAGAAGCACATCCGAAGAAGCTTAGAAACGAGAAGAAGAAAGAAACCAGAAATAAAGCTGGCACTCCTGGAATGTCTGACAAAAAGGGAAAGGCAGAAAAGGGCAGACAGAAAGAAAGTGGGCGACCCACCAGAGCAAGTAATTGTAATCTACAGAGAAGTTCTACAGCTAGATTCTAGCATGGATTTATGTCTATAGAGAAGTTCTAAAACTAGATTCTAGCATGGATTTATGTCTATAGACTTCTACAACTAGATTCTAGCAAGGACGTATGTACTATAGAGTTTTACAGGTAGATTCTAGCATGGACTTATGTTCTGTAGAGTTTTACAGGTAGATTCTAGTATGGACTTATGTTCTGTAGAGTTCTACAACTAGATTCTAGTAAGGACTTAGTTCTACAGCTAGATTCTGGTTTAGATGTTTGTTCTACAGAGAAGTTCTATAACTAGATTATGTCATCAACTTATGTTCTACAGAGAAGTTCTACAACTAGATTCTAGCACAGACTTATTATGTTCTACAGAGAAGTTCTGTGACTAGATTCTAGCATGACCACAGAGAAGTTCTAAAACTTGATTCTATCATTGACTTAGTCCTACAGAGAAGTTCTATGACTAGATTCTGTCATCAACTTATGTTCTACAAAGAAGTTCTTCCAACTAGATTCTAGCATTGACTTAGTCCTACAGAGAAGTTCTATGACTAGATTCTGTCATCAACTTATGTTCTACAGAGAAGTTCTACAACTAGATTCTATCATTGACTTAGTCCTACAGAGAAGTTCTATGACTAGATTCTGTCATCAACTTATGTTCTACAAAGAAGTTCTTCAACTAGATTCTAGCATTGACTTAGTCCTACAGAGAAGTTCTATGACTAGATTCTGTCATCAACTTATGTTCTACAAAGAAGTTCCTCAACTAGATTCTAGCATTGACTTAGTCCTACAGAGAAGTTCTATGACTAGATTATGTCATCAACTTATGTTCTACAGAGAAGTTCTACAACTAGATTCTATCATTGACTTAGTCCTACAGAGAAGTTCTATGACTAGATTCTGTCATCAACTTATGTTCTACAAAGAAGTTCTTCAACTAGATTCTAGCATTGACTTAGTCCTACAGAGAAGTTCTATGACTAGATTCTGTCATCAACTTATGTTCTACAAAGAAGTTCTTCAACTAGATTCTAGCATTGACTTAGTCCTACAGAGAAGTTCTATAACTAGATTCTGTCATCAACTTATGTTCTACAGAGAAGTTCTACAACTAGAGTCTAGCATGACTACAATTCTATAGGTGGATGTTAGCTTGGGCTAAAGATGTCTGAGCTCTTCCAACAGGACAGACCTGTCCATGGACATTGTCCACATGTTTCTGTGAATTACTTGGGGGGGGGGGGGGCCCTCATGGCGTAGCCACCCTCAGATGTGGGGGTGCTCATGGCGCAGCCACCCTTGGGAGGGAGGGGCCTCATGTCATGGCCCATCCCTGTGTGGTTGTGGAGTCTCATGGCGTGGCCATCCTCAAGTGGTGGGGCCCTCATAACTTCCACCAGAAATGGAATTCACTGGAGATTGATAGCATTCTCCTGTCCCACACACAATTTAATGACAGCATTCTTTTTCTCCTATCCCACACACAATCTGATGACAGTGTTCTCCTGCCGACACACAATCAGATGACAGCATTCTCTTGTCCCACACACAATCTGATGACAGCGTTCTCCTGTCCCACACACAATCTGATGACAGAATTCTCCTGTCCCACACACAATCTGATGACAGCACTCTCCTGTCCCACACAAAATCTGATGACAGCGTTTTCCTGTCCCACACACACAATCTGATGACAGTGTTCTCCTGTCTCACACACAATCTAAACACAGCATTCTCCTGTCCCACATAAAATCTGATGACAGCGTTCTCCTGTCCCACACACAATCTGATGACAGCGTTCTCCTGCCCCACACATATTCTGATGCCAGATAAATTAAACCCATGTGGTGGAAGGGCACAACACTCATGTCTAAAGCTCTACAGAAGAAAGATCATGACAATAAATAAAGCTAATAACAGCGCCATCTCCCTTGGTGAAACATCACATTAAGAGGTAGAATTTTGCATATAGGTCGAAGGAGTTGCGGATGAGATAGAGATATTAACCACTTACAAAACGTTGCGGATGAGATAGAGATATTAACCACTTACAAAACGTTGCGGATGAGATAGAGATATTAACCACTTACAAAACGTTGCGGATGAGATAGAGATATTAACCACATACACAAAGTTGGGGATGAGGTAGATATATTAACCATATACACAAAGTTGGGGATGAGATAGAGATATTAACCACTTACACAAAGTTGGGGATGAGATAGAGATATTAACCACTTACACAAAGTTGGGGATGAGGTAGATATATTAACCATATACACAAAGTTGGGGATGAGATAGAGATATTAACCACTTACACAAAGTTGGGGATGAGATAGAGATATTAACCACTTACACAAAGTTGGGGATGAGATAGAGATATTAACCACTTACACAAAGTTGGGGATGAGGTAGAGATATTAACCACATACACAAAGTTGGGGATGAGGTAGATATATTAACCACATACACAAAGTTGGGGATGAGATAGAGATATTAACCACTTACAAAACGTTGCGGGTGAGATAGAGATATTAACCACATGCACAAAGTTGGGGATGAGATAGAGATATTAACCACTTACAAAACGTTGCGGATGAGGTAGAGATATTAACCACATACACAAAGTTGGGGATGAGGTAGATATATTAACCACATACACAAAGTTGGGGATGAGGTAGAGATATTAACCACATACACAAAGTTGGGGATGAGGTAGAGATATTAACCACATACAGAAAGTTGGGGATGAGGTAGAGATATTAACTACATACACAAAGTTGGGGATGAGGTAGAGATATTAACTACATACACAAAGTTGGGGATGAGGTAGAGATATTAACCATATACAAAAAAGTTGGGGATGAGATAGAGATATTAACCATATACAAAAAAGTTGGGGATGAGATAGAGATATTAACCATATACAAAAAAGTTGGGGATGAGATAGAGATATTAACCACATACACAAAGTTGGGGATGAGGTAGAGATATTAACCACTTACACAAAGTTGGGGATGAGGTAGAGATATTAACCACATACACAAAGTTGGGGATGAGGTAGAGATATTAACCACATACACAAAGTTGGGGATGAGGTAAAGATATTAACTACATACACAAAGTTGGGGATGAGATAGAGATATTAACTACATACACAAAGTTGGGGATGAGGTAGAGATATTAACTACATACACAAAGTTGGGGATGAGGTAGAGATATTAACTACATACACAAAGTTGGGGATGAGGTAGAGATATTAACCATATAGAAAAAAGTTGGGGATGAGATAGAGATATTAACCACATACACAAAGTTGGGGATGAGGTAGAGATATTAACCACATACAGAAAGTTGGGGATGAGGTAAAGATATTAACTACATACACAAAGTTGGGGATGAGGTAGATATATTAACCACATACACAAAGTTGGGGATGAGGTAGATATATTAACCACATACACAAAGTTGGGGATGAGATAGAGATATTAACCACTTACAAAACGCTGCGGATGAGATAGAGATATTAACCACTTACAAAACGTTGTGGATGAGGTAGAGATATTAACCACATACTCAAAGTTGGGGATGAGGTAGATATATTAACCACATACACAAAGTTGGGGATGAGGTAGAGATATTAACCATATACAAAAAAGTTGGGGATGAGATAGAGATATTAACCATATACACAAAGTTGGGGATGAGGTAGAGATATTAACCATATACAAAAAAGTTGGGGATGAGATAGAGATATTAACCACATACACAAAGTTGGGGATAAGGTAGAGATATTAACCACATACACAAAGTTGGGGATGAGGTAGATATATTAACCACATACACAAAGTTGGGGATGAGATAGAGATATTAACCACTTACAAAACGTTGCGGATGAGATAGAGATATTAACCACATGCACAAAGTTGGGGATGAGATAGAGATATTAACCACTTACAAAATGTTGCCGATGAGGTAGAGATATTAACCACATACACAAAGTTGGGGATGAGGTAGATATATTAACCACATACACAAAGTTGGGGATGAGGTAGAGATATTAACCATATACAAAAAAGTTGGGGATGAGATAGAGATATTAACCATATACAAAAAAGTTGGGGATGAGATAGAGATATTAACCACATACACAAAGTTGGGGATAAGGTAGAGATATTAACCACATACACAAAGTTGGGGATGAGGTAGAGATATTAACCACATACAGAAAGTTGGGGATGAGGTAGAGATATTAACCACATACACAAAGTTGGGGATGAGGTAGAGATATTAACGACATACACAAAGTTGGGGATGAGGTAGAGATATTAACTACATACACAAAGTTGGGGATGAGATAGAGATATTAACTACATACACAAAGTTGGGGATGAGATAGAGATATTAACTACATACACAAAGTTGGGGATGAGGTAGAGATATTAACTACATACACAAAGTTGGGGATGAGGTAGAGATATTAACTACATACACAAAGTTGGGGATGAGGTAGAGATATTAACCATATACAAAAAAGTTGGGGATGAGATAGAGATATTAACCACATACACAAAGTTGGGGATGAGGTAGAGATATTAACCACATACACAAAGTTGGGGATGAGGTCGTAAGAGTCAGCAATGGATGGGAGAGATTGACTCAGTTGGCTGAGAAATTATACTCCACAGGAAGATCAAATACAGTGTAGACAGAGTGTGTGTTTGTGTGCCAATTGTTCACACATTCATATAAGCATGTAAGAGTGTGTTTGTATGCCAGTTGTTCACATGGTCATATAAGCAATTTAGGCGTGTTTTCCCAGAGATGTCATGTTTGGAGACGGACATGTAAGAGTGTGTGTTTATCAGTTATTAACACGTATGTACAGGGTGTTTGTAAAGTCTCACTACACTGTATGTAGGTCAAATTTGAAAAATTAAGTACATGACGTCATCAAAAAATATGCTAAACAATTCATTACATTAGTTATTATAGTCACTGTTATGGTCTAACGCTGTTTTGGGGGAGCCGGAAAGTACCAATGAAGTATTCATTATAACAGGTGTTGGAAATGTCCAACACGGGCTTCAAGACATGACTGTACACGTCTCTTCATATTGTCACATACCTTCTGCGATGTGTCTGTTGTTATTTCCATGTGTATCGACTGCCATTTTGAAACACTCGTTTAACCAACAAAATTCTTTTTTCCATTGATAACACTGTTTTGTTTGGAGCGGAAAGAATTACTCCAGCAGACGACAGCCATTCGCTGCATGTTGCTTCACGATGGACTGTGGATCACATTTTTTATGACGTCGTGTACTTCATTTTTAAAATGTCTTCTAGATACAAAGTGTAGTGAGACTTTAACAACACCCTGTATAAGTGATTTAGGCATGTTTTCTCCGAGATGTGTCATTTTTGGGGACGGGTATGTAAGAGTGTAAGTGGTATGTAAGAGTGTGAGTGGTATGTAAGAGTGTGAGTGGTATGTAAGAGTGAGTGGTATGTAAGAGTGTGTGTGGTAGAATTCTTCATTTTCATGGATGACAGACTTGATTCATGTCTTTGAGAATTGCCCGCTAGATCATGTGACAACCAGAGAATGTCTATTGTTAGATGCAGGATCAGCTGAGCATACGTCATTGTTGATGTCATCATCAGGTTCAGGACATATTGTGACTGATAACTTGGGACATTTGTGACTGACACCTTGAGGCATTTTTGATGTCATTGTGATTTCATCATCGAGTTCTGGACATATTGTAACTGACACCTTGGGGCATATTTCATGTCCAGCTGGTGTCACTGTGTTGCTAGATCTGATCACAGCATAACTGGTGCCTCTTGTCTCCCAGTGACCCCACACTGATCTGATGACAGTACATCACTGCCTGCTAGGTTCCTGCATGTTCATGTTCTCATCTTGGTATTGTTACTAGGTGCTTCTTTCAATTTTGTTCATACCATTTGCTGTTTGGTTTCTCTGAGCCATTTATTTTCTGTTATGTCTTGTATGTGTGTGTCATAGAGAAAGAGAGAGAGATAGAAAGAGATATTTCTAACGAGAGAGAAAGAGATGTTTCTAGACAAGCATAGTTTGTGTTATATTCTCCACTGCCCAGCTGATTTATATGTTACATTACTAAATTGGTCTCCAGCTGATTTATATGTTACATTACTAAATTGGTCTCCAGCTGATTTATATGTTACATTACTAAATTGGTCTCCAGCTGATTTATATGTTACATTACTAAATTGGTCTCCAGCTGATTTATATGTTACATTACTAAATTGGTCTCCAGCTGATTTATATGTTACATTACTAAATTGGTCTCCAGCTGATTTATATGTTACATTACTAAATTGGTCTCCAGCTGATTTATATGTTACATTACTAAATTGGTCTCCAGCTGATTTATATGTTACATTACTAAATTGGTCTCCAGCTGATTTATATGTTACATTACTAAATTGGTCTCCAGCTGATTTATATGTTACATTACTAAATTGGTCTCCAGCTGATTTATATGTTACATTACTAAATTGGTCTCCAGCTGATTTATATGTTACATTACTAAATTGGTCTATGACATAATATGTCAACCCCATGATTGATTGATTGATATTTTTTTATGCTGGTGTCATTTGTATCATAAACAATAGATACAATTCCGAGAACAGTTTTTTTTTTTTTTTTTTTCTGTTACTTGCCAAATGTTGACCAACTGTACACTAACTTTTTTATTGTTTTGTGAATACTGACCAGCTGTACACTAACAGTGTTATTGTCATGTGACCAGCTGTGCACTAAGTTGTTATGTGACCAGCTGTATACTAAGTTATTGTTATGTGACCAGCTGTACACTAACTGTGTTATTGTCATGTGACCAGCTGTACACAAACAGTGTTATCGTCATGTGACCAGCTGTACACTAACTGTTATTGTCAAGTCATCAGCTGTACACTAAGTTATTGTTATGTGACCAGCTGTACACAAACAGTGTTATCATCATGTGTACAGCTGTACACTAAGCTATTGTTATGTGACCAGCTGTATACTAACTGTGTTATTGTCATGTGACCAGCTGTATACTAACTGTGTTATTGTCATGTGACCAGCTGTATACTGTGTTATTGTCATGTGACCAGCTGTATACTAACTGTGTTATTGTCATGTGACCAGCTGTATACTAACTGTGTTATTGTCATGTGACCAGCTGTATACTAACTGTGTTATTGTCATGTGACCAGCTGTATATTAACTGTGTTATTGTCATGTGACCAGCTGTATACTAACTGTGTTATTGTCATGTGACCAGCTGTATACTAACTGTTATTGTCATGTGACCAGCTGTATACTAACTGTGTTATTGTCATGTGACCAGCTGTATACTAACTGTGTTATTGTCATGTGACCAGCTGTATACTAACTGTTATTGTCATGTGACCAGCTGTATACTAACTGTGTTATTGTCATGTGACCAGCTGTATACTAACTGTGTTATTGTCATGTGACCAGCTGTATACTAACTGTGTTATTGTCATGTGACCACTGCAAAACATGGTCATTTTATCCAGAAAGTCTGCAGGTTTAGAGAGTATAAGAAAGAATCAGAATATACCCAACATTAGTCACACAACAAGACTATTATACTTACTCCTGAATATAATGATCTATTGACATGATTAAAGTAAACAGTAAAGAAACCGTCACAACAAACAAATCTACTTGAATGAACTATAAGAAGATTGGCAGTACACCAGTCAGAAGGCTGTGGACAGACATGTTCACCAGCGCTACATTAATGGACTATAAGAAGATTGGCAGTACATGAGACAGAAGGCTGTGGACAGACATGATCACCAACACCACACGGCATGGACTATAAGAAGATTGGCAGTACACGAGACAGAAGGCTGTGGACAGACATGATCACCAACACCACACGGCATGGACTATAAGAAGATTGGCAGTACACGAGACAGAAGGCTGTGGACAGACATGATCACCAACACCACACGTCATGGACTATAAGAAGATTGACTGTACATGAGACAAAAGGCTGTGGATAGACATTATCACCAACACCACACGGCATGGACTATAAGAAGATTGGCAGTACACGAGACAGAAGGCTGTGGACAGACATTATCACCAACGCCACACGGCATGGACTATAAGAAGATTGGCAGTACACGAGACAGAAGGCTGTGGACAGACATTATCACCAATGCCACTCATTGACCATAAGAAGATTGGCACGGGTATCACCACAAGTGCTCTAGTTTTCTCTCATAGATCACACCAGGAGAATCTCGGCACCCGTGTGGTCACCACAAGTGCTCTAGTTTCCTCTCATAGATCACACCAGGAGAATCTCGGCACAGTGCATGGTATCACCACAAGTGTTCTAGTTTCCTCTCATAGATCACACCAGGAGAATCTTGGCACGGGTCTCACACAAGCGCTATAGTTTCCTCTCATAGATCACACCAGGAGAATCTCGGCACGGGTCTCACCACAAGCGCTATAGTTTCCTCTCATAGATCACACCAGAAGAATCTCGGCACGGGTCTCACCACAAGTGCTCTAGTTTCCTCTCATAGATCACACCAGGAGAATCTTGGCACGGGTCTCACACAAGCGCTATAGTTTCCTCTCATAGATCACACCAGGAGAATCTCAGCACGGGTATCACCACAAGTGCTCTAGTTTCATCTCGTAGATCACACCAGGAGAATTTCAGCTCAGTGCACAGACTCAGTACCATCGGTGTGAGTGGAATTGTAGATATAGTAGAATCATATATGCTTGTCTCGTTTAGGGGTCTGGGCAGTGGCTCGTTTGGCCTGCTCTCTTCCATGTCCAATTGCACATTGGTGCTCGGCGTTTGTCGTTCTCCGAGGTCTTCACGTCATATCCTCTACCCAAGCACTACCTGGGTGAATACAATCTTGTGTCTTATTTTGAAAATCCAATCAACATCGCCACACGAACCTGGCCTGCTTGCGCCAGCGGCGTACAATCTAACTGCTTATCTACTCCACCACTCAGTCAAAAATCAGCACAAGTTTAATACATATGTTCGGCGTTTCGGTGAATTCTCATTAGCTTCATCAGGTCCGAAATAATGCCAGTTAATCAAGGCCATAACATTACGGCAAGAAAACCTGATGAAGATGATGGTAAGTTCATGGAAACGTGTGTGTGTATAAACCGTTTTCCTTTATTACATTATAATTGTATCTATCTGTCTGTCCGTCCGTGCCCAGTGCCCAGAACTATCGCAGCCCCTAACATAAGATGGGCAGTATTCCCACGCCACAGAACGTGGCACGACAGGACAGCTACGACAAACAATACAGACATCACTGGTCGTCATGATGGCATGCATGCAATATTTTCCTTGTTGACATTCCTCTGTGATATGTGCAAACAATCGTAGATCAACTTCAGCATAACAACTGTCAGTGGCACAAAGGTGCCACTTGTTCACTGTTATGGAATGTTGTCCTTTCTCTCCCTTCCCCTCTCTTTGTTTTCGGCCGTTAATCTAGTTTCAGTCTGTCCCCAGACTCCACCAACTCATCATGAGTTCATTGGCTACTCCTCACATACTCATATCTTTCTGTCCCCAGGCTCCACTAACTCATCATGAGTTCATTGGCTACCCTTCACATACTCATATCTTTCTGTCCCCAGGCTCCACACCTCATCTTGAGTTCAGTGGCTACCCAGGACATTCACATACTCATATCTTTCTGTCCCCAGGCTCCACACCTCATCTTGAGTTCAGTGGCTACCCAGCACATTCGCATACTCATCTCTTTCTGTCCCCAGGCTCCACACCTCATCTTGAGTTCAGTGGCTACCCAGCACATTCGCATACTCATCTCTTTCTGTCCCCAGGCTCCACACCTCATCTTGAGTTCAGTGGCTACCCAGGACATTCACATACTCATCTCTTTCTGTCCCCAGGCTCCACACCTCATCTTGAGTTCATTGGCTACCCAGGACATTCACATACTCATCTCTTTCTGTCCCCAGGCTCCACACCTCATCTTGAGTTCATTGGCTACCCAGCACATTCCCATACTCATCTCTTTCTGTCCCCAGGCTCCACACCTCATCTTGAGTTCATTGGCTACCCAGCACATTCCCATACTCATCTCTTTCTGTCCCCAGCCAGTGGTTGCTGTAATGTCGTCAGTGGCTAGGATACGTGGATTTGTTGTGTGTCTCTGGTAGAGTTCGCACTCTCAGTTCTGACTCTCTGATGGTCTGAGTCCTGAAGAACGTTTTATTTTCTCGGGGTGAGATTAGTGTAGATACTGACCCGATACCTATATACTGTCTCGGAGTGAGATTAGTGTAGATACTGACCCGATACCGATATACTGTCTCGGAGTGAGATTAGTGTAGATACTGACCCGATACCGATATACTGTCTCGGAGTGAGATCCAGATCTTTTTTCCCTATACAGTGAAAATATTTTCAGAAATGTAGAGGACATAAATGGAATCAGCATTGGAGGACGAAACATCAATAACATTAGATATGCAGATGATACAGTATTAATTGAAGACAATGCGCAGGACCTGCAACAATTAGTAGACGCAGTTGTTGTACACAGTGAGCAACTAGGGTTAGAATTAAATTGTAAAAAGACTCAGGTTATGGCCGTCACTAGGAAGGATGAAGTACCACAATGTAATATCCAAGTAAATTGGGATATTCTTCAACAAGTGAATCGGTACAATTATCTTGGAACAGTCATAACATCTGATGGGAGATGCCTTGAAGAGATTAGAGCAAGAATCGCCATGGCGAAGGTAGCCTTTAGCAAAATGAAAAATATTCTGACCAATAAAAAGATGTCAATTGAAACGAGAAAGAGAGTGTTGAGGGGATACATAGAGCCTGTTCTTTTGTATGGATGTGAAACTTGGACAATGTGCTGTCAAGCTGAAAAACATCTGATGGCTGCAGAAATGTGGTTTCTGGGGAAAATGCAAAGAATACCATGGACAGATGGAAAAACCAATGACCAAGTACTACAGGAGACAAATGAAAATCGTAGATTGATTAGAGAAATTAGAAGTAGACAGTCAAAATTTTTTGGACATGTTATGAGAAGAAATGGACTGGAGAACTTGGTGACAACTGGCAAGATCGAGGGGAACAGCCCAAGAGGAAGACCGAGAGGAAAATACCTGGATGGCATGGACGAGACAGGAACACTGAGCTGATCCACGACTCTGGTGATCGAGTGAAATGGCGAGTCATGACCGCCCACGCTTTCCGGCATGGCACATGATTGATTGATTGATTGAGATTAGTGTAGATACTGACCCGATAGGGGAGACTGGGGAGAAATGGACCAGCAATTTTGTAGTTTTCAATTTTTGCTCATCACCGGAACAGATTTTATCGAAACATAACAAAACCATGACTAAAATGTTGTACATTCATTTATTTTAAAAGGGGAAAACATTTAGCAATCTATTTCTATATGTTTCTTTACAAAATGCATTTCAAAAATGTATATGAACATGGGGAGAAATTGACCACCATTGGGGTGAAATGGACCAGCACGTGGGGAGCAATGGACCATAGTGGGGAGAAATGGACCTTTTTTAAAAAGAAGCAGCAACAACTCATCCATATTGCTATAAGAAATAAATAATCATTAAAAAGTCTTCTTTGTTCCATATTCACATAGCACACACTGGCCTTCAAAAACCTCACGCACACCAGTCAAGCTAACCGTACACTCCTCATTTTCACCAAATGAAACATCAGAATCTGTGTCATCACAAAACGAAATGTCAGTTTCTGGATCTGAATCAACATCAAGTTCTTTCAGCAGCTGTCTCTTTGCCTTTTTGGGTGGAACTTTTGCTGCCTTTTCTTTCATCACCGCTCTTTCCCTAATTCGATCCATTTCTGGCATAGAAGTAGCCAGCATAGTTTTTCCTCTTTTCCTCATATTATTTGAATCTTTTCGCGGACCAGCTTTTGGTAGTCCTCTGAAAACATGAGGCGAAGTAAAGGAAGAAGTAGCTTTATGTTGAAGACTCCCTGATATTTCCTGCAAGTCATCTACAAGGTTCTCAACATTACACTCTTTCTGATGTTCATGAAATTCTTGTGCAGTTTGATCTGTGCTGGTACCACAATGTGGAGATGCTGATCCTGTCTGTTCATTGCTTTCTAAAGTGGCATTTTCACTGTCCTTGCTGATGGGCCTGTTCGTTATTTCTGAAGGCATAAAATCATCTTCTGTAAAAACATCTTCGTTAAAGGGCCAAATACCTGACACTGCAAAGCCTGATTGAATGTTAATGGGAGTTGCCGCTTTAAGAAAAGCGTGGTCTCCTAGATTTGCAACTTGATAGATTGTCAGTGGTGTCCCAACATTTTTCATCATCCATGAATCACACGCATTGTTGTAGACCGACTTCATGGGTCCAAAAACTGAACGGTCCAAGGGCTGAGTTTTAGATGAGGTGTGTGGTGGCAACGTGATCACATGAATGTTGTTTTTCTTGCACAGTTCAAGTGATTCAAATGAAATGTGGGAATCGTGATTGTCCAAGATCAAAATCAAAGGGAAGTCTTTGGAAGGTTTTGAATGCTTAATGAAGTGATTTATAACTTTGACGAAATTATCACGGGTCATCCAACCTGATTCATTCACAAGGCCAAGGGAACCTTCAGGTGCTCCAGCAAGCATAAAATTCTTAAATAATTTTCTGGGAAACACAAAAACTGGAGGGATAATGTGACCCGCAGCTGACACAATGCAACAGATTGTGACCAGTTCTCTTCTTTCTCTGGATGTCACCTGGCCTATTTGCTTCACTCCTCGTGGGGCAATTACTTTTGGCACTTTCTGTACAGTGGTCAGACCTGACTCATCCAAATTGTAGATTTGAGCTCCACTCACATTTAGTTTTGTAATGGTTTCCTTCACAATGTTGAAGAAGGTGCAAATATTATGTTTGTTGAAAGCTTTAGCTCTAGCCAGAGATGTTGCCTCAGGTTGCATTATGGTCAGCTCGGGATTCCGTCGCAAAAATCCACAAAGCCAGTCATTCCCTGCCATCATTTGCAGATCCCAGGTTAAAGGATGTGCAATGTTATTGACTTTCGCCATCTCGTACGCCAAAATATGAACGTTTTTAGTTGTGAGTCCATGGAACATTCTTGCACAATCTTTCAAGTAACTAGCAAAATCAGCTTCTTGCTTAGCTGTGAAAACAAGGCTATGCCTATAATTTGGTACGAGTCTAGTAGGCAGACCATTTCCTTCTCTGTCTTTTGTAAGATTGTTATTGAGGGTAGAGCGAGCAATGCCGTACTCCCTTGCAGCTTTCCTCACTTTCATTCCATTTTTCACAGCATTAACAGCTTCTCTCATACGTTCCTCCGTAACGAGACCCTTGTTGGTGTTTCTGATGTACAATCTTGGCATCTGAAACAAAAGAGTGACAGAATTATATAACATTTAGAATGGTAGGCCTATCATTTGCAAAGAAATACTGATCATAGCACGAATGGCGTGCATCTTTAATAAATCACTGAAATCAAATTTGTTAACAGTTTTATTGGTCTAGATTTAGACCCCAGTATTAAAAAGAATCAATAATGCTGGTATTCGAATGCAATCTTCAACACTTTTAATAACAACAGACTGTCTTGTCAATTTCTTCTATGGGGAGAAATGAACCATGGGGAGAAATGAACCGGTCCATTTCTCCCCCATCAATGTATTAAACTATTCAGCCATAAAGTCTCTTAAATCTAATATTATATGCTATATTTTTTATATGAACTCTTAAATAACAAGTAAATAAAGATATTAACGTAATTACCTTGTCCTGATTCCTGACTATGCGTCTGCTTTACGATGGTGTCTGGAACTGGAAAAAGAAACTTTAGTGCAGAAAATTTTTCAAACTTTGCGTGGGAACGACCTGTGCGGGAAGTCGATGGCAAATGAAAAATTCGGACTATGTTTGATGTGGAAAACAAACTTATTATGGTTTCACTTTCATTGCATCACAGCCAGGAGCCAGAGAGGGGGTGGTCCATTTCTCCCCTATGTCCATTTCTCCCCAGTCTCCCCACCGATATACTGTCTCGGAGTGAGATTAGTGTAGATACTGACCCGAAACCAGCCAAGCAGAGACAGCAAGAATACCGCATGACGAGAACACAGAAGAAGAACCATCTGCAAATCTAACCATTAGAGAACTCCTGTTTGCGGACGACCAAGCACTAATAGCAAAATCAGAAGCTGAATTACAAGACCGCATGAATAGTCTAAACGAAATGTGTAGGGAACATAACATGAAAATTAGCACAAGCAAAACAGAGGTGCCGGCTTCGTGGCTTAGAGGTTATGACATTTCTCCGTAATCTCGTATACTCTCGTCGGTAAACGGGATGACGGTTCAAATCAGCAGTGGTTCGAATCGCATCGGTAACTTACGGGGTATGTGAGCCGGCCGCTCAGAAAGCAATGGCAAACTACTGAGCGTAATCTTGCCAAGAGATCAATATACAGCTGAAAGATGCTGATGTTGACAGCTAAGTCCTGTAAAGGATATGCTAAAAAAAAAAAAAAAAAAACAGAGGTAATGACTATAACTAAAGAAGAACAAACAGCAACAATTCACCTAAACGAACATCCCTTGAAACAAGTAAAGAGCTTCAATTACTAGAAGTATAATATCATCAAATGGCAGATCAGAAGACGAGATCGAAAATAGGTGCAATAAGGCAAATCAACTCATTGGACAAATGGCACCAATACTAAAGAACAAACATGTATCAATAACTACTAAGAAAGCACTTTACAACACAATCTTCCTACCAACTCTGTGCTACCAGTGCCAAACCTGGACTATGACAGAAAAAGAGAAAAGAAAAATCACAACAACAGAAATGAGGTTCCTGAGAAGAATACTCAACGTATCAAGAAGAGATAAGATCAGAAATGAAGAAATCAGGACTAAAGTGGGGGTTAAAGCTGCTCTAGATTTTATTAGAAAGCAGCAGGTCAAATGGTTTGGCCATGCAAGTAGGTTACCAGTCAACAGTATGCCACAACAAGCAATGATGTACAGACCAGATGGAAACAGAGGAAGAGGCCGACCACATAAACGTTGGACGGAGGGAATAACAGAATCCATGGGAATGTCGATATACGAAGCCCATAACCGGGCACTATCACGAAGTTTATACTTCACCTCGACACCGCAAGGTACAAGGGGAACATGATGAGATGAGATGAGAGACTGACCCGATACCAATATACTGTCTCCGGTATGGAGGGGGGGGGGGGTGTGGCAGAGCTCTCCTCCCCAGGGATTGGACGAAAGAGACTTGAACCTATGACGCAGTCAAATTACCAGATGGGAGGAAGAAATGGGCAGGCCAACATTTAAGAACGCAATGTTGGGAACTGAGACAAGGCTAGTAGTGTCAATATGTCAATGACGTACGAGACCGAGATCTAGTCATATCATTCATTTGTCCATTAGCTGTTGACATATGAAACGTGTTGTGTTGGCCTGAGAAGCCGTTATATGTCCTTCAATATTCATGCCGACGATACTGGTATATGTTAGTTATTATTTGCACATTATTATTGATATATAATATTAAACGTATAATATGGTATAAATTGCAGCTTGAGCCAGTCTGTTTATGTGTCGCGTGTCAACTGTACACCTGTGATTTCATAAGTGATTTGTCAACTGTGTTACTTCACGCAGCCTAGAATCATACGATGGTGTTTACTTTCATGAAAGATTATAACAGCAGAAAGATACAACACCCCAGTGGCGTGTACATGCGCCGCACCAATGTGCACTCCCAACACACACACGCAAGCAGCAACGCAAATAAACATACTATATTACTATTTCCTCATTTATTCTGACTTACGTGTACATATCATATATCTATATCAGTGGTTCCCAAGCTTTTTAAGCCGAGGGCCATATCTACTACTATTTTCGGTAGTTAAGCGGGCCACAGCGTTATAAAATTATAAAAATCGTGCAATATCATTCTTACCTTTCTCAACTTTCGTCAAAAAAATTCTAAAACTTTAAAGGCAATCAGTGTCAGCACTACACTGCGGTCATTTTTTGGTTTAAAATCAAAAGTTCATTTAACAATAAATCTTAAATCAATTTCGAAAATCGCTATTAATGTAATTAATTTACAATTATAACTGTTCTTCATAACAAGTGACTTCAGTTCAGATGCCAGTTTATCAATGTCTTGGCACAAATCTGCCATGCCCAAAGTCATAAGCACAGCTAGGTTACTGTCGATAAGTTGTTGTTGTTGTTGTTGTTTTTTTTATAACGATCACTGCAGAAAATGACTGCTCGCATCTGTAAGTCGAACCAAAACGACAAATGTATCTCTGGACGAATGAACGCAAGTGTTCAAATTGTTCGACAGACAATAGTCGCCAGAATGAAATCATATGATCAGCTGAAGGTGGAGCAGACAGCTCCAGAAATTTACATCTCAGTGCAGAATTGCATTTCAAATCAATTACTTCGTGCTGAAGATTTTGCTGTAATTGACAAAGCTTGGCATCAGGAAATACGAATGGATTTATGAAGAGGGCAACATTATCCTTCTCTGTTGTGAACTCTTGACATTATCCTCCTCTATTGTGAACTCTTGAAATCTCGACCGAAAGGAGGCCTCGCGTGCCACTTTCTGACAGCTAGCGGGCCACAAGTGGCCCGCGGGCCGTGGTTTGGGAACCTCTGATCTATATGCATTTTTAAATATATTTAATTCTTCTTCTTCGTTCATCCGGAGGTTTTTTTCGGATGTGATTGCGTTGTGCCTGTTTACAGCAGAGCTGCGTTCTTGCGCCGTTAGGCCGACACATCCGACTTCTGCGGGCATTTGTTGACCGGGTTAACCTTCCCGGATATATTTAATTCATTGAGTAGAAGCGGCAGAGACAGACCGAGATACCAGGTGCTGGGTGAACTGAGACGGTGGCAGGGGGGGGGGGGGGAATGCCATCAGTGGAATCATCACAACACCAGAGGCCGGGATCTACTGAGATGCAAGAGTTAATACACCAGTTGGCAGGGCACATGATGCTGATGATAAAGTCAGTGATATCGTTGATCTTCACGCCACACCTGTAACCCTATCGTACCGTTTTGGGGACCACTGTCGCAAGTCGTGAGGGCGACACTTCAAGTGCCAATTGACTTCATTTTTCTGTAAGGTTCTGTTTATCAGTTTTAGAAGTAGCTTTGAGAGGGGAATTGCCAAGTACCAACACCGAATTGATATGTTGATTCATAAGGTGAGATCCGAGCACAATATGTCGGGTTAGAACACCAGATAAGCATCGGATACATGGTTTTATGTTGGAAGCCAATTTCAACGTGACATGTGGTTAGACACATTCAGTGTGACATGTGAGTAGATAGTTTCAGTGTGACACGTGTGTAGATAAATTCGACGTGACATGTTTGTAGATAAATTCGACGTGACACGTAGAGAAATTCAACAAACATGTGAGTAGACAGTTTCAATGTGACTCGTGAGCAGAGAGGTTCACGTGACATGTGGGTAGAGAGATTCACGTGACGTGTGGGTAGAGAGATTCGCGTGACGTGTGGGTAGGTAGATTCAACGTAACATTTGTATAGAGAGATTCACCGTGACATGTGAGTCGCCAATGCTAACAGATGGACTGGAAGAACACAATCTACAAATTCAAAGATACATATGAATTAACAAATTCAAGATGACACGGACAGACAAATGTTACCTGTGTAGCATGTGCATTCATGGTTGTACATTGTGTCCGTGTTTATTCCCTCTCACATTTTCGCAGGAGTCTCTCTCTCTCTCTTACTCTCTCTCACTCTCTCTCTCTCTCTCTCTCTCTCTCTCACTCTCTCTCTCTCTCTCACTCTCTCTCACTCTCTCTCTCACTCTCTCTCTCTCACTCTCTCTCTCTTACTCTCTCTCACTCTCTCTCTCACACACACACACACACACCTGTTTACATGTTGTATTGTTGTATCCTACTGCAGCCGTGACTTTTCTTATACATTATACGTGGCACGATTAGAGACCATTTGTTATGCGTGACACACGGAGAGACTTCTTCTTCTTCTTCTCCTTTCGTTCACTTGAAACATGTCTATAACTGCAATGCTATCTCTTGTATGAATCTAACTGTCTTTTTTAGTTCACTCAGCGGTCCATATCTTCCACTGTCGTCTCTCTAGACCAGAAAGTTCGCCTGGATATGTTGTAGTTTGGGCAATCCTGGAGTATGTGCTCTGCTGTCTGCGACGCCAAACCACATGTGCACATGGCTGAGTCACCAATCTTGAATTGTGTACACATGTGGTTGAGTAATCTGTTGTGCCCTGTTCTAAGGCGCAGAATAATGACTTGTTCTGGTCTGTCCATAACGTGGTAGTCGTCTTGAGCAGGTTTTGGTGGCCTTCTGATTGATTTGATCATTCTTTTCTTTTGGTGGTACACGGAGAGACAATATCAACAATATAATGACACATGGGTAGATAAATCCAACGTGACATGTGGGTAGATCAAATCAACGGGACATACGGTTAGATCAAATCAACGTGACATGCGGTTAGATCAAATCAACGTGACATGCAGTAGAGACATTCAACGTGACATGTGGGTAGGCAACATCAAGAGATGGACTGGATGAAGTGTGCATTTGTACATTTAAAAAAAACAAGTGTGCATTTGCACATTATGAAGATATAGGGCAAAGAATTTTGAAGATTCACTACAGTCGAATTTCAGTGCGGTGATGATACTTGACAATGATGGGTTTTACCAAATAATTCAGCACAGAGAGACACATTCTGACCCAGTGGGTCTTCCTGTGAAGAACAAACACTTCCTCGCTGCAGTCGTGGAGGTTATGATGCACAGAGAAATGTATATCCACTGTTCGTAATGAACACACCAACAAATGAAAAGAGTCGCCGTGGTACAGTAATTAATGAACTTAAAACAACGGCCGGCTTCAATGACTGGCAGATGCGAGATGCTTGTACCCGGCAGTACGTCAGAGGGGTCGACCCAATTTCATAAACTGGGCACTGAATCATTTTCCGAATTTTTCGGGGAATTGTCTGTGGAGGTGTGGCAACGAGGAAGGGAACTGGTCATTAGACATTGTTCATTGTGTCACGATTTAGATCGCGCGAAGGCTTAGCACCCCACCTCCCACAGGAAGTTGCCTGTCGTGGAATATTTACCTTTTTATTTTTTCAAACTAAGTGTAAATAGAACAACTAACAATAGAGATTGCCTAATGAGGTGGGGTCGGCGAAGGAGTTACGGACGCTGTTGGTGATCCCGCATACCCGCGCTCTAAACACAGCTGCGCGTCATTTGGTAGTAGACCTCGTTGCGTTGGTTTTTTTAAAACGAAATTGCATGGGTGCCAGTAGTTCAGAAAGCAATGGCAAGCTACTGAACGTAAACTTGCCAAGAGATCAAAACCAAAAAATTCCGATGTTGACTGCAACGTCCTGTAAAGGATATGCAACTAAAAAAAATAAATGGGCTGAATGCTCATTAAATATACCTGTCCGAAGAGGCTGTTACTTTAACTCTTAAAGTAATACATTTGCACACAAGACGTTAAAACATTGCGTGTGGGACATATGGAGTTAAGTGATATTTCACTTGGAACATATCTGAAAAAAGGTTTAACTGAGAGTGCATAATGTGTGAAATAACAAATAAACAAATGGGGTGCTTCGTACATGAACTGGTAGATGTGCACTCTGTTGGAGCTAGCGAGATCTGGAGAAGCATGATCGCCCACGACAAATAACAAAGGAACTTGATGAAGTCGATTTAATAATTGAAGACAGCGAATTATAATTCTCCCCCGATGGTGTTTCCACCTTGTCGTGGTGGGTGAGCTTGAGTTTCTCAATAACCCTGAGAGCTATGCCGGCGGTAGCGTAGCTACCAGCAGGGCCTCCCAAGCCGGACAGGTCAAAGGGTAGAGAACAGACAAAGAGAAACACCCTGGTCCTCCAGGTTGGGGGTTGAAGCGTGGGGTTAACATCCCCACCTTTGTAAAAACCTTTCTTTGTTACGAAACAAATACATGAGCCTCGATATCGGACTGACTTATCTGGACAACGACCTTGGAACGTTAAAGGACTTTTGAGATTTGGAACATGGAATGTACGGACACTATATCGAGCTGGAGCGGCCGAAGAACTAACCCGGGAGCTGATTGAATATCAAATGGATATAACAGCAATTCAAGAAATAAGGTGGCCAGGAGAGGGTACTTTAGAGCAAAATGGAATGATTATAATATATGGAGGAAACACCCAAAATAAACATGAATTAGGAACAGGATTTGTCATCAAAAAAGAGTTATGGGGGAACGTTTTAAACTTTAAAGCTTTTAATGACAGGATTAGTAAATTACGAATAAAAGGTAAATGGAAAAATATAACGATGATTAATGTACATGCACCTACTGAAGAGAAAGAAGATGATATTAAAGAAGACTTTTATAATGATCTGGAAGATGTCATAGAAGAAACCCCCAAACAGGACATCCTGATTGTGCTGGGAGACTTCAATGCAAAAATAGGTAGAGAGCAAACTAATAAAAAAGTGGCCGGTATGGAAAGCCTACATACAACTTCAAATGATAATGGATGGAGAGTCATCAACCTGGCAGAAGCCAAAGGACTGCAGGTTAGCAGTACCAGACTACAAAGAAAGGATATACACAAACAAACTTGGAAATCATGTGACAAGAGAACCTATAATCAAATAGATCACATTTTAATTAACAACAGAAATGCATCAAACATACAGCAAGTCAGAAGTTATAGAGGAGCTGAATGCCACAGTGACCACTTCCTCGTTGGAGCAAAATTTAAAATAAAACTTAAGAGAGCTTTCTATACTAAATTACAAAGATTACACCCAACATATAACAGAGAAAAACTGCAAGACATTACAGTCAAAGAGAAATTTACAGATGAAATAAAATGTAAACTTGAAACTCTGCAAAACCCTTTGGAGGAAAGCATTGACCAAACTTGGTTGAACATCAAGAATACAATTCAGTCTACCGCAGAAGAATGTCTCGGTGTGTTAACCACGCATAGAAAGAACAGATGGTTCAATCAAAAATGTGAAGAAGCAGTCATTAGGAAGAAGAATGCCAGACATGTATGGTTAAATGACATCAATAACATCCAAAAGGAAGAGCATTATAGAAATGAATGTAAAGAGGCTACAAAAATAGTCAGACAGCAGAAGCGAGAATATATGAGTAATATAATCAAAGATATGGAAACTAATCACCAGAAAAATGAATCCAGAAAATTTTTTAAAGAACTGAAGTCAATGAAACGAGGGCACCAACAAAACACATATGGTTTAAAAGACAAAAATGGGAATATGATAAATACCAATGAGGAAATGTGCAACACATGGAAAGAATATTTTATTGAATTACTAAATTGTGAAGCTCCAAGTAACATTTTCTCACAGGAAGAGGTTCTAACATGCGAACCACAAATTGAAGAACCTACATTTGAAGAAATCCTATATGTAATCACACGACTTAAAAACAATAAGGCAACTGGGACTGATGGAATTGCTGCTGAATTTATAAAGGCAGGTGGCCATGCATTACATCTAAAGCTATACGAACTAATAATAAAAATCTGGAGGACAGAAGAATTACCCCATGACTGGAAAGAGTCATTATTGATACCTATCTTTAAGAAAGGAGACAAGTTCCAATGTGGAAATTATAGAGGAATATCACTACTGTCCACAAGCTATAAGATACTATCCGCAGTATTACTAAATAGATTAAAACCATATTCAGAAGACATATTAGGTGACTACCAGGCGGGTTTTAGACAAAACAGATCAACAATAGATCAGATATTTATCTTACGACAAATAGCCGAGAAACATTGGGAATATAAAAGAGATCTCCATAACATTTTTGTGGATTTTAAAAAGGCTTATGATAGTGTCCATAGGAATAGTCTATGGAATGCTATGCAGGAATTTGGAATACCAAGGAAGTTAATCAACATGACCAGACTATGCATGGAAGATACTTATAATATAGTAACATATAAAGGCAGGAAATCAGACCCCTTCCAAATAACATCTGGCTTGAAACAGGGTGATGCACTATCGCCGCTACTCTTCAATCTGGCTCTAGAGAAAGTTGTAAGGAAGGTAAAGGAGGAATGTGATATTGGAGGAACATCCAAGCTGCTTGGTTATGCAGATGATATAGATATTATAGGGCAAAGTGAACAAAAGACATTGGAAATATTGACTCACTTAAAGGAAAAAGCCCAACAGATGGGGCTGGTTATCAACCAAGATAAGACAGAATATATGGTAATTTCAAGAGACGGAATGGCTAGAAACTCTGGCCACATACAAATAGATAATATGACCATTAAAAGAACGGAAACATACAAATACCTGGGTACGATCTTCAACTGCTCCAACATCATAAGGGAAGAAATACAAACTAGAATCAACTCTGGAAATAAGATATACTATGCACTACAACATCTACTAAAATCAAAGGCGCTATCTCGTAACACCAAAATCACAATATACAAAACACTGATCAGACCAGTTGTGCTGTATGGCTCTGAAACCTGGAGTACAACGAAAGGAGACGAAGCCTTGTTACAAACCTTTGAGAACAAAATTTTAAGACGCATCTTTGGACCCATTAGGGATACACAAAGTGGAGAGTGGAAAAGAAGAAGTAACAAAGACATTTATGATCTGTTTAAGATCCCGCTAATCACTGGTATCATGAAGGCTAATAGACTACAATGGCTGGGGCATATAGAAAGAATGGAAGATAATAGGGAAACAAAACTCGCTTACACTCAGGAAATAAATGACCGTAGACCCCGAGGTAGACCAAGAAGACGGTGGAGAGATAATACATGTACAGACCTACAAGCACTTGGAATCAACGACTGGCAAGAGAAGGTCCACCAGAGAGACGAATGGAGACGGATTGTATTTGCAGCAAAGAACCTCAATGGCTCGGAACGCTGAAGAAGAAGAAGAAGAATTATAATTAAATTTTGTGTCGTGAAGAAGGTTGTTCATAGTTTTGACATAGCCGAGCCAGCAGACGCCACCAATCACAGCAGAGCACGGACAGACAGGGACAGGGAGGGCACAAACATGAGGCGGGCGGGCGGCGGGTCCACGGCCACCCTCTCACTGAGACTGTAGTCAGTTACAAGTCAGATATCGGGCATGTCCAGGTAACATGGCAATGCTGGTCTCAGTTGTGGTGTTGCTGGCTCGGTGAAGGCCCAACAGTGTTTACAGATGTTCATGATGAGTTGTCATTGGAAGTATAACATTAAATTAATATAACAACAGCACTGTCCGGTAAGATTAATTCCTCGGTTAAAAAAAAAAAAAAAACAACCGACCTAGCCTAGCCCCTAGTTACGTGAATCAAGTCTGGCGCTCTCATCTTCATCTTTTTAATTTTTAGTAACTTAGAGTTTTTTTTAGAGTACCATCAATGTATAGAGAAAGAGATGTCATTCGCTACACGTGTTTACTAAGATCAACAACCTGTACGTAAGGTTACACGTTTCTGTATAGTTTTTTTAATGTTTCTGTGTTTACTTCAGTCCATGTGGACGTTCGGTTTCAAGTTTGACATTTCATCATTTCTTAGGCTAAAAATACAAAGATTGCAGTGGACTGACAGAAAAACGAAAGCCGTAATTTGATTAAAGAAATTATAAGAAGCCAGTCAACATTTCTAAGTTATGAGGGGAAATAAATCTGACAATAGTGACGACTGGTAAAATTGGTGGTGGTGGTGGGGGGGGGGGGGGAGAGGGGAGGGTTAAATACCTTGATGACATTGACTACATGACATTAGCTTCTCTTGTGCTGGTTATAAGATTATTTGTATACAGTACACCTCTACCTCTAGGTGTGGAGAAGGCTCCATTAGTTTCTCGAGTGCTGTATAAGATTATTTGTATACAGTACACCTCTACCTCTAGGTGTGGAGAAGGCTCCATTAGTTTCTCGAGTGCTGTATAAGATTATTTGTATACAGTACACCTCTACCTCTAGGTGTGGAGAAGGCTCCATTAGTTTCTCTAGTGCTGTATAAGATTATTTGTATAATACAGTACACCTCTACCTCTAGGTGTGGAGAAGGCTCCATTAGTTTCTCTAGTGCTGTATAAGATTATTTGTATACAGTACACCTCTACCTCTAGGTGTGGAGAAAGCTCCATTAGTTTCTCTAGTGCTGTATAAGATTATTTGTATACAGTACACCTCTACCTCTAGGTGTGGAGAAAGCTCCATTAGTTTCTCTAGTGCTGTATAAGATTATTTGTATACAGTACACCTCTACCTCTAGGTGTGGAGAAGGCTCCATTAGTTTCTCTAGTGCTGTATAAGATTATTTGTATACAGTACACCTCTACCTCTAGGTGTGGAGAAAGCTCCATTAGTTTCTCTAGTGCTGTATAAGATTATTTGTATACAGTACACCTCTACCTCTAGGTGTGGAGAAGGCTCCATTAGTTTCTCTAGTGCTGTATAAGATTATTTGTATACAGTACACCTCTACCTCTAGGTGTGGAGAAGGCTCCATTAGTTTCTCTAGTGCTGTATAAGATTATTTGTATACAGTACACCTCTACCTCTAGGTGTGGAGAAGGCTCCATTAGTTTCTCTAGTGCTGTATAAGATTATTTGTATACAGTACACCTCTACCTCTAGGTGTGGAGAAGGCTCCATTAGTTTCTCTAGTGCTGTATAAGATTATTTGTATACAGTACACCTCTACCTCTAGGTGTGGAGAAAGCTCCATTAGTTTCTCTAGTGCTGTATAAGATTATTTGTATACTGTACACCTCTACCTCTAGGTGTGGAGAAGGCTCCATTAGTTTCTCTAGTGCTGTATAAGATTATTTGTATACAGTACACCTCTACCTCTAGGTGTGGAGAAAGCTCCATTAGTTTCTCTAGTGCTGTATAAGATTATTTGTATACAGTACACCTCTACCTCTAGGTGTGGAGAAGGCTCCATTAGTTTCTCTAGTGCTGTATAAGATTATTTGTATACAGTACACCTCTACCTCTAGGTGTGGAGAAAGCTCCATTAGTTTCTCTAGTGCTGGTTTTGAGATTATTTATATCAGCGTTGCTGTTTATTCTTGTTTCCTCTTCTGTTTTTATTTTTATTTCTCAAGGGAGCATTGGTCCACAATCACCTCCTGTAATTTTGCCACCCCTGCAGTTTATTTAATGCCCTCCTCATATTGTTCATCTCTGTTTCTGATTCCCTTTCCCATGATTGTTTAGGTCTCCCTTGATTTATCTTGCATTGTGGGTTCCTGAGAAGGGAATCCTAGTGATGCTAGGGTTTCTTGGTGTGTGTTCTTTCCAGTGCCAGCATCTTTTCCTCAGCTCTTGATTCGCTGGGATATCTTTAGTTTGCTCCTGAAGCTGCACATAATTGAATCTGTCATATCTTTGTAGACCTTCCATTCCCCAATGCCTCTGTTTGCATCCATGAGGGATTCTCCTGCATAAGCTGCAATTTTATTGATACCATCACCAGCAAATGGTGTGGCATGAAATACATAGGTGAAATAGGCTTATGCATGGCCGACAGGTTTTGATAACGTCTAATGGACGTAGTGATCATAAACTAGTTTCTACACATTTCAGTTATGCGGATCATTGTGGCCTGTTTGACTTCCAGGTAACAGGTGTTAAATCTTCAGCAACTTGTTACAGAGATTGAAATAGTCTGGAAAACTGCCTCATTGAGGAGTAGCTGGCTGAGTGGCTAGAATGCCAGATTCTTCTTCGGGAGACCCGGGTTCGGATCCTTGGTAACGTGTGTATTTTTTCTGTCGGGGACAAAAAGAAAACCCTAACCTGCACAGTTCACAGCAACTGCACTAGCCAGGCGGCCTTAATTCCTCAGCCTCAAGACCCCTATGCTATACACCGCAAGGCACTATATAGGCAGTAAATGACAGTTTTTTAACTGCTTAATTTTTCAGTTGAGTCTCATTTATCAAGTGGACTTAATGTCCAACACAGTTTCATGTAACCAAATATTTATTTATTTTTATTCTGATCCTCTCTCCCCTCACTCACCTGACACTGCCATTTCTCTATTTGTGTATACTCCCCTTTCTTTGCTCTGTGGCTATCTCACCTGTGCCTTCCACATAAAGTTTGACTGTTCTTACTCCCTGCCCACTCCTTCAACACTGGTGTCACTTTTACTTACACTTCCCTCACTATGTCTTTTCCTGTCAACTGACCTATGTAGCTCATGGCTCACAGTTTGATTTGTGTGCCCTATCATTAATATGTCTCCAGGACCCAGGTTTAAAGCTAAGTGACTTTTGTCTAGGTTCTTTATGTCGTTCTGTCAGTGTCTTTTTGTTTTTGTGTGCTGACGAAGGCTTTCTAACTGCAACATTTGTTCTGTTGCTTATGTATTCTTGTAAAGCTGCCAGTTCCACTTTCTTCTTCTTCTTCTTCTTCTTCTTCTTCTTCTTCTTCTTCTTCTTCTTCTTCTTCTTCTTCTTCTTCTTCTTCTTTCATCCGGCGTCTTTTTTCGGATGTGATTGTGTTGTGTCTGTGTACAGCAAGCTGTGATACTGCGCCTTTAGGCTGACACATCTGACTTTTGTGGGTGTTTGTTGACCAGGTTAACCTTCCCGGGGTTCTACTTTCTGATTTATACTGATTTACTCATTGTATTTGCCTTGTATTGCCTGCTCCTTTCACTTTCTCCCCATCCCCCACCCTGCTGTGTGATTTGTTTCCCCATATGCCTATTTCTTGCCAACATTTCATTTCCTGACATAGATTTTGCTGTTCATTTATGAATATGATCCATCCTTAGAGTTTCTAGTCTTCCCTATTTCTTTGTTCCTGGGACTGTTCCAGTATGTTTTTATTGTCGAGCAGCTGTCCCCTTGGGACTATAATATGAACAGCTTTTCCCTGTGACTGTCACTTAAACAGCTATCTCCTGGGACTGTCATTTAAACAGCTGTACCCTGTCATTTGAACAGCTGTCCCTTGACATTTAAACAGCTGTCCCCTGTGACTGTCATTTAAACAGCTGTCCCCTGTGACTGTCATTTAAACAGCTGTCTCACGAGACTGTCATTTAAACAGCTGTCTCCTGAGACTGTCATTTAAACAGCTGTCCCCTGTGACTGTCATACAAACAGCTGTCCCCTCACATTTGAACAGCTATCCCCTGATATTTAAACAGCTGTACCCTGACATTTGAACAGCTGTCCCCTGATATTTAAACAGCTGTCCCCTGAGACTGTCATTTAAACAGCTGTCTCCTGTGACTGTCATACAAACAGCTGTCCCCTCACATTTGAACAGCTATCCCCTGATATTTGAACAGCTGTGCCCTGATATTTGAACAGCTGTCCCCTGAGACTGTCATTTGAACAGCTGTGCCCTGATATTTGAACAGCTGTCCCCTGAGACTGTCATTTGAACAGCTGTGCCCTGGGACCGTCAGTTGAATAACCCGTTTGATGTGGACACATGGCTATACTATTGTAGTGTGCTTCAGCATATAATTTAGTCAGTGTAAATGATCTACCTTTACATCTTGTATATAACTTGCTGGCATCACAGGACAAGGTGCCCTTAAAGGCTAGAGGTTGGTGACAGATGAGTTGATGATTGTTGCCAGCACAGTGTCAGATATGATGATTTTGTGACCTGGTGACAATATTCCACATTAGTTTTGGTTACTGCTGGTTACCTCCCTGTGTCCATGCCTGGTGTTTGATTACATTCTTTCCCTCTTGAAATTGACTGCTTTTATTTCAGACTTGTTTGTTGTTGTATATTTGTAGTATTGTAAGCTAGCTTTATTCTTGTTTGTTTTTGTTTATTTGTAGCATTGTAAGCTAGCTTTAGACCTGTTTGTTTTTGTATATTTGTAGTATTGTAAGCTAGCTTTCAGTTGGTCACATTGCTAAGTATACAATGAGTTCATAACCGTTTTAGAGAATATAAAGTGCTTTACTTGAACATAACACATGTCCTGTAGAATATAAAGTGCTTCATCTGAACACTAACATGTGCTCTAGAGGATATAAAGTGTCAGGCTTGAACACTACTGACTGCTCTAGAGAATATAAATTACTGCACTTGCACATCAGCACATTTTCTATAAAGTGCCACCCATGAATATTAACAAGCGCTCTATAGAATATAAAGTGCTACACATGAGTACTAACAAGCGCTCTGTAAATATAAAGTGCCACACATGAGTACTAACAAGCGCTCTGTAAATATAAAGTGCCACACTTAAACACCAAGAGTTCCTAGAAAATATAAAGTGCTAGATGTGAACTGGAACAGTTCTTCATGTACATGTAGCGATGCCGTGGTAAAACAAGTTAGAAATGTACAGAGGTAGACTAGTTAGCAATGTACAGAGTTGGACTTGTTAGGAATGTATAGAGGTAGACTAGTTAGGAATGTACAGAGGTAGACCAGTTTTGCCAGGAGACTAACATGATGACACTGATTTGCCAGGACTGAGACGAGAAAACGGACATGGCGCTGAATGTGGTCGCCATTGTTGTCCTCATCATTTTCTACGCTGTCATCTTGGTTGTGGGTCTTGTGGCAGCATGGAAGGTCAAGGTTAAAGGTCATGACACTGGAGGCCTGGAGACAGCTCTGGTGGCAGGGAGAGACCTCAAGGGCATCATTGGGATATTTACTATGATAGGTAGGTCAGACATGTTCTTGTTTGTGCTTTCTGCTGCATGGATGAAACTAAGCAGACACAAATGGAGCTTGTTTTGCTTGTCCTTGCATGTACTTTATATCCATAGTTGACTGCTTATTGTTGGAGAGTAAAGCATTGTGTTGTTCGTCCATCATGAAAGATGGAGACAACTAAAAGACCACAATGAGGTCCAATGATTGAAGTACGAAGCTGGCTGATGAGGTTCATAGGAGCTCAGAATGTGTTTGGGCAGCGGGGACAGCGGGTGGTAGTCACACTACATTATAGCGGGGACAGCGGGTGGTAGTCACACTACATTATAGCGGGGACAGCGGGTGGTAGTCACACTACATTATTGGTGGGACAGCGGGTGGTAGTCACACTACATTATAGCGGGGACAGCGGGTGGTAGTCACACTACATTATAGCGGGGACAGCGGGTGGTAGTCACACTACATTATAGCGGGGACAGCGGGTGGTAGTCACACTACATTATAGCGGGGACAGCGGGTGGTAGTCACACTACATTATAGCGGGGACAGCGGGTGGTAGTCACACTACATTATTGGTGGGACAGCGGGTGGTAGTCACACTACATTATAGCGGGGACAGCGGGTGGTAGTCACACTACATTATAGCGGGGACAGCGGGTGGTAGTCACACTACATTATAGCGGGGACAGCGGGTGGTAGTCACACTACATTATAGCGGGGACAGCGGGTGGTAGTCACACTACATTATTGGTGGGACAGCGGGTGGTAGTCACACTACATTATAGCGGGGACAGCGGGTGGTAGTCACACTACATTATAGCGGGGACAGCGGGTGGTAGTCACACTACATTATTGGTGGGACAGCGGGTGGTAGTCACACTACATTATAGCGGGGACAGCGGGTGGTAGTCACACTACATTATAGCGGGGACAGCGGGTGGTAGTCACACTACATTATAGCGGGGACAGCGGGTGGTAGTCACACTACATTATTGGTGGGACAGCGGGTGGTAGTCACACTACATTATTGGTGGGACAGCGGGTGGTAGTCACACTACATTATTGGTGGGACAGCGGGTGGTAGTCACACTACATTATAGCGGGGACAGCGGGTGGTAGTCACACTACATTATTGGTGGGACAGCGGGTGGTAGTCACACTACATTATAGCGGGGACAGCGGGTGGTAGTCACACTACATTATAGCGGGGACAGCGGGTGGTAGTCACACTACATTATTGGTGGGACAGCGGGTGGTAGTCACACTACATTATAGCGGGGACAGCGGGTGGTAGTCACACTACATTATTGGTGGGACAGCGGGTGGTAGTCACACTACATTATAGCGGGGACAGCGGGTGGTAGTCACACTACATTATTGGTGGGACAGCGGGTGGTAGTCACACTACATTATAGCGGGGACAGCGGGTGGTAGTCACACTACATTATTGGTGGGACAGCGGGTGGTAGTCACACTACATTATAGCGGGGACAGCGGGTGGTAGTCACACTACATTATTGGTGGGACAGCGGGTGGTAGTCACACTACATTATAGCGGGGACAGCGGGTGGTAGTCACACTACATTATAGCGGGGACAGCGGGTGGTAGTCACACTACATTATTGGTGGGATATGCTACATTGAACTTTCTGGCTTGTCTCCGTTGATTTGCTAGTGCAATCTCTGCTGCTTCTCAAGTTGCTGCACTTAGATGAGTAAGTGTCCGCCACCTGGATCGATCTTGGGCAGCCTTGTTGCTAATCTACCTGGTTCTGTGGAGCACAAATGAACATGCATCAGTGGCCACCAGATGGCTACAAAGAGCTGTAGATACATTGCATGGGCAAATAGATGGTGTGTCAGCATAAACACTGACAAGTGCAGCACCACTCTATTTACCCTCTCTCCAAAACAAGAGGCAGGTAAATGGAACACCCCTAAGAGAAGATAAAGAACCAACATACCTTGGAGTAACATTTGATGGCAGACTGACATGGAGAAAGCACATCAACAAAGCAGTAGCAAAACCCAGAAGGAAAATAGAAATCCTGAGAAAGCTAAGTGGAACCACATGGGGAGCCAGTGGGAAAATACTTAGCAAAGTTTATCAACAGAGCATACGACCACACCTGGAATACGGGTCAACTGCGTGGTGTTCGGCATAAAAAACCACACTACAAGAGCTGGACAAGGTGCAAAATCAAGCACTTAGAGTCACCACAGGAGGGATGAGATCAACCCTTATAGTGGAAATGGAGAAGATGGGGAGGTCAAGAGCACTGATACAAAAACGCTAATACAAGCAGAAAAGTTCCTCAGCTTGCCAGGCCACCCTATGAAGAACAGATTTGAAAACTTTGCTATGGGGTGGTTGAAAAGAATTAGTTTTATCCACGAGGCTAAACGACTCTGCAGAGAAACCATCGATCTTCCCACAGTTGGTATCCCCCTAACAACTATTCCAGAGCGAACTCCATGGAAAGATGAACATAGACTATCATTACAAATCCAGACAAATGTGAGAGGAATATTTGACAAGGAAGAACAGAACAGTGTGCAGGGCAGAACAGCCACTCTCAGCTTCCTTGATGAAGAATACCCACAGGACCTCTGGGTCCAAGTCTACACAGATGGGTCAGCACAAAATGCTGTTCGAAATGGAGGAGCGGGAGTGTACATAGAATACCCAAATAATACTAGGGACACAGCCAGAGTACCGACAGGAAAGTACTGCCATAATTCATTCATTCATTCATTAGCATGTCCTTTGCAGAACCTCGCTCCCATAACAACCTTCCGGAAAACCTCTCGATCATAAGCAAGATGTCCCGCGTTCGATACACCCATCTAGAGATCATGCACCCATCTTCTCTTTGGCCTTCCTCTTCCTCTCTTCCCAGGCATATACCCCTCCATTATTGTTCTCTCCAAACTTTCGTGACGTTTCAAGTGACCAAAATATTTCAATTTTCTTTGTTTTATCGTTTTTAATAGCCAATCTTCTTCAATATTCAGCTCTTTAAGTATTGATGCATTTTGTTCTTTTCTTTACCCAAGATATTCTTAGAACTCGTCTATAACGTTTATATTCAAAGGCATTTATGCGCTGCTCAGCTTGTTTAGTAAGTGTCCAGGTCTCATAGGCGTATGTTGCAATGGGAAATATGCATGCTCTTAAAAATCTAATTTTTGTAGTTCTGTCTGTCCCATTCCATAATTTATTCAGTTGTTTTAGTCTTTGAAGAGCAATTGATAGTCGTTGTTTAATTTCTTTTATTGTGTCACCATTGTTGGTAATCAATGACCCAAGATATTCAAAATTTTCCACCACCTCCAATATTTCCTCATTAACATATATTTCTTTCTCCATAGTAGTTTTATCTGTATGCATTATCTACTGCCATAACTACGATGCTGAAATTGAGGCAATGAAGATAGCAACATAGAAATTACTAAATACCAGCAATGGTACACAACCTGTGGTGCTATTGACAGATGCAAAATCAGTACTCGAGGCGCTCCTGTCTGGGAAATTGCCAGTACTAAGGACACTACTTTCTGAACTTAGCAGTCAGCATAAAGTCACCATACAGTGGATACCATCCCACTGTGGAGTACCCGGAAACGACAGAGCTGATCAATTGGCTAAGGAAGGAGCCAGAGAAGGACAGCCTGATGTGCCCGTTACATACCACCAAAAGAAAAGAATGATCAATTCAGTCAGAAGGCCACCAAAACCTGCTCAAGATGACTACCACGTTATGGACAGACCAGAACATGTCACTATTCTGCGCCTCAGAACAGGACACAATAGATTACGCAACCACATGTATACAAAATTCAAGATTGGTGAAACAGCCATGTGCACATGTGGATTCGCGTCGCAGACTGCAGAGCACATACTCCAAGACTCCCCAAAATATAACATATCTAGGCAAACCTTCTGGCCTAGAGAGACGACAGTGGAAGATAAACTGTATGGACCGCTGTGTGAACTAAAAAAGACAGTTCAATTCATACAAGAGACAGCATTGCAGTTATAGACATATTTCAAGCGAACGAAAGAAGAAGAAGATCTTGGGCAGCAGCCTCTCATGTGTCTGTGACGATGTTAAAGGTCTTAAGACAGTCTTAAAGGTGTCCTTGAAACATTGTTTCTGGCCACCTCAAGTTATTTTCCCATGTTTTAGTTCGCCAGATAATATTTGATTTTGGAGAAGGGGTGGGGGTGGGGCTAAGATATAAGGCAATGATCTGCCCAGCATTTAGTGCCTCACATCGTCATGGCTACCTGTTCATCTTGCTTGTCTCAATTTCTGACAAGGTAATCTATAAGATGACAGTGTTTGGAGTGAGGGTGCATCCAGCATTTGTTCTGTTGCAAGCAGGGAAGTGAAACAGGGTGTCTATCATCAGTAGTTTGTGTTCTGCACAGGTCTGGAGAAGAGGTACCTGTTAATGTTACATGGACCAGCTCCGTATCTTCCAGTTATGCCTTGCCATGCATCATAGTTTAACCCAACACTTGCATTGGCCTAGTGTCACAGATTTTGCACAGGTCAATAGGTCACATGGTCTGTTGATGTATAAAGACTATATCCAGACGGCATATGACAATCATTTTGTCATCACAGAAACAGCAAGAGGCAGGCCCTACAAGTGATGACATTGAGGAATAGCAGGGGCAATGAATACCACTGCAGCACACACAGATTTTCTGTCCAGAAAACTCTTTCTTGTTTAATGCTGTCAACTGGAGAGAAGAAACAGAAAGGAGGTTTGTGGTTCACATATGCATCTGGTAACAATATGGTGTTTGTGTATAATTGATCACACTTAATTCATCATCTTTTCAGCAACTACTGTAGGAGGTGGATATATCAATGGTGTTTGTGTATAATTGATCACACTTAATTGATCATCTTTTCAGCAACTACTGTAGGAGGTGGATATATCAATGGTGTTTGTGTATAATTGATCACACTTAATTGATCATCTTTTCAGCAACTACTGTAGGAGGTGGATATATCAATGGTGGTTGTGGATAATTGAGCACACTTTATTGATCATCTTTTCAGCAACTACTGTAGGAGGTGGATATATCAATGGTGGTTGTGGATAATTGATCACACTTAATTCATCATCTTTTCAGCAACTACTGTAGGAGGTGGATATATCAATGGTGGTTGTGGATAATTGATCACACTTAATTGATCATCTTTTCAGCAACTACTGTAGGAGGTGGATATATCAATGGTGGTTGTGTATAATTGATCACACTTAATTGATCATCTTTTCAGCAACTACTGTAGGAGGTGGATATATCAATGGTGGTTGTGGATAATTGATCACACTTAATTGATCATCTTTTCAGCAACTACTGTAGGAGGTGGATATATCAATGGTGGTTGTGTATAATTGATCACACTTAATTGATCATCTTTTCAGCAACTACTGTAGGAGGTGGATATATCAATGGTGTTTGTGGATAATTGATCACACTTAATTGATCATCTTTTCAGCAACTACTGTAGGAGGTGGATATATCAATGGTGTTTGTGGATAATTGATCACACTTAATTGATCATCTTTTCAGCAACTACTGTAGGAGGTGGATATATCAATGGTGTTTGTGTATAATTGATCACACTTAATTGATCATCTTTTCAGCAACTACTGTAGGAGGTGGATATATCAATGGTGTTTGTGGATAATTGATCACACTTAATTGATCATCTTTTCAGCAACTACTGTAGGAGGTGGATATATCAATGGTGTTTGTGTATAATTGATCACACTTAATTGATCATCTTTTCAGCCACTACTGTAGGAGGTGGATATATCAATGGTGTTTGTGGATAATTGATCACACTTAATTGATCATCTTTTCAGCAACTACTGTAGGAGGTGGATATATCAATGGTGTTTGTGGATAATTGATCACACTTAATTGATCATCTTTTCAGCAACTACTGTAGGAGGTGGATATATCAATGGTGTTTGTGGATAATTGATCACACTTAATTGATCATCTTTTCAGCAACTACTGTAGGAGGTGGATATATCAATGGTGGTTGTGTATAATTGATCACACTTAATTGATCATCTTTTCAGCAACTACTGTAGGAGGTGGATATATCAATGGGACAGCAGAGTCTGTTGCCAAAGATGGATTGGTGTGGACCTTGGCACCTTTGGGCATTTTTATTGGACTTATGATTGGTATGTTGTTACTGTACTGTTGTTGTGATAATGATGATGATTCAGCATAAGACAGTGCTAGTCGCTGTGACAGAAGCTGTGTGCTCAGCTCCATTATTCCATCTCAGATTAACTAACCCCATCAGCAGCTCTTATAGCTGCTCATTATGCTCCAGCATGCAGTCCCTTCCCATGGATGTAGACATCTTTCACAATACTTCCTTCAGTCAAGTTGAGTCATCGCTTGTTTTCTTCTTTCGTTTGCCTGAAGTTGACTGTCTCTGTCTGCAGTGTTGTCGGTATTTTTGTTTCACTCACAGTCCACGAAGTTTATGTTCCACTGTTTCTCTAGGCCAGATGTTTTGCCTAGACATGTCGTATTCAGGGCGTTCTTGGAGTATGTGCTCTGTTTGCAGTGCCAGTCCATATGAGCACAAGACTGGTTTACCAATCTTATCTTTTGTATACATGTGCTTGTGTAATCAATTGTTTCCTGTTCTGACATGCAGATTATTCCAGTGCATTATTGTCAGTCTTTGTTTGGTGTGGTCATATGCCTTGTCCTCATGTCCCCTGGCTTCACAGGACATCTGAGGACTTTCACAGTTGTTGTGGTTGGACCCGTTCAAGACATAGGGTCTGGTACCGCACCTGCTTGAGAGTCGATCACAGGTCGAGCACCATAATGTTTTACAGACAGACATAGTTCATTGCATGTCTGTGGCACCATAACGTTTTACAGACAGACATCGTTCCATTGCATGTCTGTGGCACCATAACGTTTTACAGACAGTTCCATTGTATGTCTGTGGCACCATAACGTTTTACAGACAAACATAGTTCCATTGCATGTCTGTGGCACCATAACATTTTACAGACATAGTTCCATTGCATGTCTGTGGCACCATAACATTTCACAGACAGACATAGTTCCATTGCATGTCTGTGGCATCCTGATTGTGGCAGACAGACATAGTTCCATTGTATGTCTGTGGCATCCTGATTGTGGCAGTCCATCTCCTGACTGGGTGCCACCATCTTCAGCATCTTGTTTTCTGGGGTGGACTGTGGTGTTACTCTAGTTTAGATACATATATTTTATGATGTCAGAGACTTGCCATTTCCATTTCTTCTGTTAGTTTAAACAGTCCGCCACGATGAGGAGTTGTTTACATATTGTCCATGTACTGACAGGTTTGGTTGTTTACATATTGTCCATGTACTGACAGGTGGGGTTGTTTACATATTTTTTATTTATTGTCTGTGTACTTCCAGGTGGGGTTGTTTATGCTGGAAAAATGCGAGAACGTGAGTACCTGACCATGCTGGACCCCTTCCAGCGTCACTATGGCAACATAGTCACATTCCTCATCTACTTAGCCAGTCTGGCGGGGGACTTGCTGTGGACGGCGTCCATACTGAATGCTTTAGGTGAGTTGACACCAGTGGTCAGTTGTCCTGTATACTCTAGCTCTTTTCTCTCTCTCTCTCTCTCTCTCTCTCTCTCTCTCTCTCTCTCTCTCTCTCTCTCTCTCTCTTTCTCTTCCCCCTCTTACTCTCTTCCCCCTCTTACTCTCTCTCTCTCTCTCTCTCTCTCTCTCTCTCTCTCTCTCTCTCTCTCTCTCTCTCTCTCTCTCTCTCTCTCTCTCTCTCTCTCTCAGGGGGGAGGGGGGATCTAATGTTAGGCTCACTCATGTAGTTTTTTCATCCTAAAAGTTCAGGTTGTCCCATAGCATATGCTATCATTGGGGATGCAGCGTTAAGCCTTCACACATTCTAGGCAAAGATGTATGAGGTGAGTTGTCCAGTGACCTTCCCCAACACTGTCCCTCCCGTACAGTTTCCAGTTCAGGAGGCTGGGTCCATTCCAGAAGTGCATTGTTTGGAAACAGACAGGGGATCAAACCCAGATCACTGTCTTGACAGGCAGGTCACTGACTGACTGCCATGCCACTGTGGCTTTACTCAACTCGTCTACATCATCTACATCGTCTACATCATCTGAGTGTCGGTATAAACATACATGTCAACATTAACATTAACCTGTGATTTGTTGAAATCTTACTACACCGCCGACCAGTTTTGGGGGCTTTAAATTGGGCTCAGAAATACTGGAAGCCACTTCAGATGGCACTGCTAAGCTGTCTGCCTTTATAAAGACACCAAATAATTTATGTTGATTTATGGACAGCCATTTTTATTGCATCATTTGAGCTTAGTCACCCTACTCATAAAACTCTGACCTAGTATGTGAGACTGGCTGTAGCATGTACCTACCTCATGTTAGCATTGACTATGTTCTAATCTGTAGTTGTTGTGTGATTGCCTTGTGTTACAGGCACAACATTGAGTTGTGTGATTGCCTTGTGTTACAGGCACAACATTGAGTTGTGTGATTGCCTGGTGTTACAGGCACAACATTGAGTTGTGTGATTGCCTTGTGTTACAGGCACAACCTTGAGTTGTGTGATTGCCTTTTGTTACAGGCATAACATTGAGTTGTGTGATTGCCTTTTGTTACAGGCATAACATTGAGTTGTGTGATTGCCTTGTGTTACAGGCATAACATTGAGTTGTGTGATTGCCTTGTGTTACAGGCACAACCTTGATTTGTGTGATTGCCTTGTGTTACAGGTACAACATTGAGTGTTATAGCTGAGCTGGAGCTGTTTGTGGCAGTCTTGCTGTCCGGCTCCGTCACCATCATCTACACCATGGTCGGCAGCATGATCTCTGTGGCCTACACGGATGTGGTCCAGCTGCTGTTTATCTTTGTGGGCTTGGTAGGTTGGCCAGCTGTTACCTTTGCTGGTAGACTTAGTGGTGGCTCTCATTGTTGTACCTCTCTTTCCTTGTTGTACCTCTCATTGTTGCACCTCTCCTCTCATTGTTGTACCTCTCATTGTTGTACCTCTCATTGTTGTACCTCTCGTTGTTGTACCTCTCATTGTTGTACCTCTCATTGTTGCACCTCTCATTGTTGCACCTCTCGTTGTTGTACCTCTTGTTGTTGTACCTCTCGTTGTTGTACCTCTCGTTGTTGTACCTCTCATTGTTGTACCTATCACTGTTGTACCTCTCATTGTTGTACCTTTCCTTTTTGTACCTCTCATTGTTGTACCTCTCATTGTTGTACCTCTCATTGTTGTACCTCTCATTGTTGTACCTCTCATTGTTGTACCGCTTGTTGTTGTACCTATCATTGTTATACCTCTCGTTGTTGTACCTCTTGTTGTTGTACCTCTTGTTGTTGTACCTCTTGTTGTTGTAGTCTCTTTCATTGTTGTACCTCTCTTTCCTTGTTGTACCTCTCTTTCCTTGTTGTAACTCTCTTTCATTGTTGTACCTCTCTTTCCTTGTTGTACCTCTCTTTCCTTGTTGTACCTCTCTTTCCTTGTTGTACCTCTTATTGTTGTACCTCTCTTTGTTGTACCTCTCATTGATGTACCTCTCATTGTTGTACCTCTCGTTGTTGTACCTCCCTTTTTTGTACCTCCCTTTTTTGTACCTCTCTTTGTTGTACCTCTCATTGTTGTACCTCTCATTGTTGTATCTCATTGTTGTACCTCTCATTGTTGTACCTCTCAGTGTTGTACCTCTCGTTGGTGTACCTCTCATTGTTGTACCTCTCATTGTTGTACTTCTTGTTGTTGTACCTCTCTTTCATTGTTGTACCTTTCCTTTTTGTACCTCTCATTGTTGTACCTCTCATTGTTGTACCTCTCATTGTTGTACCTCACGTTGTTGTACCTCTCTTTCATTGTTGTACCTCTCTTTCATTGTACCTCTCTTTCATTGTTGTACCTCTCTTTCATTGTTGTAACTCTCTTTCATTGTTGTACTTCTCTTTCATTGTTGTACCTCTCATGGCTACATGGATGTGGTCCAGCTGCTGTTTTATCTTTGTGGGCTTGGTAGGTTGACCAGTCTGTGCTGGTGGACTCAGCTCTTACAAGTACTGCAGCCATGTGTCAGGTTGAGCTCAGTTGTCCAATACTGCAACAGTCCCAGGAACCCAACATCGGAGACTACCATCAACTGAGCAGATAATATTAAGAAATGTGCAAGTAAAACCACGGCAGAACATGAAATGCTGGCAAGAGACAACACACGTGGAAACAAATGGTGCCTCGGACATGGGCGAGGGAGGTGACCTTCTGACTGATGAGAGAAGGCAGGGTCAGATAAAGTGAAGTAATCTCATTGAGATGAAAACTCATTTTGAACAATACTTAAACCAACACAGAGGGTGATATCATCACAGTTATACTGCCCAACCTTTGAACAATACTCAAACCAACACAGAGGGTGATATCACAGTTATACTGCCCAACCTTTGGACAACACTCAAACCGACACAGAGGGTGATATCATCACAGTTATACTGCCCAACCTTTGAACAATACTTAAACCAACACAGAGGGTGATATCATCACAGTTATACTGCCCAACCTTTGAACAATACTTAAACCAACACAGAAGGTGATATCACAGTTATACTGCCCAACCTTTGAACAATACTTAAACCAACACAGAGGGTGATATCATCACAGTTATACTGCCCAACCTTTGAACAATACTTAAACCAACACAGAGGGTGATATCATCACAGTTATACTGCCCAACCTTTGAACAATACTTAAACCAACACAGAGGGTGATATCATCACAGTTATACTGCCCAACCTTTGGACAACACTCAAACCGACACAGAGGGTGATATCATCACAGTTATACTGCCCAACCTTTGGACAACACTCAAACCGACACAGAGGGTGATATCATCACAGTTATACTGCCCAACCTTTGGACAACACTCAAACCGACACAGAGGGTGATATCACAGTTACACTGCCCAACCTTTGGACAACACTCAAACCAACACAGAGGGTGATATCACAGTTACACTGCCCAACCTTTGGACAACACTCAAACCGACACAGAGGGTGATATCATCACAGTTATACTGCCCAACCTTTGGACAACACTTAAACCAAGACAGAGGGTGATATCATCACAGTTATACTGCCCAACCTTTGGACAACACTCAAACCAACACAGAGGGTGATATCATCACAGTTATACTGCCCAACCTTTGGACAACACTCAAACCGACACAGAGGGTGATATCATCACAGTTATACTGCCCAACCTTTGGACAACACTCAAACCGACACAGAGGGTGATATCATCACAGTTATACTGCCTAATCTTCTACTTCAATCTCTAATATTCATTTTGAAGAATTTTCATCTCTTTCAAATGTAAGGAAAATATAACCAGTAGTAAACTGTAAAGAATCAAGAAGGTTAGGAACCTATGAAAGGTCTAGCAAACTGGCAGGGAATTTACTGGACCCTAGAAACATACTGCTCATGAATCAAAAAGCCAACAAAAAGCACAACAAAAAAAAAAAGTGTACAAAAAGCCATTCTGTATTGTCTAGTTCAGTGGTTCTCAACCTTTTTTGGCCCATGCCCCCCCTTCACCATGTTTTCAGAACGTCATTCCCCCGCTTTCATATTTCCTATCTAAAAATTCCCCCCCCCCCACCCCTACACAGTATACGTAAAAATGGAAGGTAAATTTAATAGCATATACTAAAACAAGTCTAGACATCCACATAAAACATGATTTGTGGGTCTACTTACTTTATATAATGAATTTTAGAAGGATGAGACGTACAGAACTGTAAAGTATGAAGGGAAAAAACAATATCAAGTAATCGGTTCTTGTATTAACGCGATCTTGAAATGGTCTTCATTCCCCCCTGGAAACCCTAAACTTCTCCCCTGTGGGGGAATTCCCCACCGGTTGAGAACCACTGGTCTAGTTTGGTTTATGAAAAGCCATTCTGTATTGTCTAGTCGGTGTACAAAAAGCCATTCTGTATTGTCTAGTTTGTGTATTTGATATTGCAGACTGAGCTTACCATTTATGTATTTGATGTTGCAGACTGTGAGCTTACCATTTGTGTATTTGATATTGCAGACTGAGCTTACCATTTGTGTATTTGATATTGCAGACTGAGCTTACCATTTGTGTATTTGATGTTGCAGACTGTGAGCTTACCATTTGTGTATTTGATATTGCAGACTGAGCTTACCATTTATGTATTTGATGTTGCAGACTGTGAGCTTACCATTTGTGTTCACAAACAGCAAGGTCCACGATCTCATGGCCAGTAAGCACATCTGGCTGGGTCAGGTCTCACCCAACCATTGGGCCATGTGGGTGGATCTTCTCATTGCTATGGTATGTTGTGATACTTTATGGATATAGTTACATACTACCCATGCCATCTTTGTGTGCACATCATGGACTGTGAATACCAGGTTTAGAAGGAAGACTGTTGAGCAATCAATAAACAGCTAGTGAGAATGTCGCGGTGGAAATAATACTTGGAAGGAGTGGAATGATGTGGAAATAATACTTTGTAGGAGGAGTGGGATGATGTGGAAATAATACTTGGTAGGAGGAGTGGGATGATGTGGATATGTATGTTGTTGAGAGTCGGTCATTGTGAGGGGGGGGGGGGGGTGGGGGTGGACAGGCCAAGTGCATGAGGATCACATTTGTATGTAATGGAGAGAGGGATTATGGACACAATGAACAGTGCTGCATGTGACTTGTTTGCAAGGTCTGGTAGTTAGGCTGGGTTGTATACAAGACCTGGTAGTTTGTCTGGGTTGTGTACAAGACCTGGTAGTTTGTCTGGGTTGTGTACAAGACCTTGTAGTTTGTCTGGGTTGTATACAAGACCTGGTAGTTTGTCTGGGTTGTGTACAAGACCTGGTAGTTTGTCTGGGTTGTGTACAAGACCTGGTAGTTTGTCTGGGTTGTATACACGATCTAGTAGTTTGAGAGAATTAAGATTATTTCAAGATCACGTTAATACAAGATCTGATTACTTGATATTGTTTTTCCCTCCATACTTTATTTACGGTTCTGTACTTCTCGCCCTTCTGAAATTTGTTTTATATCGTAAGTAGACCTGTAGATCACGTTTTATGCAGACATCTAGACTTGTTCTAGTATGTGTTATTAAATTTAGCCTCCATTTTTATGTATACTATGTAGGGGCGGAGGGGGTGGGGGAATTTATAGGGAGGAAATATGAAAGGGGGGAATGACATTCTGAACATATGGTGAAGGGGTGCGTGGACCAAAAAAGGTTGAGAACCACTGGTGTAGTAGATACATGATTTTCTGGACACCTGGTTTTGTGGTTACCATAGTGGATACAAGGTTTAATGGATAACAGTTCCAAGAATATGTGATTGGTGGCGAAGGTGAAAAGTGTAGAAAGGTAAAGCTGAAATTGAGCATCATATCCGTTCCATTTCTAAAGTACCATTGCTGTCTCTGATCATTGCCAAAGCAATAACCTTTACCTAGACTGAGTGAAAGATTGAAAACCTGAAAAAGAGAGCGAGGAAGAGAATGAGAGAGCGAGACAGGCAGGCAGGCAGAAAGAAAGAATGAATAAAGAGAGAGAGAGAGAGTGAGGTAGATAGAGAGATTGAATAAAGAAAGGTAAAGTGTATACATGTTTTTGGATGTGTGACATCCATATAACAATGCATGAAATAGTGCTGCTGTTTTCTCATGTTTGTGTGTTACATCCATATAACAGTACATGAAACAGTGATGCTGTTTTCTCATGTTTGTGTGTTACATCCATATAACAGTACATGAAACAGTGATGCTGTTTTCTCATGGCCCAGGGAAAATGTTATCTTTCAGCTGCTTGTCAAAACATTGTGTTCCCTTGCATGTTGACATGTGCACTGAGTCAGATTGCGAGCTGAGACAGAATGTGGACGTGAGCTGAGACAGAATGTGGACATGGGCTGAGACAGAATGTGGATGTGAGCTGAGACAGAATGTGGACATGGGCTGAGACAGAATGTGGATGTGAGCTGAGACAGAATGTGGACATGGGCTGAGACAGAATGTGGACATGGGCTGAGACAGAATGTGGACGTGAGCTGAGACAGATTGTGGACATGAGCAGAGACAGAATGTGGAAATGAGCTGAGACAGAATGTGGACATGGGCTGAGACAGAATGTGGACGTGAGCTGAGACAGAATGTGGACGTAAACTGAGACAGAAATTGCAAATGAGCTGATAGAAAATTTGGAGGTGGAATTTGAAATAAAGACATAAAACATAATCATGACTGGTTAATTTACTTGTATTGCTGTTTTGTTGTAAATATTATGATTTTTGACCCACAGACTTTGGGAACCATTCCATGGCAGTCATACTTCCAGAGAGTTCTATCAGTGCGCAGTGTCAGGCATGCCCAGATCTTGTCCTTTGTGGGAGCTGTTGGTGCCTTAATCATGGTCGTTCCATCTGTCTTGATTGGAATAGCTGGAGCCAGTGCAGGTACAGTCCTGTCTAGTTACTGCTTCTGTCTTGATTGGGATAGCAGGTACAGTCCTGGCTTGTTACTGCTTCTGTCTTGATTGGGATAGCAGGTACAGTCCTGGCTGGTTACTGCTTCTGTCTTGATTGGGATAGCTGGTACAGTCCTGGCTAGTTACTGCTTCTGTCTTGATTGGGATAGCAGGTACAGTCCTGGCTAGTTACTGCTTCTGGCTTGATTGGGATAGCTGGTACAGTCCTGGCTAGTTACTGCTTCTGTCTTGATTGGGATAGCAGGTACAGTCCTGGCTGGTTACTGCTTCTGTCTTGACTGGGATAGCAGGTACAGTCCTGGCTGGTTACTGCTTCTGTCTTGATCATCTTCTACCCTTCTGGTATGTAGAAATGAGGCTGGATGGTCACAGACTGTCAAAAACTGTCATTTACTGCCAATATAGTACCTTGTGGTGTAGGGGGGGGGGGGGGTCTTGTGCCTGAAGAATTAAGGCTGCCTGGCTATTGCAATCGCCACGAACTGTGCAGGTTAGAGTTTTCTTTTTTTCCCCCAACAGAAAAAAACTTCACACCTTACAGAGGATTCAAACCTGGATATACCGAAGGAGAATCCGGTAATCTAGCCACTCGGCCAGCTGCTCTCTTTCACAGACTGACATGGAGAAATGATGCTGGGTGGCCACAGACTGACATGGAGAAATGATGCTGGGTGGCCACAGACTGACATGGAGAAATATCGTCAGTAGAATTGGCCCGGAACACCAAAGACCCAGTTCTGGGAGGTACTTGAACACCTACGCCATTTTATAGGGCACATGATGATGATGATGACAACGCCTGTAATATTCAGACCAGCATAGGGACAGTGCCAGAGTGATGTCAAGTCTCGTTTGTACTGTCTTTACAACCTGGATACAGGCATGATAGTTTGCACCTTCATGTGTTGGACGCAAGCCTCTACCATACTTTACAACCTGGATACAGACATGCCTCTACCATACTTTACAACCTGGATACAGACATGATAGTTTGCACCTTCATGTGTTGGACGCAAGCCTCTACCATACTTTACAACCTGGATACAGACATGATAGTTTGCACCTTCATGTGTTGGACGCAAGCCTCTACCATACTTTACAACCTGGATACAGACATGCCTCTACCATACTTTACAACCTGGATACAGACATGATAGTTTGCACCTTCATGTGTTGGACGCAAGCCTCTACCATACTTTACAACCTGGATACAGGCATGATAGTTTGCACCTTCATGTGTTTCGCATGCCTCTACCATACTTTACAACCTGGATACAGACATGATAGTTTGCACCTTCATGTGTTGGACGCAAGCCTCTACCATACTTTACAACCTGGATACAGACATGATAGTTTGCACCTTCATGTGTTGGACGCAAGCCTCTACCATACTTTACAACCTGGATACAGACATGATAGTTTGCACCTTCATGTGTTGGACGCAAGCCTCTACCATACTTTACAACCTGGATACAGACATGCCTCTACCATACTTTACAACCTGGATACAGACATGATAGTTTGCACCTTCATGTGTTGGACGCAAGCCTCTACCATACTTTACAACCTGGATACAGACATGCCTCTACCATACTTTACAACCTGGATACAGACATGCCTCTACCATACTTTACAACCTGGATACAGACATGCCTCTACCATACTTTACAACCTAGATACAGACATGCCTCTACCATACTTTACAACCTGGATACAGGCATGATAGTCTGCACCTTCATGTGTTGGACGCAAGCCTCTACCATACTTTACAACCTGGATACAGACATGCCTCTACCATACTTTACAACCTGGATACAGACATGCCTCTACCATACTTTACAACCTGGATACAGGCATGATAGTTTGCACCTTCATGTGTTGGACGCAAGCCTCTACCATACTTTACAACCTGGATACAGACATGCCTTTACCATACTTTACAACCTGGATACAGACATGCCTCTACCATACTTTACAACCTGGATACAGACATGCCTCTACCATACTTTACAACCTGGATACAGACATGATAGTTTGCACCTTCATGTGTTGGACGCAAGCCTCTACCATACTTTACAACCTGGATACAGACATGCCTCTACCATACTTTACAACCTGGATACAGACATGCCTCTACCATACTTTACAACCTGGATACAGACATGCCTCTACCATACTTTACAACCTGGATACAGACATGCCTCTACCATACTTTACAACCTGGATACAGACATGATAGTTTGCACCTTCATGTGTTGGACGCAAGCCTCTACCATACTTTACAACCTGGATACAGACATGATAGTTTGCACCTTCATGTGTTGGACGCAAACCTCTACCATACTTTACAACCTGGATACAGACATGATAGTTTGCACCTTCATGTGTTGGACGCAAGCCTCTACCATACTTTACAACCTGGATACAGACATGATAGTTTGCACCTTCATGTGTTGGACGCAAGCCTCTACCATACTTTACAACCTGGATACAGACATGCCTCTACCATACTTTACAACCTGGATACAGACATGCCTCTACCATACTTTACAACCTGGATACAGACATGCCTCTACCATACTTTACAACCTGGATACAGACATGCCTCTACCATACTTTACAACCTGGATACAGACATGATAGTTTGCACCTTCATGTGTTGGACGCAAGCCTCTACCATACTTTACAACCTGGATACAGACATGATAGTTTGCACCTTCATGTGTTGGACGCAAGCCTCTACCATACTTTACAACCTGGATACAGACATGATAGTTTGCACCTTCATGTGTTGGACGCATGCCTCTACCATACTTTAGTCCCACAGCTGCACACATGTGTAGATGACATCTCCCAATTGTATCAATGCCCTGTAGTTGTATTTACACATGCGTTTATGTATTCTCAGATTGGAACAGCACAACGTACGGCACTTCTCCAATTGGCACAGAGCACTCCAGTCTCATCCTGCCGCTGGTCATTAATGAGTTCACAACTCCAGTTGTCTCCATACTGGGTGAGATATTCTCATAATAATATGCTACAATCATGACCTCTGTCTCCATACTGGGTGAGATATTCTCATAATAATATGCTACAATCATGACCTCTGTCTCCATACTGGGTGAGATATTCTCATAATAATATGCTACAATCATGACCTCTGTCTCCATACTGGGTGAGATATTCTCATAATAATATGCTACAATCATGACCTCTGTGTCCATACTTGGTGAGATATTCTCATAATAATATGCTACAATCATGACCTCTGTCTCCATACTGGGTGAGATATTCTCATAATAATATGCTACAATCATGACCTCTGTCTCCATACTGGGTGAGATATTCTCATAATAATATGCTACAATCATGACCTCTGTGTCCATACTTGGTGAGATATTCTCATAATAATATGCTTCAATCATGACCTCTGTCTCCATACTGGGTGAGGTATTCTCATTATAATATGCTATAATAATGACCTCTGTCTCCATACTGGGTGAGGTATTCTCATTATAATATGCTATAATAATGACCTCTGTCTCCATACTGGGTGAGGTATTCTCATTATAATATGCTATAATAATGACCTCTGTCTCCATACTGGGTGAGGTATTCTCATTATAATATGCTATAATAATGACCTCTGTCTCCATCCTGGGTGAGGTATTCTCATTATAATATGCTATAATAATGACCTCTGTCTCCATACTGGGTGAGGTATTCTCATTATAATATGCTACAATCATGACCTCTGTCTCCATACTGGGTGAGGTATTCTCATTATAATATGCTATAATAATGACCTCTGTCTCCATACTGGGTGAGGTATTCTCATTATAATATGCTATAATAATGACCTCTGTCTCCATCCTGGGTGAGGTATTCTCATTATAATATGCTATAATAATGACCTCTGTCTCCATACTGGGTGAGGTATTCTCATTATAATATGCTATAATAATGACCTCTGTCTCCATACTGGGTGAGATATTCTCATAATAATATGCTACAATCATGACCTCTGTCTCCATACTGGGTGAGATATTCTCATAATGATATGCTACAATCATGACCTCTGTCTCCATACTGGGTGAGATATTCTCATAATAATATGCTACAATCATGACCTCTGTCTCCATACTGGGTGAGATATTCTCATAATAATATGCTACAATCATGACCTCTGTCTCCATACTGGGTGAGATATTCTCATTATAATATGCTACAATCATGACCTTTGTCTCCATACTGGGTGAGATATTCTCATAATGATATGCTACAATCATGACCTCTGTCTCCATCAATGCTGATATAATTTCAAACTAATGCATTACAGTAATGTTTTTGTGACTCTTCTGTGTCCATACCTGGGGAGATATTCTCAAAGTAACATTCTCAGTAGATTACCCAGCTGTCTGAGGTATTCAACAAGTGATGTGATTGTTGGGTGTCATCTGAGTTTACAGTTAAAGCTCCCAACTATAGTAGTTGTAATGTATAGCTACCTGTGTTATATGTCATTTGCAGGGTGTTGCCATTAACTTCAGGTTGATTTACATTCAGTAATTTGCCATTAGGGCTAACTGTAGCAATGTTTATATCTGAGTGTGTGATATATAGATAACTGTAGCAGTATTTGTATCTGATGGTGTGATATATAGCAATGTTAATTTCTGATAGCTGACTTCTGTTTCCTGCCCGTTGCTGTGTATTTGATAGAGCCCTGCGCTTATAATGGCACGAGTGGAATCAGATGAGAGTTGATGTCTGCATCGGTTGTCTGCCAACAGAGGACAAGATTGGCTACCTTCTCCTAGCATGTCACGGACCCCATGACTGGTTCCTGCTTGGGGACCAGTTTTGTGTTGCTGGAGATTTACTGCTTGGGGACCAGTTTTGTGTCACTGGAGATTTACTGCTTGGGGACCAGTTTTGTGTCACTGGAGATTTACTGCTTGGGGACCAGTTTTGTGTCACTGGAGACTTACTGCTTGGGGACCAGTTTTGTGTCACTGGAGATTTACTGCTTGGGGACCAGTTTTGTGTCACTGGAGATTTACTGCTTGGGGACCAGTTTTGTGTCACTGGAGACTTACTGCTTGGGGACCAGTTTTGTGTCACTGGAGATTTACTGCTTGGGGACCAGTTTTGTGTCACTGGAGATTTACTGCTTGGGGACCAGTTTTGTGTCACTGGAGACTTCCTGCTTGGGGACCAGTTTTGCGTCACTGGAGATTTACTGCTTGAGGACCAGTTTTGTGTCACTGGAGACTTCCTGCTTGGGGACCAGTTTTGCGTCACTGGAGATTTACTGCTTGAGGACCAGTTTTGTGTCACTGGAGATTTACTGCTTGGGGACCAGTTTTGTGTCACTGGAGATTTACTGCTTGAGGACCAGTTTTGTGTCACTGGAGATTTACTGCTTGGGGACCAGTTTTGTGTCACTGGAGATTTACTGCTTGAGGACCAGTGTTGTGTCACTGGAGACTTCCTGCTTGGGGACCAGTTTTGTGTGGCTGGAGACTTCCTGATCCTAGGGCGCAGTAACTGACAGGCAGGTTTGACCCACGGAGCCTGGTGTTATTATGAATATGATTGTTTTTGTTGCGGTTATTATCTAGTATTGGGCAGCTGCAGAGACAAGCTATTAATCTGCATATACTGATGTACTTGGAAAGAAAGTGTATTTCTGTAGAGAGGTAGTTACATGCTTGACTTTTTTGCATGTGAAGGTCTGGGCGCCATTTCTGCAGCAGTGATGTCGTCCATGGACAGCGCTGTGCTAGGAACCAGCTCCATGTTCACACATAACATTTACAGGAACATATTCAGGTCACAGGTCAGTGCCACTGTTGTAGTCTGTCATTGATGATGGGAACTTTCTGAGTGTCCCATTATATGTACATGTTGTAGTCTCTCGTTGATGATGGAACTTTCTGACTGTCCCATCATATGTACATGTTGTAGTCTGTCATTGATGATGGGAACTTTCTGACTGTCCCATCATATGTACATGTTGTAGTCTGTCATTGATGATGGGAACTTTCTGACTGTCCCATCATATGTACATGTTGTAGTCTGTCGTTGATGATGGGAACTTTCTGACTGTCCCATCATATGTACATGTTGTAGTCTGTCATTGATGATGGGAACTTTCTGACTGTCCCATCATATGTACATGTTGTAGTCTGTCGTTGATGATGGGAACTTTCTGACTGTCCCATCATATGTACATGTTGTAGTCTGTCGTTGATGATGGGAACTTTCTGACTGTCCCATCATATGTACATGTTGTAGTCTGTCATTGATGATGGGAACTTTCTGACTGTCCCATCATATGTACATGTTGTAGTCTGTCGTTGATGATGGGAACTTTCTGACTGTCCCATCATATGTACATGTTGTAGTCTGTCGTTGATGATGGGAACTTTCTGACTGTCCCATCATATGTACATGTTGTAGTCTGTCATTGATGATGGGAACTTTCTGACTGTCCCATCATATGTACATGTTGTAGTCTGTCGTTGATGATGGGAACTTTCTGACTGTCCCATCATATGTACATGTTGTAGTCTGTCATTGATGATGGGAACTTTCTGACTGTCCCATCATATGTACATGTTGTAGTCTGTCATTGATGATGGGAACTTTCTGACTGTCCCATCATATGTACATGTTGTAGTCTGTCGTTGATGATGGGAACTTTCTGACTGTCCCATCATATGTACATGTTGTAGTCTGTCGTTGATGATGGGAACTTTCTGACTGTCCCATCATATGTACATGTTGTAGTCTGTCATTGATGATGGGAACTTTCTGACTGTCCCATCATATGTACATGTTGTAGTCTGTCATTGATGATGGGAACTTTCTGACTGTCCCATCATATGTACATGTTGTAGTCTGTCATTGATGATGGGAACTTTCTGACTGTCCCATCATATGTACATGTTGTAGTCTGTCATTGATGATGGGAACTTTCTGACTGTCCCATCATATGTACATGTTGTAGTCTGTCGTTGATGATGGGAACTTTCTGACTTTCCCATCATATGTACATGTTGTAGTCTGTCGTTGATGATGGGAACTTTCTGACTTTCCCATCATATGTACATGTTGTAGTCTGTCATTGATGATGGGAACTTTCTGACTGTCCCATCATATGTACATGTTGTAGTCTGTCATTGATGATGGGAACTTTCTGACTGTCCCATCATATGTACATGTTGTAGTCTGTCATTGATGATGGGAACTTTCTGACTGTCCCATCATATGTACATGTTGTAGTCTGTCATTGATGATGGGAACTTTCTGACTGTCCCATCATATGTACATGTTGTAGTCTGTCGTTGATGATGGGAACTTTCTGACTGTCCCATCATATGTACATGTTGTAGTCTGTCGTTGATGATGGGAACTTTCTGACTGTCCCATCATATGTACATAGTGTAGTCTGTTGTTGATGATGGGAACTTTCTGACTTTCCCATCATATGTACATGTTGTAGTCTGTCGTTAATGATGGGAACTTTCTGACTTTCCCATCATATGTACATGTTGTAGTCTGTCGTTGATGATGGGAACTTTCTGACTTTCCCATCATATGTACATGTTGTAGTCTGTCGTTGATGATGGGAACTTTCTGACTTTCCCATCATATGTACATGTTGTAGTCTGTCGTTGATGATGGGAACTTTCTGACTTTCCCATCATATGTACATGTTGTAGTCTGTCATTGATGATGGGAACTTTCTGACTTTCCCATCATATGTACATGTTGTAGTCTGTCGTTGATGATGGGAACTTTCTGACTTTCCCATCATATGTACATGTTGTAGTCTGTCGTTGATGATGGGAACTTTCTGACTTTCCCATCATATGTACATGTTGTAGTCTGTCATTGATGATGGGAACTTTCTGACTTTCCCATCATATGTACATGTTGTAGTCTGTCATTGATGATGGGAACTTTCTGACTTTCCCATCATATGTACATGTTGTAGTCTGTCGTTGATGATGGGAACTTTCTGACTGTCCCATCATATGTACATGTTGTAGTCTGTCATTGATGATGGGAACTTTCTGACTGTCCCATCATATGTACATGTTGTAGTCTGTCGTTGATGATGGGAACTTTCTGACTGTCCCATCATATGTACATGTTGTAGTCTGTCATTGATGATGGGAACTTTCTGACTGTCCCATCATATGTACATGTTGTAGTCTGTCATTGATGATGGGAACTTTCTGACTGTCCCATCATATGTACATGTTGTAGTCTGTCATTGATGATGGGAACTTTCTGACTGTCCCATCATATGTACATGTTGTAGTCTGTCATTGATGATGGGAACTTTCTGACTGTCCCATCATATGTACATGTTGTAGTCTGTCGTTGATGATGGGAACTTTCTGACTGTCCCATCATATGTACATGTTGTAGTCTGTCATTGATGATGGGAACTTTCTGACTGTCCCATCATATGTACATGTTGTAGTCTGCCGTTGATGATGGGAACTTTCTGACTGTCCCATCATATGTACATGTTGTAGTCTGTCGTTGATGATGGGAACTTTCTGACTGTCCCATCATATGTACATGTTGTAGTCTGTCATTGATGATGGGAACTTTCTGACTGTCCCATCATATGTACATGTTGTAGTCTGTCATTGATGATGGGAACTTTCTGACTGTCCCATCATATGTACATGTTGTAGTCTGTCATTGATGATGGGAACTTTCTGACTGTCCCATCATATGTACATGTTGTAGTCTGTCGTTGATGATGGGAACTTTCTGACTGTCCCATCATATGTACATGTTGTAGTCTGTCATTGATGATGGGAACTTTCTGACTGTCCCATCATATGTACATGTTGTAGTCTGTCGTTGATGATGGGAACTTTCTGACTGTCCCATCATATGTACATGTTGTAGTCTGTCGTTGATGATGGGAACTTTCTGACTGTCCCATCATATGTACATGTTGTAGTCTGTCGTTGATGATGGGAACTTTCTGACTGTCCCATCATATGTACATGTTGTAGTCTGTCATTGATGATGGGAACTTTCTGACTGTCCCATCATATGTACATGTTGTAGTCTGTCATTGATGATGGGAACTTTCTGACTGTCCCATCATATGTACATGTTGTAGTCTGTCATTGATGATGGGAACTTTCTGACTGTCCCATCATATGTACATGTTGTAGTCTGTCATTGATGATGGGAACTTTCTGACTGTCCCATCATATGTACATGTTGTAGTCTGTCATTGATGATGGGAACTTTCTGACTGTCCCATCATATGTACATGTTGTAGTCTGTCATTGATGATGGGAACTTTCTGACTGTCCCATCATATGTACATGTTGTAGTCTGTCGTTGATGATGGGAACTTTCTGACTGTCCCATCATATGTACATGTTGTAGTCTGTCGTTGATGATGGGAACTTTCTGACTGTCCCATCATATGTACATGTTGTAGTCTGTCATTGATGATGGGAACTTTCTGACTGTCCCATCATATGTACATGTTGTAGTCTGTCATTGATGATGGGAACTTTCTGACTTTCCCATCATATGTACATGTTGTAGTCTGTCATTGATGATGGGAACTTTCTGACTGTCCCATCATATGTACATGTTGTAGTCTGTCATTGATGATGGGAACTTTCTGACTGTCCCATCATATGTACATGTTGTAGTCTGTCGTTGATGATGGGAACTTTCTGACTGTCCCATCATATGTACATGTTGTAGTCTGTCGTTGATGATGGGAACTTTCTGACTGTCCCATCATATGTACATAGTGTAGTCTGTTGTTGATGATGGGAACTTTCTGACTGTCCCATCATATGTACATAGTGTAGTCTGTTGTTGATGATGGGAACTTTCTGACTTTCCCATCATATGTACATGTTGTAGTCTGTCGTTGATGATGGGAACTTTCTGACTTTCCCATCATATGTACATGTTGTAGTCTGTCGTTGATGATGGGAACTTTCTGACTTTCCCATCATATGTACATGTTGTAGTCTGTCGTTGATGATGGGAACTTTCTGACTTTCCCATCATATGTACATGTTGTAGTCTGTCGTTGATGATGGGAACTTTCTGACTTTCCCATCATATGTACATGTTGTAGTCTGTCATTGATGATGGGAACTTTCTGACTTTCCCATCATATGTACATGTTGTAGTCTGTCGTTGATGATGGGAACTTTCTGACTTTCCCATCATATGTACATGTTGTAGTCTGTCGTTGATGATGGGAACTTTCTGACTTTCCCATCATATGTACATGTTGTAGTCTGTCATTGATGATGGGAACTTTCTGACTTTCCCATCATATGTACATGTTGTAGTCTGTCATTGATGATGGGAACTTTCTGACTTTCCCATCATATGTACATGTTGTAGTCTGTCGTTGATGATGGGAACTTTCTGACTGTCCCATCATATGTACATGTTGTAGTCTGTCATTGATGATGGGAACTTTCTGACTGTCCCATCATATGTACATGTTGTAGTCTGTCGTTGATGATGGGAACTTTCTGACTGTCCCATCATATGTACATGTTGTAGTCTGTCATTGATGATGGGAACTTTCTGACTGTCCCATCATATGTACATGTTGTAGTCTGTCATTGATGATGGGAACTTTCTGACTGTCCCATCATATGTACATGTTGTAGTCTGTCATTGATGATGGGAACTTTCTGACTGTCCCATCATATGTACATGTTGTAGTCTGTCATTGATGATGGGAACTTTCTGACTGTCCCATCATATGTACATGTTGTAGTCTGTCGTTGATGATGGGAACTTTCTGACTGTCCCATCATATGTACATGTTGTAGTCTGTCATTGATGATGGGAACTTTCTGACTGTCCCATCATATGTACATGTTGTAGTCTGCCGTTGATGATGGGAACTTTCTGACTGTCCCATCATATGTACATGTTGTAGTCTGTCGTTGATGATGGGAACTTTCTGACTGTCCCATCATATGTACATGTTGTAGTCTGTCATTGATGATGGGAACTTTCTGACTGTCCCATCATATGTACATGTTGTAGTCTGTCATTGATGATGGGAACTTTCTGACTGTCCCATCATATGTACATGTTGTAGTCTGTCATTGATGATGGGAACTTTCTGACTGTCCCATCATATGTACATGTTGTAGTCTGTCGTTGATGATGGGAACTTTCTGACTGTCCCATCATATGTACATGTTGTAGTCTGTCATTGATGATGGGAACTTTCTGACTGTCCCATCATATGTACATGTTGTAGTCTGTCGTTGATGATGGGAACTTTCTGACTGTCCCATCATATGTACATGTTGTAGTCTGTCGTTGATGATGGGAACTTTCTGACTGTCCCATCATATGTACATGTTGTAGTCTGTCGTTGATGATGGGAACTTTCTGACTGTCCCATCATATGTACATGTTGTAGTCTGTCATTGATGATGGGAACTTTCTGACTGTCCCATCATATGTACATGTTGTAGTCTGTCATTGATGATGGGAACTTTCTGACTGTCCCATCATATGTACATGTTGTAGTCTGTCATTGATGATGGGAACTTTCTGACTGTCCCATCATATGTACATGTTGTAGTCTGTCATTGATGATGGGAACTTTCTGACTGTCCCATCATATGTACATGTTGTAGTCTGTCATTGATGATGGGAACTTTCTGACTGTCCCATCATATGTACATGTTGTAGTCTGTCATTGATGATGGGAACTTTCTGACTGTCCCATCATATGTACATGTTGTAGTCTGTCGTTGATGATGGGAACTTTCTGACTGTCCCATCATATGTACATGTTGTAGTCTGTCGTTGATGATGGGAACTTTCTGACTGTCCCATCATATGTACATGTTGTAGTCTGTCATTGATGATGGGAACTTTCTGACTGTCCCATCATATGTACATGTTGTAGTCTGTCATTGATGATGGGAACTTTCTGACTTTCCCATCATATGTACATGCTGTAGTCTGTCATTGATGATGGGAACTTTCTGACTGTCCCATCATATGTACATGTTGTAGTCTGTCATTGATGATGGGAACTTTCTGACTGTCCCATCATATGTACATGTTGTAGTCTGTCATTGATGATGGGAACTTTCTGACTGTCCCATCATATGTACATGTTGTAGTCTGTCATTGATGATGGGAACTTTCTGACTTTCCCATCATATGTACATGTTGTAGTCTGTCATTGATGATGGGAACTTTCTGACTTTCCCATCATATGTACATGTTGTAGTCTGTCATTGATGATGGGAACTTTCTGACTGTCCCATCATATGTACATGTTGTAGTCTGTCATTGATGATGGGAACTTTCTGACTGTCCCATCATATGTACATGTTGTAGTCTGTCATTGATGATGGGAACTTTCTGACTGTCCCATCATATGTACATGTTGTAGTCTGTCATTGATGATGGGAACTTTCTGACTGTCCCATCATATGTACATGTTGTAGTCTGTCATTGATGATGGGAACTTTCTGACTGTCCCATCATATGTACATGTTGTAGTCTGTCATTGATGATGGGAACTTTCTGACTGTCCCATCATATGTACATGTTGTAGTCTGTCATTGATGATGGGAACTTTCTGACTGTCCCATCATATGTACATGTTGTAGTCTGTCATTGATGATGGGAACTTTCTGACTGTCCCATCATATGTACATGTTGTAGTCTGTCATTGATGATGGGAACTTTCTGACTGTCCCATCATATGTACATGTTGTAGTCTGTCGTTGATGATGGGAACTTTCTGACTGTCCCATCATATGTACATGTTGTAGTCTGTCGTTGATGATGGGAACTTTCTGACTGTCCCATCATATGTACATGTTGTAGTCTGTCATTGATGATGGGAACTTTCTGACTGTCCCATCATATGTACATGTTGTAGTCTGTCATTGATGATGGGAACTTTCTGACTGTCCCATCATATGTACATGTTGTAGTCTGTCATTGATGATGGGAACTTTCTGACTTTCCCATCATATGTACATGTTGTAGTCTGTCATTGATGATGGGAACTTTCTGACTTTCCCATCATATGTACATGTTGTAGTCTGTCATTGATGATGGGAACTTTCTGACTGTCCCATCATATGTACATGTTGTAGTCTGTCATTGATGATGGGAACTTTCTGACTGTCCCATCATATGTACATGTTGTAGTCTGTCATTGATGATGGGAACTTTCTGACTGTCCCATCATATGTACATGTTGTAGTCTGTCGTTGATGATGGGAACTTTCTGACTGTCCCATCATATGTACATGTTGTAGTCTGTCGTTGATGATGGGAACTTTCTGACTGTCCCATCATATGTACCTATATGTTGCTGTTTCAGTCGTACACCTGGTCTTATCTAGTCTAGTGTGTGTTGTTGTTATATGTTGTGATTTCATTTGTACACCTGGACTAGTCTAGTCTGTGTTGTTGTATGTTGTGATTTCATTTGTACACCTGGTCTAGTCTAGTGTGTGTTGTTGTTATATGTTGTGATTTCATTTGTACACCTGGACTAGTCTAGTCTGTGTTGTTGTATGTTGTGATTTCATTTGTACACCTGGTCTAGTCTAGTGTGTGTTGTTGTTATGTGTTGTGATTTCATTTGTACACCTGGTCTAGTCTAGTGTGTGTTGTTGTTATGTGTTGTGATTTCATTTGTACACCTGGTCTAGTCTAGTGTGTGTTGTTGTATGTTGTGATTTAATTCGTACACCTAGTCTAGTGTGTTGTTGTATGTTGTGATTTAATTTGTACACCTCGTCTAGCCTAGTGTGTGTGGTTATATGTTGTGATTTCATTCGTACACCTGGTCTATTCTAGTGTATGTTGTTATATGTTGTGATTTCATTCGTACACCTAGTCTAGTGTGTTGTTGTATGTTGTGATTTCACGTGTACACCGGGTCTAGTGTGTGTTGTTGTTATATGTTGTGATTTCATTTGTACACCTGGTCTAGTCTAGTGTGTGTTGTTGTATGTTGTGATTTCATTCGTACACTTGGTCTAGTCTAGTCTAGTGTTTGTTGTTATATGTTGTGATTTCACTCGTACACCTGGTCTAGTCTAGTGTGTGTTGTTGTTATATGGTGTGATTTTATTTGTACACCTGGTCTAGTCTAGTGTTTGTTGTTACATGTTGTGATTTCACTCGTACATCTGGTCTAGTCTAGTGTGTTGTTGTTATATGTTGTGATTTCACTTGTACACCTGGTCTGGTCTAGTCTAGTGTGTGTGGTTATATGTTGTGATTTCACTCGTACACCTGGTCTAGTCTAGTGTGTTGTTGTTATATGTTGTGATTTCACTTGTACACCTGGTCTGGTCTAGTCTAGTGTGTGTGGTTATATGTTGTGATTTCATTTGAACACCTGGTCTATTCTAGTGTATGTTGTTACATGTAGTTTCACTTGTACACCTGGTCTGGTCTATTCTAGTGTATGTTGTTACATGTAGTTTCACTTGTACACCTGGTCTGGTCTATTCTAGTGTATGTTGTTACATGTAGTTTCACTTGTACACCTGGTCTGGTCTATTCTAGTGTATGTTGTTACATGTAGTTTCACTTGTACACCTGGTCTGGTCTATTCTAGTGTATGTTGTTACATGTAGTTTCACTTGTACACCTGGTCTGGTCTATTCTAGTGTATGTTGTTACATGTAGTTTCACTTGTACACCTGGTCTAGTTTTATTTTATCTACGTAAACCTGGACAGTCGTGACCTTAACTCTTTACACCCAGGTCATTGTTACTTCTGCCACCAACTGTTGCTTTTGCATTTCATCTCTTTATGATATCGTTGACATGTGTACATGCATATAGTTGTATTTCTACATGGGCTTCTTGTACTGTATACATGTGTATTGTTGTATTTCTACATAGCTTCTTGTACTGTATACATGTGTTTTGTTGTATTTCTACATAGCTTCTTGTACTGTATACATGTGTATTGTTGTATTTCTACATAGCTTCTTGTACTGTATACATGTGTATTGTTGTATTTCTACATAGCTTCTTGTACTGTATACATGTGTATTGTTGTATTTCTACATAGCTTCTTGTACTGTATACATGTGTATTGTTGTATTTCTACATAGCTTCTTGTACTGTATACATGTGTATTGTTGTATTTCTACATAGCATCTTGTACTGTATACATGTGTATTGTTGTATTTCTACATAGCTTCTTGTACTGTATACATGTGTATTGTTGTATTTCTACATAGCTTCTTGTACTGTATACATGTGTATTGTTGTATTTCTACATAGCTTCTTGTACTGTATACATGTGTATTGTTGTATTTCTACATAGCTTCTTGTACTGTATACATGTGTATTGTTGTATTTCTACATAGCTTCTTGTACTGTATACATGTGTATTGTTGTATTTCTACATAGCTTCTTGTACTGTATACATGTGTATTGTTGTATTTCTACATAGCATCTTGTACTGTATACATGTGTATTGTTGTATTTCTACATAGCTTCTTGTACTGTATACATGTGTATTGTTGTATTTCTACATAGCTTCTTGTACTGTATACATGTGTATTGTTGTATTTCTACATAGCTTCTTGTACTGTATACATGTGTATTGTTGTATTTCTACATAGCTTCTTGTACTGTATACATGTGTATTGTTGTATTTCTACATAGCTTCTTGTACTGTATACATGTGTATTGTTGTATTTCTACATAGCTTCTTGTACTGTATACATGTGTATTGTTGTATTTCTACATAGCTTCTTGTACTGTATACATGTGTATTGTTGTATTTCTACATAGCTTCTTGTACTGTATACATGTGTATTGTTGTATTTCTACATAGCTTCTTGTACTGTATACATGTGTATTGTTGTATTTCTACATAGCTTCTTGTACTGTATACATGTGTATTGTTGTATTTCTACATAGCATCTTGTACTGTATACATGTGTATTGTTGTATTTCTACATAGCTTCTTGTACTGTATACATGTGTATTGTTGTATTTCTACATAGCTTCTTGTACTGTATACATGTGTATTGTTGTATTTCTACATAGCTTCTTGTACTGTATACATGTGTATTGTTGTATTTCTACATAGCTTCTTGTACTGTATACATGTGTATTGTTGTATTTCTACATAGCTTCTTGTACTGTATACATGTGTATTGTTGTATTTCTACATAGCTTCTTGTACTGTATACATGTGTATTGTTGTATTTCTACATAGCATCTTGTACTGTATACATGTGTATTGTTGTATTTCTACATAGCTTCTTGTACTGTATACATGTGTATTGTTGTATTTCTACATAGCTTCTTGTACTGTATACATGTGTATTGTTGTATTTCTACATAGCTTCTTGTACTGTATACATGTGTATTGTTGTATTTCTACATAGCTTCTTGTACTGTATACATGTGTATTGTTGTATTTCTACATAGCTTCTTGTACTGTATACATGTGTATTGTTGTATTTCTACATAGCATCTTGTACTGTATACATGTGTATTGTTGTATTTCTACATAGCTTCTTGTACTGTATACATGTGCATTGTTGTATTTCTACATAGCATCTTGTACTGTATACATGTGTATTGTTGTATTTCTACATAGCTTCTTGTACTGTATACATGTGTATTGTTGTATTTCTACATAGCATCTTGTACTGTATACATGTGTATTGTTGTATTTCTACATAGCATCTTGTACTGTATACATGTGTACATGCATATTGTTGTATTTCTACATAGCTTCTTGTACTGTATACATGTGTATTGTTGTATTTCTACATAGCTTCTTGTACTGTATACATGTGTATTGTTGTATTTCTACATAGCATCTTGTACTGTATACATGTGTACATGCATATTGTTGTATTTCTACATAGCTTCTTGTACTGTATACATGTGTATTGTTGTATTTCTACATAGCATCTTGTACTGTATACATGTGTATTGTTGTATTTCTACATAGCATCTTGTACTGTATACATGTGTATTGTTGTATTTCTACATAGCATCTTGTACTGTATACATGTGTATTGTTGTATTTCTACATAGCTTCTTGTACTGTATACATGTGTACATGCATATTGTTGTATTTCTACATAGCATCTTGTACTGTATGCATGTGTATTGTTGTATTTCTACATAGCTTCTTGTACTGTATACATATGTATTGTTGTATTTCTACATAGCTTCTTGTACTGTATACATGTGTACATGCATATTGTTGTATTTCTACATAGCTTCTTGTACTGTATGCATGTGTACATGCATATTGTTGTATTTCTACATAGCTTCTTGTACTGTATACATGTGTATTGTTGTATTTCTACATAGCATCTTGTACTGTATACATGTGTATTGTTGTATTTCTACATAGCCTCTTGTGCTGTATACATGTATACATGCATATTGTTGTATTTCTACATAGCTTCTTGTACTGTGTACATGTGTACATGCATATTGTTGTATTTCTAGGCATCCAGCAAGGAGCTTCGCATCATTCAGATAGTCTCTGTGGTCTTCTTTGGCTCAGTCTCCATGGTGATTGCCCTGTGGTCCAGCGTGATCTACGGCGTCTTCATCCTGGCCGCAGACATTGTGTTTGTCATCATCTTCCCGCAGCTGACCACAATTCTGTACTTGCCAGACTACTGCAACCCGGTCGGTGCCATGTGTGGGTTTGTTATGGGACTCATTTTAAGAATAGGTGCTGGTGAGGACATCCTCAAAATGCCAGTGTGGATTTATTTCCCTTTCTTTGACGGACAGCAGTTGTTTCCCTTCAGAACGTTTGCCATGTTAGCTTCGTTTGTTACTGTGTTAGCGGTGACTTTCATATCCAGGTTAAAGGTCATGAGGTTTGTGTGTGAAACATGTGAGTACAGTCAAGTTCATCAGCAGGATGATCTGAGGCCGTCTGTCCATTCTGACGTGGCAACTCACACGGATGCAAGAGTGGTTGGTGAGACAGATTTCCCCAATACATATCTCAAGGAGAATGAGCTGCTTGACTTTGATAAAGTGCCCAAAGATATCCAAAGGCAGGATTATTTGGAGATGGACTTGATGACACGTGGAAAGTTTCGCAAGTTGAATGCTCATGGAGACTTGTAGAACAGTCCAAGGTAATATACAGTCACATGCAGTCACATGCTTACACATGCAGTCACATGCTTACACATGCAGTCACATGCTTAAACATACAGTCACATGCTTACACACACAGTCACATGCTTACACACACAGTCACATGCTTACACATGCAGTTACATGCTTACACATGCAGTCACATGCTTACACACGCAGTCACATGCTTACACGTGCAGTCACATGCTTCAACATACAGTCACATGCTTACACACACAGTCACATGCTTCAACATACAGTCACATACTTAAACATACAGTCACATGCAGTCACATGCTTACACGTGCAGTCACATGCTTACACGTGCAGTCACATGCTTACACGTGCAGTCACATGCTTACACGTGCAGTCACATGCTTACACGTACAGTCACATGCTTACACATGCAGTCACATGCTTAAACATACAGTCACATGCTTACACGTGCAGTCACATGCTTAAACATAGTCACATGCTTACCACACGCAGTCACATGCTTACACATGCAGTCTCATGCTTGTTGTCCAGAGTAGGGGACAGTAAAGCTCTTGATGGTTTGGGCAGAGATGTCTCTATGTAGTTACCTAGCAACAGCCATGTTACTGTAAAGTGAGTTGTGTTCACAAGGCTTGTGCCTCCGTGCATCTTGAGTTTGACAAGGATTTCTTGTTTGTTTTACTTGTTGGCTGGGACTGTCCTCAGTCTGTCTACATGGTTGGGACTGTCCTCAGTCTGTCTACATGGTTGGGACTGTCCTCAGTCTGTCTACATGGCTGGGACTGTCCTCAGTCTGTCTACATGGTTGGGACTGCTCCCAGTCTATCTACATGGTTGGGACTGTCCCCAGTCTGTCTACATGGCTTAAGGTATCCCCAGTCTATCTACATGGTTGGGACTGTCCTCAGTCTGTCTACATGGCTGGGACTGTCCCCAGTCTAGGACCTTAAATGAGTAGATAATAATTGTAAAAATGCAGCTGTGTGTAAAGATAACATTCAGTCAGCAGATAATGATAAAATAGATGTAGCAGTGTGTAAAGGGGATAACACTGGTCTCTACTTCTTTCTTCTACTTCTACGAGTGTCAAACAGTGCATGTGAGTTTATTTATGAACTGTCTTGGTGGTCTCAAAGGGCTCCCCAATTGATGTATCAGTGTCATGCACAAAGTCAAGCAGTGTATAGCTGGAGATGATAGCTTTCCCTTTGTCTAATCTGATCTCTACTTCTGTCCTTTTCTCATTGTGAGTGTCGATCAGTACCTGTGAATGGCAGTTACAATGTTAATCTGTTCATTATGTTCATTCAACTGGTAAGGATCTGAAGATATATTTATTTTTTAATGTTCATGTGTAGCATTGTTCAGTTTTTGAATGTTTATGTGTAGCAATATTCAATTTTTGAATGTTTATGTGTAGCATTGCCGGTCTCTCTGGCCGAGGGGTTACACCACTTTATCCGTAATCCCGTTTATCACGCAGAGTCTCGTAGCGGGCGAGAACTGGGAGCGGTTCATCCCCCGCTGGTGACTTGCGGGATAACTGAGCCAGCCGCTCAGAAAGCAATGGCAAACTACTGAGCGTAATCTTGCCAAGAAATCAACAGACAGCTGAAAGATGCTGCTGTTGACAGCGATGTCCTGTAAAAGGATATGCGAATTAAAAAACAAAAACAAAAATGTGTAGCATTATTCAATTTTTGAATGTTTATGTGAATGTAAAGTGTATTAGTTTTTATTCAAAGATACATTAATGTTATACTTAATTATGAAGGCATACGTGACTGGTACAAGCGGACACACTGAAACCCATAGCGGCCACAAGTACTGGCCTGCCATCATGAATGTTTGGAAATGTTGGCCACAGGAGTGGCTAGCTGTCTTGTCAGAGTCACTTGAGTGTGAATGTTATGTTGATGAGTGGCACACCATGATCATTGCCAAGGATAGGTCTACAACTGCAGATATGCCCTGTCCATAACTGTATTGTGTTGTTGATGATTTGTACACCAGATCTGGTGGCTTTATAGATGATTGATACACCAATTAGTGGCTTTATAGATGATTGATACACCAATTGGTAGCTTTATAGATGATTGGTATACCAATTGGTGGCTTTATTGATGATTGGTACACCAACTGGCAGCTTTATAGATCATTGAAATACCAACTGGTGGCTTTATAGATGATTGATACACCAACTGGTGACTTTATAGATGATTAGTATATTAGCTGGCAGCTTTATAGATGATTGGTACACCCTTTTGGTGGTTTCATAGATGATTGGTACAATAGATCTTATGACTACAGATGATTAGTGCACCAACTGGTGACTTTATAGATGATTGTTACAACAGATCTGGTGACTATAGATGATTGGTTCAATAGCTCTTGTGACTATAGATGGTTGTTACAATAGATCTGGTAACTATAGATGATTGGTACAATAGATCTTGTGACTATAGATGACTAGTATACCAACTGGTGACTTTATAGATGACTGGTACACCAACTGGTGACTTTATAGATGATTGGTACAATAGATCTGGTGACTTTATAGATGATTGGTACACCAACTGGTGACTTTATCGATGATTGATACACCAAATCGTGACTTTACAGATGATTGGTACACCAACTCGTGGCTTCATAGATGCAAGCTGGATGTTTTGTACATCAGATCTGGTGGCTTTATTTCTGGTGTTCTTTCATTGGTTGACCATCTGATATAGTGGCATTGTCAGTGTGTCTGTTCTTTCATTGGTTGACCATCTGATATGGTGGCATTGTCAGTCTGTCTGTTCTTTCATTGGTTGACCATCTGATATAGTGGCATTGTCAGTCTGTCTGTTCTTTCATTGGTTGACCATCTGATATGGTGGCATTGTCAGTCTGTCTGTTCTTTCATTGGTTGACCATCTGATATGGTGGCATTGTCAGTCTGTCTGTTCTTTCATTGGTTGACCATCTGATATAGTGGCATTGTCAGTCTGTCTGTTCTTTCATTGGTTGACCATCTGATATAGTGGCATTGTCAGTCTGTCTGTTCTTTCATTGGTTGACCATCTGATATAGTGGCAGAGTCACTTGGTCTGTCTGTTCTATCATTGGTTGACCATCTAATATGGTGGCATTGTCAGTCTGTCTGTTCTTTCATTGGTTGACCATCTGATATAGTGGCATTGTCAGTCTATCTGTTCTTTCATTGGTTGACCATCTGATATGGTGGCATTGTCAGTCTGTCTGTTCTTTCATTGGTTGACCATCTGATATAGTGGCATTGTCAGTCTGTCTGTTCTTTCATTGGTTGACCATCTGATATAGTGGCATTGTCAGTCTGTCTGTTCTTTCATTGGTTGACCATCTGATATAGTGGCATTGTCAGTCTATCTGTTCTTTCATTGGTTGACCATCTGATATAGTGGCATTGTCAGTCTATCTGTTCTTTCATTGGTTGACCATCTGATATAGTGGCATTGTCAGTCTGTCTGTTCTCTCATTGGTTGACCATCTAATATGGTGGCAGAGTCACTTGTCTGTCTGTTCTCATTGGTTGCCCACATCTGATATGGGGGAAGTGATGGCCTATCTGTCTGTTCTCTCATTAATTGACCATCTGCTATGAGGGCAATGCCAGCCTATCTATTCTTTCATAGGTTGATAATCTGAGATGGGGACATTGTCGAGGTGAACATGCACACTTCTGATGTCTTACAACCGTCCCGTCTGTGTATAACTACATCTTCGTCATCTCAGTTGTCATGACTCTACTGCCAGTTTCATGCCTTGAACCTCTTGTAAAGTGCTACAAGGACAGATCAGATGTCTCTCAAGGTTGGAACATTCCAGATTCATCTGCCATTTTGATGTAGTTTATCACCTAGCATGCTAGAATAGAAACATTGATGGTAACAGCCGTAAGTCACACATTTATGTTGTAACTGTAGTTATGATTTGTGTATAGTCAGTAGCCGTTGAACTCCGTGTTTTGTTCATGACATTTGACCAACATTAAAATGAGTTGTCTGGTTTCTTCACAAAAGACTTTGAAACAACATGTATTTTGATGAAATACTTTGAAACAAAACATATATTTGTATGAACAAACCCTTTTATGATATATTTGATAGTTTAATGATTGTTTTATGCCATTGTACTTGAAGCTGTAACCCGGTGCTCACACATATGTTTATAATGCTATTGATCACATTCCCTATGGAGCATAGCTCCACAACAGTTGTTCCATCTCAGTTTTATTTGTTTGTTTGTTTGTTTGTTTCCGTCATCTTTTCTTGTGAATAGACTTTTTCCCCATTCTTCTCACTGATCTCTTCCTGACTGTATTCTAGACTATACAGTTGTATTGTGTCTGTCTGCTCTCTGTGCCACCGTACCCCAGTCTCGCTGGTTGTGCCTTTTGTGTCTTGGATACCTTGTTCCGGATTTGTCCCAGGTCTGTAATCTCATCATGTTTATTTGTTTTCCTGCCAGCCTCTATCTGTATCACAGTAACAGGGTATTGCCCTTTGATCCATGAACATTCTTATTGTGTTTTATCTTTATCAATACAATTTTCTACATTTGGTTTTGTGTACATATTTTGAAGAAATATTTGCTGTATTTATTTTGTGCTTACAATGCACAACATATCATATCAGGAAAACACTTGAGATCATGGCACTGATTTCCCAAACAAATATTTATGTCATGATCTTTATTGTTTGCAATATTCTGTGAAATTATTCACGATGATTCAGCTGGAATATCTGAATGTTGGACGTGTGTAGTTGTGGTTATTGTAAACATACAACTGTTGACATGTTGTCATTTAGATGACATAAGACATAAGCTGGTGACATGATACGGCAGACGTAATGTCATCAGTGTAGGAGGATAGTTTAGAGACATTATTGTAATGTCATCAGTGTAGGAGGATAGTTTAGAGACATTATTGTAATGTCATCAGTGTAGGAGGATAGTTTAGAGACATTATTGTAATGTCATCAGTGTAGGAGGATAGTTTAGAGACATTATTGTAATGTCATCAGTGTAGGAGGATAGTTTAGAGACATTATTGTAATGTCATCAGTGTAGGAGGATAGTTTAGAGACATTATTGTAATGTCATCAGTGTAGGAGGATAGTTTAGAGACATTATTGTAATGTCATCAGTGTAGGAGGATAGTTTAGAGACATTATTGTAATGTCATCAGTGTAGGAGGATAGTTTAGAGACATTATTGTAATGTCATCAGTGTAGGAGGATAGTTTAGAGACATTATTGTAATGTCATCAGTGTAGGAGGATAGTTTAGAGACATTATTGTAATGTCATCAGTGTAGGAGGATAGTTTAGAGACATTATTGTATGTCATCAGTGTAGGAGGATAGTTTAGAGACATTATTGTAATGTCATCAGTGTAGGAGGATAGTTTAGAGACATTATTGTATGTCATCAGTGTAGGAGGATAGTTTAGAGACATTATTGTAATGTCATCAGTGTAGGAGGATAGTTTAGAGACATTATTGTAATGTCATCAGTGTAGGAGGATAGTTTAGAGACATTATTGTAATGTCATCAGTGTAGGAGGATAGTTTAGAGACATTATTGTGGAGTGGAGCTTGTCAGAAGTGTGTCTGTTGTTGTGTTGAATGCAGTGCCAGTAATCATAGCATGAAGCATCGTGTGTCCGATGGACAGAGTGATATATTCATTAATGTGAGGGGATCATATGATGATAATAGTGTGTGAGTGGATCATGTGAACATGTTAGTGTGCGTGTGTGTGAATGGATATGTTAGTGGTAGGTGTGTGGATAATGTGATAATAAAGTGTGTATAAGTGGATCATGTGAACATGTTAGTGTGTGTGTGAAAATAATCATGTGTGGGGTAGATAGTGTGAAAATATTTGTGACGGATATTAATTTGGAAAGACTTACTGGGTTAGGTATTGTGTGTCAACTTTTGAAGGGGCATTCAGGAACTGAATAAATGATGTTACTGTTGTTATCTTTGTTGATTTATCATCTTCAGAACCATCATCATCATGATTGCAACTGTCACCGCCATCATCATAAACATCATTGTCACTACAACTCACCACATCATCATCATCATTGCAACTGTCACCACATCATCATCACCCTGACGGACATTAACATCAAATCTTCAGAACCAACATAAACATGATATAAACATCATCACCATCAAAAAACATCAGCACCACCATTTCTCTCAGACCCAGACTTGTGTGGCAGGGACCTGACTGCTGCATGACGGCTGCCTGCGACAAGATCACAGAAATGTAAACATGCTCTTCTGTACCCAACAGGAGTGGGTGAGAGGATGATACCTTGAAGGAAGGATGAAGAACAAATAATAGATTGAAAAACCTGGCAAGGCAGTCTAAGGAAGAAGTATGGACAACTTGTGGTAGAAATGGGCACAGATAACTCTAGAACCTTGGCCACCGTGAACAGAAGAACTGTCCAGTCGATGGCTGTATCACAGGCAGCAGTAGAGACAGGGTGGGCGTTCTTCCAGTGCTATGTGTGTCAATGATGGTGGTGGTTCTGATGGTGATGAACTGACCAACTATAGAGATGACCCACAGAACACAATGGATGGTTTAGTGCTTCACAATTTTTTTTTGGTGCTTTTTTTTTGGGGGGGGGGGGGGGGTGATGTAAAAATTACTTTTAAAATAATTTTGGGAACACTAAAAAGCTGAATTTGAATTGAAGCGAGGGAGTAAAACAGTCTACATTACCACGCAATATTCACGTTATTTAACTCCCTTTAATACGATTTAGTTAAAGTGAGTGACTGCAACGCGCAGGCAACAAGCAATACGTTAAAAGATTGTTTAAACAAGAATGGACTTGAGTTGCAAATATTAGTTGCACTCTGCACTGACAATGTATCTGTCATGACCGGTGTAAACAATGGAGTATATGAACCTAAGGCCTATCCACGTCAATATGGAAGCACTATACTCGAGTTTCGCCCTCGTTTGAGCTCGTCAGTAGTGCATATCCCTGACCGGATCCGGAAACAAGCCCCGGATCACTGGCGTGTGAAGCGGGTGTGTAACCACGCGGCACACGTTGGACACACAGCCAAATTATCATCCCGAAATAACCAAATTAATCAATTTGATTATTGCTCATTGGATTTAGGAGGCCTGGTGTTCCTTGCCAGTGAGAAGTCCTGATCGTTTCGGGTCCACATCGATTGACGGACGTCGGTCGCGGCGATTGGGCAATCTTGAGCATAGCCTACGATGGGTGACGTTGTGGTGTTCTGTTATGATAATTTGGCTGTGTGTCCAACGTGTGCCGAGTGGTTACACACCCGCTTCACACGCCAGTGATCCGGGGCTTGTTTCCGGATCCGGTCAGGGATATGCACTACTGACGAGCTCAAACGAGGGTGAAACTCGAGTATAGTGCTTCCATATTGACATGGATAGGCCTTAGGTTCATACCAGGATACGATCAGCGTTGCCAGTAGTGGGTTGTGCTCAATATTTAAAATTCAAATCCCGAAATAACCAAATTAATCAATTTGATTATTGCTCATTGGATTTAGGAGGCCTGGTGTTCCTTGCCAGTGAGAAGTCCTGATCGTTTCGGGTCCACATCGATTGACGGACGTCGGTCGCGGCGATTGGGCAATCTTGAGCATAGCCTACGATGGGTGACGTTGTGGTGTTCTGTTATGATAATTTGGCTGTGTGTCCAACGTGTGCCGCGTGGTTACACACCCGCTTCACACGCCAGTGATCCGGGGCTTGTTTCCGGATCCGGTCAGGGATATGCACTACTGACGAGCTCAAACGAGGGCGAAACTCGAGTATAGTGCTTCCATATTGACGTGGATAGGCCTTAGGTTCATACCAGGATATGATCAGCGTTGCCAGTAGTGGGTTGTGCTCAATATTGAAAATTCAAATCCCGAAATAACCAAATTAATCAATTTGATTATTGCTCATTGGATTTAGGAGGCCTGGTGTTCCTTGCCAGTGAGAAGTCCTGATCGTTTCGGGTCCACATCGATTGACGGACGTCGGTCGCGGCGATTGGGCAATCTTGAGCATAGCCTACGATGGGTGACGTTGTGGTGTTCTGTTATGATAATTTGGCTGTGTCCAACGTGTGCCGCGTGGTTACACACCCGCTTCACACGCCAGTGATCTGGGGCTTGTTTCCGGATCCGGTCAGGGATATGCACTACTGACGAGCTCAAACGAGGGCGAAACTCGAGTATAGTGCTTCCATATTGACGTGGATAGGCCTTAGGTTCATATACTCCATTGTTTACACCGGTCATGACAGATACATTGTCAGTGCAGAGTGCAACTAATAAACATTGTAACTCATCTTTTTATGCTTAAAGAGTTACCTACAGTCATGTCGGTGATTAACAACATAATAAATAAATAATAGTTACCTTATCTCTATCAAGTTTGAAGATTTTATATTTCTTTACACTGTCGCCAACTCTACGAAGACATGGAACAACTTCAGCCATTATTAAATCTACAGGCATATGCGTTATAATCCTCCTCCTCCTCCTACCCTCTTCCTCTTCCCCTCCTCCCTCCTCCTCCTTCCTCTTCCTCCCTCCTTTTCATCCCGCCTCCTCCCTTTTCCTTCCTCCTCTACCTCCTCCCTCCACCTCCTCTCTTCTCCTCCTCCCTCCCCCTCCTGCGTTCTCCTCCTCCTCCTATCTCCTCCTCCCCCTCCTAATCACTCCTCTTCCTCCTCCCTCTTCCTCCACCTCCCTCCTCATCCTCCCTCTTCCTCCTCCCCCTCCCTCCTCCTCCTCCCTACTCCCCCTGTCTCCTCCTCCTCCCTCCTCCACCTCCCTCTTCCTCCTCCATTTACCCAAGACAGACAGACAGACAGATAGTCGGGAACGGGAGCTTATATGACTACTCATATGATTTAAATGAGATGCTCTCCACCAAGGGCTGGGCCAGGTCAGACAGACAGACAGACAGACAGTCGGGAACGGGAACTTATATGACTACTTATATGAATTAAATGAGATGCTCACACCAGGGGCTGGGCGAAGCCGGGCCGGGTCAGACAGACAGACAGATAGATAGTCGGGAACGGGAACGGGAGCTTATATGAATTAAATGAGATGCTCCACACCAGGAGCTGGGCGATGCCGGGTCAGACAGACAGTCGGGAACGGGAGCTTATATGACTACTTATATGAATTAAATGAGATGCTCCCCACCAGGGACTGGGCGAAGCCGGGCCGGGTCAGCTAGTTGTTTAATAAAGAAACACGAGACAGCATTGCATGATATCCTGTCGCGGGACAACATGGAACCAAACATAAAGAATTGTTATTGAGACAGACTGCGTGGAGACAATTATCTGTGCCGTACGGCCCGAGCTACAAGAAATTGGACTTTATGATCAAGTTGGCTTTAGAAATAACCAGTCTATTATATAACCGCTGGACTCCGTGGCGAAAGGTTATGGACGCGGTTCATAATCCCGCGTTTGAAACACATCTGCGCGCGATTTGGCAACAGACCGCGTTGCGCTGGGTTTTAATGAACTGGTATAGGAGCCGGTCGTTCAGAAAGCATCGGCAAACTACTGAACGTAAACTTGCCAAGGCATCAAGAACAGTATTAAAATGCTGGTGTTGACAACAACGTCCTGTAAAAGGGATATGCAAACGAAAAATAATCAAGTTTTGTGGTCAAAGGTATGTAACCAAGAGAATGGATAGGGAATTACATCCCTTATTAATGGAATTTTTCCAACACGTTTGTCAAGTATGATAGACGTATCTTGGAACAGTTACAGTATCCGATGGGAGGTGAATTGAAGAGATTTGAACAACAATCGCTACGGCGAACCACGTCTCCCACCACTGCTCTCCCAAACCTTTGTGTCCATTGAAAAGGCCAAAGCATTCCAGTGTCCCAGACACTGACGCTGTTTGTGAGCCAGTGTTCTCCCACGTTCCCATCTAGTAGAATGCCCATGTTTGTCTCCTGCCAGGTCCAAGATATGCCAAGAACACACTCAACATTGTCTTCTCTATTTATGACACTCTCAGCATTGATTTAATTTTCTGTTCACGACACTCTCATAATTGATTTCCTTCTGTGTTCACTGCAATCTCAGCATTGATTTCCTTCTGTGTTCACTACAATCTCAGCATTGATTTCCTTCTGTGTTCACTACAATCTCAGCATTGATTTCCTTCTGTGTTCACTACAATCTCAGCATTGATTTCCTTCTGTGTTCACTACAATCTCAGCATTGATTTTCTTCTCTGTTCACTACAATCTCAGCATTGATTTCCTTCTGTGTTCACTGCAATCTCAGCATTGATTTCCTTCTGTGTTCACTGCAATCTCAGCATTGATTTCCTTCTCTGTTCACTGCAATCTCAGCATTGATTTCCTTCTGTGTTCACTACAATCTCAGCATTGATTTCCTTCTGTGTTCACTACAATCTCAGCATTGATTTCCTTCTGTGTTCACTACAATCTCAGCATTGATTTCCTTCTGTGTTCACTACAATCTCAGCATTGATTTCCTTCTGTGTTCACTACAATCTCAGCATTGATTTTCTTCTCTGTTCACTACAATCTCAGCATTGATTTTCTTCTCTGTTCACTACAATCTCAGCATTGATTTCCTTCTCTGTTCACTACAATCTCAGCATTGATTTCCTTCTCTGTTCACTGCAATCTCAGCATTGATTTCCTTCTCTGTTCACTGCAATCTCAGCATTGATGTCCTTCTGTGTTCACTACAATCTCAGCATTGATTTCCTTCTCTGTTCACTGCAATCTCAGCATTGATTTCCTTCTGTATTCACTGCAATCTCAGCATTGATTTCCTTCTCTGTTCACTGCAATCTCAGCATTTATTTCCTTCTGTGTTCACTGCAATCTCAGCATTGATTTCCTTCTCAGCATTGATTTCCTTCTCTGTTCACTGCAATCTCAGCATTGATTTCCTTCTCTGTTCACTACAATCTCAGCATTGATTTCCTTCAGTGTTCACTACAATCTCAGTATTGATTTCCTTCTGTGTTCACTACAATCTCAGCATTGATTTCCTTCTGTGTTCACTGCAATCTCAGCATTGATTTCCTTCTGTGTTCACTGCAATCTCAGCATTGATTTCCTTCTCTGTTCACGACACTGTCAGCATTGATTTCCTTCTCTGTTCACTACAATCTCAGCATTGATTTCCTTCTCTGTTCACTACAATCTCAGCATTGATTTCCTTCTGTGTTCACTACAATCTCAGCATTGATTTCCTTCTCTGTTCACTACAATCTCAGCATTGATTTCCTTCTGTGTTCACTGCAATCTCAGCATTGATTTCCTTCTGTGTTCACTGCAATCTCAGCATTTATTTCCTTCTGTGTTCACTACAATCTCAGCATTGATTTCCTTCTGTGTTCACTACAATCTCAGCATTGAGTTCCTTCTCTGTTCACGACACTGTCAGCATTGATTTCCTTCTGTGTTCACTACAATCTCAGCATTGATTTCTTTCTGTGTTCACTACAATCTCAGCATTGATTTCCTTCTGTGTTCACTGCAATCTCAGCATTGATTTCCTTCTGTGTTCACTGCAATCTCAGCATTGATTTCCTTCTGTGTTCACTGCAATCTCAGCATTGATTTCCTTCTCTGTTCACGACACTGTCAGCATCGATTTCCTTCTCTGTTCACTGCAATCTCAGCATTGATTTCCTTCTGTGTTCACTGCAATCTCAGCATTGATTTCCTTCTCTGTTCACGACACTGTCAGCATTGATTTCCTTCTCTGTTCACTGCAATCTCAGCATTGATTTCCTTCTCTGTTTACTGCAATCTCAGCATTGATTTCCTTCTGTGTTCACTGCAATCTCAGCATTGATTTCCTTCTCTGTTCACTACAATCTCAGCATTGATTTCCTTCTGTGTTCACTGCAATCTCAGCATTGATTTCCTTCTGTGTTCACTGCAATCTCAGCATTGATTTCCTTCTCTGTTCACGACACTGTCAGCATTGATTTCCTTCTCTGTTCACTACAATCTCAGCATTGATTTCCTTCTCTGTTCACTACAATCTCAGCATTGATTTCCTTCTGTGTTCACTACAATCTCAGCATTGATTTCCTTCTCTGTTCACTGTAATCTCAGCATTGATTTCCTTCTCTGTTCACTGCAATCTCAGCATTGATTTCCTTCTGTGTTCACTACAATCTCAGCATTGATTTCCTTCTCTGTTCACTGCAATCTCAGCATTGATTTCCTTCTCTGTTCACTACAATCTCAGCATTGATTTCCTTCTGTGTTCACTGCAATCTCAGCATTGATTTCCTTCTGTGTTCACTGCAATCTCAGCATTGATTTCCTTCTGTGTTCACTGCAATCTCAGCATTGATTTCCTTCTCTGTTCACGACACTGTCAGCATTGATTTCCTTCTCTGTTCACTGCAATCTCAGCATTGATTTCCTTCTGTGTTCACTGCAATCTCAGCATTGATTTCCTTCTCTGTTCACGACACTGTCAGCATTGATTTCCTTCTCTGTTCACTGCAATCTCAGCATTGATTTCCTTCTCTGTTTACTGCAATCTCAGCATTGATTTCCTTCTGTGTTCACTGCAATCTCAGCATTGATTTCCTTCTCTGTTCACTACAATCTCAGCATTGATTTCCTTCTGTGTTCACTGCAATCTCAGCATTGATTTCCTTCTGTGTTCACTGCAATCTCAGCATTGATTTCCTTCTCTGTTCACGACACTGTCAGCATTGATTTCCTTCTCTGTTCACTACAATCTCAGCATTGATTTCCTTCTCTGTTCACTACAATCTCAGCATTGATTTCCTTCTGTGTTCACTACAATCTCAGCATTGATTTCCTTCTCTGTTCACTGTAATCTCAGCATTGATTTCCTTCTCTGTTCACTGCAATCTCAGCATTGATTTCCTTCTGTGTTCACTACAATCTCAGCATTGATTTCCTTCTCTGTTCACTGCAATCTCAGCATTGATTTCCTTCTCTGTTCACTACAATCTCAGCATTGATTTCCTTCTGTGTTCACTACAATCTCAGCATTGATTTCTTTCTGTGTTCACTACAATCTCAGCATTGATTTCCTTCTCTTTTCACTGCAATCTCAGCATTGATTTCCTTCTCTGTTCACTGCAATCTCAGCATTGATTTCCTTCTCTGTTCACTGCAATCTCAACATTGATTTCCTTCTCAGCATTGATTTCCTTCTCTGTTCACTACAATCTCAGCATTGATTTCCTTCTGTGTTCACTACAATCTCAGCATTGATTTCCTTCTGTGTTCACTACAATCTCAGCATTGATTTCCTTCTGTGTTCACTACAATCTCAGCATTGATTTCCTTCTCTTTTCACTGCAATCTCAGCATTGATTTCCTTCTCTGTTCACTGCAATCTCAGCATTGATTTCCTTCTCTGTTCACTGCAATCTCAGCATTGATTTCCTTCTCTGTTCACTGCAATCTCAGCATTGATTTCCTTCTGTGTTCACTACAATCTCAGCATTGATTTCCTTCTGTGTTCACTGCAATCTCAGCATTGATTTCCTTCTCTGTTCACTGCAATCTCAGCATTGATGTCCTTCTGTGTTCACTACAATCTCAGCATTGATTTCCTTCTCTGTTCACTGCAATCTGAGCATTGATTTCCTTCTGTATTCACTGCAATCTCAGCATTGATTTCCTTCTCTGTTCACTGCAATTTCAGCATTTATTTCCTTCTATGTTCACTGCAATCTCAGCATTGATTTCCTTCTCAGTATTGATTTCCTTCTGTGTTCACTACAATCTCAGCATTGATTTCCTTCTGTGTTCACTACAATTTCAGCATTGATTTCCTTCTGTGTTCACTACAATCTCAGCATTGATTTCCTTCTCTGTTCACTACAATCTCAGCATTGATTTCCTTCTCTGTTCACTACAATCTCAGCATTGATTTCCATTCTATGTTCACTGCAATCTCAGCATTGATTTCCTTCTGTGTTCACTGCAATCTCAGCATTGATTTCCTTCTCTGTTCACGACACTGTCAGCATTGATTTCCTTCTCTGTTCACTACAATCTCAACATTGATTTCCTTCTCAGCATTGATTTCCTTCTCTGTTCACTGCAATCTCAGCATTGATTTCCTTCTGTGTTCACTGCAATCTCAGCATTGATTTCCTTCTGTGTTCACTACAATCTCAGCATTGATTTCCTTCTGTGTTCACTGCAATCTCAGCATTGATTTCCTTCTCTGTTCACTGCAATCTCAGCATTTATTTCCTTCTGTGTTCACTACAATCTCAGCATTGATTTCCTTCTGTGTTCACTACAATCTCAGCATTGATTTCCTTCTCTGTTCACGACACTGTCAGCATTGATTTCCTTCTGTGTTCACTACAATCTCAGCATTGATTTCTTTCTGTGGTCACTACAATCTCAGCATTGATTTCTTTCTGTGTTCACTACAATCTCAGCATTGATTTCTTTCTGTGTTCACTACAATCTCAGCATTGATTTCCTTCTGTGTTCACTACAATCTCAGCATTGATTTCCTTCTGTGTTCACTACAATCTCAGCATTGATTTCCTTCTCTTTTCACTGCAATCTCAGCATTGATTTCCTTCTCTGTTCACTGCAATCTCAGCATTTATTTCCTTCTGTGTTCACTGCAATCTCAGCATTGATTTCCTTCTCAGCATTGATTTCCTTCTCTGTTCACTGCAATCTCAGCATTGATTTCCTTCTGTGTTCACTACAATCTCAGCATTGATTTCTTTCTGTGTTCACTACAATCTCAGTATTGATTTCCTTCTGTGTTCACTACAATCTCAGCATTGATTTCCTTCTGTGTTCACTACAATCTCAGTATTGATTTCCTTCTGTGTTCACTGCAATCTCAGCATTGATTTCCTTCTGTGTTCACTACAATCTCAGCATTGATTTCCTTCTGTGTTCACTGCAATCTCAGCATTGATTTCCTTCTGTGTTCACTGCAATCTCAGCATTGATTTCCTTCTGTGTTCACTACAATCTCAGCATTGATTTCCTTCTGTGTTCACTACAATCTCAGCATTGATTTCCTTCTCTTTTCACTGCAATCTCAGCATTGATTTCCTTCTCTGTTCACTGCAATCTCAGCATTTATTTCCTTCTGTGTTCACTGCAATCTCAGCATTGATTTCCTTCTCAGCATTGATTTCCTTCTCTGTTCACTGCAATCTCAGCATTGATTTCCTTCTGTGTTCACTACAATCTCAGCATTGATTTCTTTCTGTGTTCACTACAATCTCAGTATTGATTTCCTTCTGTGTTCACTACAATCTCAGCATTGATTTCCTTCTGTGTTCACTACAATCTCAGTATTGATTTCCTTCTGTGTTCACTGCAATCTCAGCATTGATTTCCTTCTGTGTTCACTACAATCTCAGCATTGATTTCCTTCTGTGTTCACTGCAATCTCAGCATTGATTTCCTTCTGTGTTCACTGCAATCTCAGCATTGATTTCCTTCTGTGTTCACTGCAATCTCAGCATTGATTTCCTTCTCTGTTCACGACACTGTCAGCATTGATTTCCTTCTCTGTTCACTGCAATCTCAGCATTGATTTCATTCTGTGTTCACTGCAATCTCAGCATTGATTTCCTTCTCTGTTCACGACACTGTCAGCATTGATTTCCTTCTCTGTTCACTGCAATCTCAGCATTGATTTCCTTCTGTGTTCACTGCAATCTCAGCATTGATTTCCTTCTGTGTTCACTGCAATCTCAGCATTGATTTCCTTCTCTGTTCACGACACTGTCAGCATTGATTTCCTTCTCTGTTCACTACAATCTCAGCATTGATTTCCTTCTCTGTTCACTACAATCTCAGCATTGATTTCCTTCTGTGTTCACTACAATCTCAGCATTGATTTCCTTCTCTGTTCACTGTAATCTCAGCATTGATTTCCTTCTCTGTTCACTGCATCTCAGCATTGATTTCCTTCTGTGTTCACTACAATCTCAGCATTGATTTCCTTCTCTGTTCACTGCAATCTCAGCATTGATTTCCTTCTCTGTTCACTACAATCTCAGCATTGATTTCCTTCTGTGTTCACTACAATCTCAGCATTGATTTTCTTCTCTGTTCACTACAATCTCAGCATTGATTTCCTTCTCTGTTCACTACAATCTCAGCATTGATTTCCTTCTCTGTTCACTGCAATCTCAGCATTGATTTCCTTCTCTGTTCACTGCAATCTCAGCATTGATGTCCTTCTGTGTTCACTACAATCTCAGCATTGATTTCCTTCTCTGTTCACTGCAATCTCAGCATTGATTTCCTTCTGTATTCACTGCAATCTCAGCATTGATTTCCTTCTCTGTTCACTGCAATCTCAGCATTTATTTCCTTCTGTGTTCACTGCAATCTCAGCATTGATTTCCTTCTCAGCATTGATTTCCTTCTCTGTTCACTGCAATCTCAGCATTGATTTCCTTCTCTGTTCACTACAATCTCAGCATTGATTTCCTTCAGTGTTCACTACAATCTCAGTATTGATTTCCTTCTGTGTTCACTACAATCTCAGCATTGATTTCCTTCTGTGTTCACTGCAATCTCAGCATTGATTTCCTTCTGTGTTCACTACAATCTCAGCATTGATTTCCTTCTGTGTTCACTGCAATCTCAGCATTGATTTCCTTCTGTGTTCACTGCAATCTCAGCATTTATTTCCTTCTGTGTTCACTACAATCTCAGCATTGATTTCCTTCTGTGTTCACTACAATCTCAGCATTGAGTTCCTTCTCTGTTCACGACACTGTCAGCATTGATTTCCTTCTGTGTTCACTACAATCTCAGCATTGATTTCTTTCTGTGTTCACTACAATCTCAGCATTGATTTCCTTCTGTGTTCACTGCAATCTCAGCATTGATTTCCTTCTGTGTTCACTGCAATCTCAGCATTGATTTCCTTCTGTGTTCACTGCAATCTCAGCATTGATTTCCTTCTCTGTTCACGACACTGTCAGCATTGATTTCCTTCTCTGTTCACTGCAATCTCAGCATTGATTTCCTTCTGTGTTCACTGCAATCTCAGCATTGATTTCCTTCTCTGTTCACGACACTGTCAGCATTGATTTCCTTCTCTGTTCACTGCAATCTCAGCATTGATTTCCTTCTCTGTTTACTGCAATCTCAGCATTGATTTCCTTCTGTGTTCACTGCAATCTCAGCATTGATTTCCTTCTCTGTTCACTACAATCTCAGCATTGATTTCCTTCTGTGTTCACTGCAATCTCAGCATTGATTTCCTTCTGTGTTCACTGCAATCTCAGCATTGATTTCCTTCTCTGTTCACGACACTGTCAGCATTGATTTCCTTCTCTGTTCACTACAATCTCAGCATTGATTTCCTTCTCTGTTCACTACAATCTCAGCATTGATTTCCTTCTGTGTTCACTACAATCTCAGCATTGATTTCCTTCTCTGTTCACTGTAATCTCAGCATTGATTTCCTTCTCTGTTCACTGCAATCTCAGCATTGATTTCCTTCTGTGTTCACTACAATCTCAGCATTGATTTCCTTCTCTGTTCACTGCAATCTCAGCATTGATTTCCTTCTCTGTTCACTACAATCTCAGCATTGATTTCCTTCTGTGTTCACTACAATCTCAGCATTGATTTCCTTCTGTGTTCACTACAATCTCAGCATTGATTTCCTTCTGTGTTCACTACAATCTCAGCATTGATTTCCTTCTCTGTTCACGACACTGTCAGCATTGATTTCCTTCTGTGTTCACTACAATCTCAGCATTGATTTCTTTCTGTGTTCACTACAATCTCAGCATTGATTTCCTTCTCTTTTCACTGCAATCTCAGCATTGATTTCCTTCTCTGTTCACTGCAATCTCAGCATTGATTTCCTTCTCTGTTCACTGCAATCTCAACATTGATTTCCTTCTCAGCATTGATTTCCTTCTCTGTTCACTACAATCTCAGCATTGATTTCCTTCTGTGTTCACTACAATCTCAGCATTGATTTCCTTCTGTGTTCACTACAATCTCAGCATTGATTTCCTTCTGTGTTCACTACAATCTCAGCATTGATTTCCTTCTCTTTTCACTGCAATCTCAGCATTGATTTCCTTCTCTGTTCACTGCAATCTCAGCATTGATTTCCTTCTCTGTTCACTGCAATCTCAGCATTGATTTCCTTCTGTGTTCACTACAATCTCAGCATTGATTTCCTTCTGTGTTCACTGCAATCTCAGCATTGATTTCCTTCTCTGTTCACTGCAATCTCAGCATTGATTTCCTTCTGTGTTCACTGCAATCTCAGCATTGATGTCCTTCTGTGTTCACTACAATCTCAGCATTGATTTCCTTCTCTGTTCACTGCAATCTGAGCATTGATTTCCTTCTGTATTCACTGCAATCTCAGCATTGATTTCCTTCTCTGTTCACTGCAATTTCAGCATTTATTTCCTTCTGTGTTCACTGCAATCTCAGCATTGATTTCCTTCTCAGTATTGATTTCCTTCTGTGTTCACTACAATCTCAGCATTGATTTCCTTCTGTGTTCACTACAATTTCAGCATTGATTTCCTTCTGTGTTCACTACAATCTCAGCATTGATTTCCTTCTCTGTTCACTACAATCTCAGCATTGATTTCCTTCTCTGTTCACTACAATCTCAGCATTGATTTCCATTCTATGTTCACTGCAATCTCAGCATTGATTTCCTTCTGTGTTCACTGCAATCTCAGCATTGATTTCCTTCTCTGTTCACGACACTGTCAGCATTGATTTCCTTCTCTGTTCACTACAATCTCAACATTGATTTCCTTCTCAGCATTGATTTCCTTCTCTGTTCACTGCAATCTCAGCATTGATTTCCTTCTGTGTTCACTGCAATCTCAGCATTGATTTCCTTCTGTGTTCACTACAATCTCAGCATTGATTTCCTTCTGTGTTCACTGCAATCTCAGCATTGATTTCCTTCTCTGTTCACTGCAATCTCAGCATTTATTTCCTTCTGTGTTCACTACAATCTCAGCATTGATTTCCTTCTGTGTTCACTACAATCTCAGCATTGATTTCCTTCTCTGTTCACGACACTGTCAGCATTGATTTCCTTCTGTGTTCACTACAATCTCAGCATTGATTTCTTTCTGTGGTCACTACAATCTCAGCATTGATTTCTTTCTGTGTTCACTACAATCTCAGCATTGATTTCTTTCTGTGTTCACTACAATCTCAGCATTGATTTCCTTCTGTGTTCACTACAATCTCAGCATTGATTTCCTTCTGTGTTCACTACAATCTCAGCATTGATTTCCTTCTCTTTTCACTGCAATCTCAGCATTGATTTCCTTCTCTGTTCACTGCAATCTCAGCATTTATTTCCTTCTGTGTTCACTGCAATCTCAGCATTGATTTCCTTCTCAGCATTGATTTCCTTCTCTGTTCACTGCAATCTCAGCATTGATTTCCTTCTGTGTTCACTACAATCTCAGCATTGATTTCTTTCTGTGTTCACTACAATCTCAGTATTGATTTCCTTCTGTGTTCACTACAATCTCAGCATTGATTTCCTTCTGTGTTCACTACAATCTCAGTATTGATTTCCTTCTGTGTTCACTGCAATCTCAGCATTGATTTCCTTCTGTGTTCACTACAATCTCAGCATTGATTTCCTTCTGTGTTCACTGCAATCTCAGCATTGATTTCCTTCTGTGTTCACTGCAATCTCAGCATTGATTTCCTTCTGTGTTCACTGCAATCTCAGCATTGATTTCCTTCTCTGTTCACTACAATCTCAGCATTGATTTCCTTCTGTGTTCACTGCAATCTCAGCATTGATTTCCTTCTGTGTTCACTGCAATCTCAGCATTGATTTCCTTCTCTGTTCACGACACTGTCAGCATTGATTTCCTTCTCTGTTCACTACAATCTCAGCATTGATTTCCTTCTCTGTTCACTACAATCTCAGCATTGATTTCTTTCTGTGTTCACTACAATCTCAGCATTGATTTCCTTCTCTGTTCACTGTAATCTCAGCATTGATTTCCTTCTCTGTTCACTGCAATCTCAGCATTGATTTCCTTCTGTGTTCACTACAATCTCAGCATTGATTTCCTTCTCTGTTCACTGCAATCTCAGCATTGATTTCCTTCTCTGTTCACTACAATCTCAGCATTGATTTCCTTCTGTGTTCACTACAATCTCAGCATTGATTTCCTTCTGTGTTCACTACAATCTCAGCATTGATTTCCTTCTGTGTTCACTACAATCTCAGCATTGATTTCCTTCTCTGTTCACGACACTGTCAGCATTGATTTCCTTCTGTGTTCACTACAATCTCAGCATTGATTTCTTTCTGTGTTCACTACAATCTCAGCATTGATTTCCTTCTCTTTTCACTGCAATCTCAGCATTGATTTCCTTCTCTGTTCACTGCAATCTCAGCATTGATTTCCTTCTCTGTTCACTGCAATCTCAACATTGATTTCCTTCTCAGCATTGATTTCCTTCTCTGTATTGATTTCCTTCTGTGTTCACTACAATCTCAGCATTGATTTCCTTCTGTGTTCACTACAATTTCAGCATTGATTTCCTTCTGTGTTCACTACAATCTCAGCATTGATTTCCTTCTCTGTTCACTACAATCTCAGCATTGATTTCCTTCTCTGTTCACTACAATCTCAGCATTGATTTCCATTCTATGTTCACTGCAATCTCAGCATTGATTTCCTTCTGTGTTCACTGCAATCTCAGCATTGATTTCCTTCTCTGTTCACGACACTGTCAGCATTGATTTCCTTCTCTGTTCACTACAATCTCAACATTGATTTCCTTCTCAGCATTGATTTCCTTCTCTGTTCACTGCAATCTCAGCATTGATTTCCTTCTGTGTTCACTGCAATCTCAGCATTGATTTCCTTCTGTGTTCACTACAATCTCAGCATTGATTTCCTTCTGTGTTCACTGCAATCTCAGCATTGATTTCCTTCTCTGTTCACTGCAATCTCAGCATTTATTTCCTTCTGTGTTCACTACAATCTCAGCATTGATTTCCTTCTGTGTTCACTACAATCTCAGCATTGATTTCCTTCTCTGTTCACGACACTGTCAGCATTGATTTCCTTCTGTGTTCACTACAATCTCAGCATTGATTTCTTTCTGTGGTCACTACAATCTCAGCATTGATTTCTTTCTGTGTTCACTACAATCTCAGCATTGATTTCTTTCTGTGTTCACTACAATCTCAGCATTGATTTCCTTCTGTGTTCACTACAATCTCAGCATTGATTTCCTTCTGTGTTCACTACAATCTCAGCATTGATTTCCTTCTCTTTTCACTGCAATCTCAGCATTGATTTCCTTCTCTGTTCACTGCAATCTCAGCATTTATTTCCTTCTGTGTTCACTGCAATCTCAGCATTGATTTCCTTCTCAGCATTGATTTCCTTCTCTGTTCACTGCAATCTCAGCATTGATTTCCTTCTGTGTTCACTACAATCTCAGCATTGATTTCTTTCTGTGTTCACTACAATCTCAGTATTGATTTCCTTCTGTGTTCACTACAATCTCAGCATTGATTTCCTTCTGTGTTCACTACAATCTCAGTATTGATTTCCTTCTGTGTTCACTGCAATCTCAGCATTGATTTCCTTCTGTGTTCACTACAATCTCAGCATTGATTTCCTTCTGTGTTCACTGCAATCTCAGCATTGATTTCCTTCTGTGTTCACTGCAATCTCAGCATTGATTTCCTTCTGTGTTCACTGCAATCTCAGCATTGATTTCCTTCTCTGTTCACTACAATCTCAGCATTGATTTCCTTCTGTGTTCACTGCAATCTCAGCATTGATTTCCTTCTGTGTTCACTGCAATCTCAGCATTGATTTCCTTCTCTGTTCACGACACTGTCAGCATTGATTTCCTTCTCTGTTCACTACAATCTCAGCATTGATTTCCTTCTCTGTTCACTACAATCTCAGCATTGATTTCCTTCTGTGTTCACTACAATCTCAGCATTGATTTCCTTCTCTGTTCACTGTAATCTCAGCATTGATTTCCTTCTCTGTTCACTGCAATCTCAGCATTGATTTCCTTCTGTGTTCACTACAATCTCAGCATTGATTTCCTTCTCTGTTCACTGCAATCTCAGCATTGATTTCCTTCTCTGTTCACTACAATCTCAGCATTGATTTCCTTCTGTGTTCACTACAATCTCAGCATTGATTTCCTTCTGTGTTCACTACAATCTCAGCATTGATTTCCTTCTGTGTTCACTACAATCTCAGCATTGATTTCCTTCTCTGTTCACGACACTGTCAGCATTGATTTCCTTCTGTGTTCACTACAATCTCAGCATTGATTTCTTTCTGTGTTCACTACAATCTCAGCATTGATTTCCTTCTCTTTTCACTGCAATCTCAGCATTGATTTCCTTCTCTGTTCACTGCAATCTCAGCATTGATTTCCTTCTCTGTTCACTGCAATCTCAACATTGATTTCCTTCTCAGCATTGATTTCCTTCTCTGTTCACTACAATCTCAGCATTGATTTCCTTCTGTGTTCACTACAATCTCAGCATTGATTTCCTTCTGTGTTCACTACAATCTCAGCATTGATTTCCTTCTGTGTTCACTACAATCTCAGCATTGATTTCCTTCTCTTTTCACTGCAATCTCAGCATTGATTTCCTTCTCTGTTCACTGCAATCTCAGCATTGATTTCCTTCTCTGTTCACTGCAATCTCAGCATTGATTTCCTTCTGTGTTCACTACAATCTCAGCATTGATTTCCTTCTGTGTTCACTGCAATCTCAGCATTGATTTCCTTCTCTGTTCACTGCAATCTCAGCATTGATTTCCTTCTGTGTTCACTGCAATCTCAGCATTGATGTCCTTCTGTGTTCACTACAATCTCAGCATTGATTTCCTTCTCTGTTCACTGCAATCTGAGCATTGATTTCCTTCTGTATTCACTGCAATCTCAGCATTGATTTCCTTCTCTGTTCACTGCAATTTCAGCATTTATTTCCTTCTGTGTTCACTGCAATCTCAGCATTGATTTCCTTCTCAGTATTGATTTCCTTCTGTGTTCACTACAATCTCAGCATTGATTTCCTTCTGTGTTCACTACAATTTCAGCATTGATTTCCTTCTGTGTTCACTACAATCTCAGCATTGATTTCCTTCTCTGTTCACTACAATCTCAGCATTGATTTCCTTCTCTGTTCACTACAATCTCAGCATTGATTTCCATTCTATGTTCACTGCAATCTCAGCATTGATTTCCTTCTGTGTTCACTGCAATCTCAGCATTGATTTCCTTCTCTGTTTACGACACTGTCAGCATTGATTTCCTTCTCTGTTCACTACAATCTCAACATTGATTTCCTTCTCAGCATTGATTTCCTTCTCTGTTCACTGCAATCTCAGCATTGATTTCCTTCTGTGTTCACTGCAATCTCAGCATTGATTTCCTTCTGTGTTCACTACAATCTCAGCATTGATTTCCTTCTGTGTTCACTGCAATCTCAGCATTGATTTCCTTCTCTGTTCACTGCAATCTCAGCATTTATTTCCTTCTGTGTTCACTACAATCTCAGCATTGATTTCCTTCTGTGTTCACTACAATCTCAGCATTGATTTCCTTCTCTGTTCACGACACTGTCAGCATTGATTTCCTTCTGTGTTCACTACAATCTCAGCATTGATTTCTTTCTGTGGTCACTACAATCTCAGCATTGATTTCTTTCTGTGTTCACTACAATCTCAGCATTGATTTCTTTCTGTGTTCACTACAATCTCAGCATTGATTTCCTTCTGTGTTCACTACAATCTCAGCATTGATTTCCTTCTGTGTTCACTACAATCTCAGCATTGATTTCCTTCTCTTTTCACTGCAATCTCAGCATTGATTTCCTTCTCTGTTCACTGCAATCTCAGCATTTATTTCCTTCTGTGTTCACTGCAATCTCAGCATTGATTTCCTTCTCAGCATTGATTTCCTTCTCTGTTCACTGCAATCTCAGCATTGATTTCCTTCTGTGTTCACTACAATCTCAGCATTGATTTCTTTCTGTGTTCACTACAATCTCAGTATTGATTTCCTTCTGTGTTCACTACAATCTCAGCATTGATTTCCTTCTGTGTTCACTACAATCTCAGTATTGATTTCCTTCTGTGTTCACTGCAATCTCAGCATTGATTTCCTTCTGTGTTCACTACAATCTCAGCATTGATTTCCTTCTGTGTTCACTGCAATCTCAGCATTGATTTCCTTCTGTGTTCACTGCAATCTCAGCATTGATTTCCTTCTGTGTTCACTGCAATCTCAGCATTGATTTCCTTCTCTGTTCACGACACTGTCAGCATTGATTTCCTTCTCTGTTCACTGCAATCTCAGCATTGATTTCATTCTGTGTTCACTGCAATCTCAGCATTGATTTCCTTCTCTGTTCACGACACTGTCAGCATTGATTTCCTTCTCTGTTCACTGCAATCTCAGCATTGATTTCCTTCTGTGTTCACTGCAATCTCAGCATTGATTTCCTTCTGTGTTCACTGCAATCTCAGCATTGATTTCCTTCTCTGTTCACGACACTGTCAGCATTGATTTCCTTCTCTGTTCACTACAATCTCAGCATTGATTTCCTTCTCTGTTCACTACAATCTCAGCATTGATTTCCTTCTGTGTTCACTACAATCTCAGCATTGATTTCCTTCTCTGTTCACTGTAATCTCAGCATTGATTTCCTTCTCTGTTCACTGCATCTCAGCATTGATTTCCTTCTGTGTTCACTACAATCTCAGCATTGATTTCCTTCTCTGTTCACTGCAATCTCAGCATTGATTTCCTTCTCTGTTCACTACAATCTCAGCATTGATTTCCTTCTGTGTTCACTACAATCTCAGCATTGATTTTCTTCTCTGTTCACTACAATCTCAGCATTGATTTCCTTCTCTGTTCACTACAATCTCAGCATTGATTTCCTTCTCTGTTCACTGCAATCTCAGCATTGATTTCCTTCTCTGTTCACTGCAATCTCAGCATTGATGTCCTTCTGTGTTCACTACAATCTCAGCATTGATTTCCTTCTCTGTTCACTGCAATCTCAGCATTGATTTCCTTCTGTATTCACTGCAATCTCAGCATTGATTTCCTTCTCTGTTCACTGCAATCTCAGCATTTATTTCCTTCTGTGTTCACTGCAATCTCAGCATTGATTTCCTTCTCAGCATTGATTTCCTTCTCTGTTCACTGCAATCTCAGCATTGATTTCCTTCTCTGTTCACTACAATCTCAGCATTGATTTCCTTCAGTGTTCACTACAATCTCAGTATTGATTTCCTTCTGTGTTCACTACAATCTCAGCATTGATTTCCTTCTGTGTTCACTGCAATCTCAGCATTGATTTCCTTCTGTGTTCACTACAATCTCAGCATTGATTTCCTTCTGTGTTCACTGCAATCTCAGCATTGATTTCCTTCTGTGTTCACTGCAATCTCAGCATTTATTTCCTTCTGTGTTCACTACAATCTCAGCATTGATTTCCTTCTGTGTTCACTACAATCTCAGCATTGAGTTCCTTCTCTGTTCACGACACTGTCAGCATTGATTTCCTTCTGTGTTCACTACAATCTCAGCATTGATTTCTTTCTGTGTTCACTACAATCTCAGCATTGATTTCCTTCTGTGTTCACTGCAATCTCAGCATTGATTTCCTTCTGTGTTCACTGCAATCTCAGCATTGATTTCCTTCTGTGTTCACTGCAATCTCAGCATTGATTTCCTTCTCTGTTCACGACACTGTCAGCATTGATTTCCTTCTCTGTTCACTGCAATCTCAGCATTGATTTCCTTCTGTGTTCACTGCAATCTCAGCATTGATTTCCTTCTCTGTTCACGACACTGTCAGCATTGATTTCCTTCTCTGTTCACTGCAATCTCAGCATTGATTTCCTTCTCTGTTTACTGCAATCTCAGCATTGATTTCCTTCTGTGTTCACTGCAATCTCAGCATTGATTTCCTTCTCTGTTCACTACAATCTCAGCATTGATTTCCTTCTGTGTTCACTGCAATCTCAGCATTGATTTCCTTCTGTGTTCACTGCAATCTCAGCATTGATTTCCTTCTCTGTTCACGACACTGTCAGCATTGATTTCCTTCTCTGTTCACTACAATCTCAGCATTGATTTCCTTCTCTGTTCACTACAATCTCAGCATTGATTTCCTTCTGTGTTCACTACAATCTCAGCATTGATTTCCTTCTCTGTTCACTGTAATCTCAGCATTGATTTCCTTCTCTGTTCACTGCAATCTCAGCATTGATTTCCTTCTGTGTTCACTACAATCTCAGCATTGATTTCCTTCTCTGTTCACTGCAATCTCAGCATTGATTTCCTTCTCTGTTCACTACAATCTCAGCATTGATTTCCTTCTGTGTTCACTACAATCTCAGCATTGATTTCCTTCTGTGTTCACTACAATCTCAGCATTGATTTCCTTCTGTGTTCACTACAATCTCAGCATTGATTTCCTTCTCTGTTCACGACACTGTCAGCATTGATTTCCTTCTGTGTTCACTACAATCTCAGCATTGATTTCTTTCTGTGTTCACTACAATCTCAGCATTGATTTCCTTCTCTTTTCACTGCAATCTCAGCATTGATTTCCTTCTCTGTTCACTGCAATCTCAGCATTGATTTCCTTCTCTGTTCACTGCAATCTCAACATTGATTTCCTTCTCAGCATTGATTTCCTTCTCTGTTCACTACAATCTCAGCATTGATTTCCTTCTGTGTTCACTACAATCTCAGCATTGATTTCCTTCTGTGTTCACTACAATCTCAGCATTGATTTCCTTCTGTGTTCACTACAATCTCAGCATTGATTTCCTTCTCTTTTCACTGCAATCTCAGCATTGATTTCCTTCTCTGTTCACTGCAATCTCAGCATTGATTTCCTTCTCTGTTCACTGCAATCTCAGCATTGATTTCCTTCTGTGTTCACTACAATCTCAGCATTGATTTCCTTCTGTGTTCACTGCAATCTCAGCATTGATTTCCTTCTCTGTTCACTGCAATCTCAGCATTGATTTCCTTCTGTGTTCACTGCAATCTCAGCATTGATGTCCTTCTGTGTTCACTACAATCTCAGCATTGATTTCCTTCTCTGTTCACTGCAATCTGAGCATTGATTTCCTTCTGTATTCACTGCAATCTCAGCATTGATTTCCTTCTCTGTTCACTGCAATTTCAGCATTTATTTCCTTCTGTGTTCACTGCAATCTCAGCATTGATTTCCTTCTCAGTATTGATTTCCTTCTGTGTTCACTACAATCTCAGCATTGATTTCCTTCTGTGTTCACTACAATTTCAGCATTGATTTCCTTCTGTGTTCACTACAATCTCAGCATTGATTTCCTTCTCTGTTCACTACAATCTCAGCATTGATTTCCTTCTCTGTTCACTACAATCTCAGCATTGATTTCCATTCTATGTTCACTGCAATCTCAGCATTGATTTCCTTCTGTGTTCACTGCAATCTCAGCATTGATTTCCTTCTCTGTTCACGACACTGTCAGCATTGATTTCCTTCTCTGTTCACTACAATCTCAACATTGATTTCCTTCTCAGCATTGATTTCCTTCTCTGTTCACTGCAATCTCAGCATTGATTTCCTTCTGTGTTCACTGCAATCTCAGCATTGATTTCCTTCTGTGTTCACTACAATCTCAGCATTGATTTCCTTCTGTGTTCACTGCAATCTCAGCATTGATTTCCTTCTCTGTTCACTGCAATCTCAGCATTTATTTCCTTCTGTGTTCACTACAATCTCAGCATTGATTTCCTTCTGTGTTCACTACAATCTCAGCATTGATTTCCTTCTCTGTTCACGACACTGTCAGCATTGATTTCCTTCTGTGTTCACTACAATCTCAGCATTGATTTCTTTCTGTGGTCACTACAATCTCAGCATTGATTTCTTTCTGTGTTCACTACAATCTCAGCATTGATTTCTTTCTGTGTTCACTACAATCTCAGCATTGATTTCCTTCTGTGTTCACTACAATCTCAGCATTGATTTCCTTCTGTGTTCACTACAATCTCAGCATTGATTTCCTTCTCTTTTCACTGCAATCTCAGCATTGATTTCCTTCTCTGTTCACTGCAATCTCAGCATTTATTTCCTTCTGTGTTCACTGCAATCTCAGCATTGATTTCCTTCTCAGCATTGATTTCCTTCTCTGTTCACTGCAATCTCAGCATTGATTTCCTTCTGTGTTCACTACAATCTCAGCATTGATTTCTTTCTGTGTTCACTACAATCTCAGTATTGATTTCCTTCTGTGTTCACTACAATCTCAGCATTGATTTCCTTCTGTGTTCACTACAATCTCAGTATTGATTTCCTTCTGTGTTCACTGCAATCTCAGCATTGATTTCCTTCTGTGTTCACTACAATCTCAGCATTGATTTCCTTCTGTGTTCACTGCAATCTCAGCATTGATTTCCTTCTGTGTTCACTGCAATCTCAGCATTGATTTCCTTCTGTGTTCACTGCAATCTCAGCATTGATTTCCTTCTCTGTTCACTACAATCTCAGCATTGATTTCCTTCTGTGTTCACTGCAATCTCAGCATTGATTTCCTTCTGTGTTCACTGCAATCTCAGCATTGATTTCCTTCTCTGTTCACGACACTGTCAGCATTGATTTCCTTCTCTGTTCACTACAATCTCAGCATTGATTTCCTTCTCTGTTCACTACAATCTCAGCATTGATTTCTTTCTGTGTTCACTACAATCTCAGCATTGATTTCCTTCTCTGTTCACTGTAATCTCAGCATTGATTTCCTTCTCTGTTCACTGCAATCTCAGCATTGATTTCCTTCTGTGTTCACTACAATCTCAGCATTGATTTCCTTCTCTGTTCACTGCAATCTCAGCATTGATTTCCTTCTCTGTTCACTACAATCTCAGCATTGATTTCCTTCTGTGTTCACTACAATCTCAGCATTGATTTCCTTCTGTGTTCACTACAATCTCAGCATTGATTTCCTTCTGTGTTCACTACAATCTCAGCATTGATTTCCTTCTCTGTTCACGACACTGTCAGCATTGATTTCCTTCTGTGTTCACTACAATCTCAGCATTGATTTCTTTCTGTGTTCACTACAATCTCAGCATTGATTTCCTTCTCTTTTCACTGCAATCTCAGCATTGATTTCCTTCTCTGTTCACTGCAATCTCAGCATTGATTTCCTTCTCTGTTCACTGCAATCTCAACATTGATTTCCTTCTCAGCATTGATTTCCTTCTCTGTTCACTACAATCTCAGCATTGATTTCCTTCTGTGTTCACTACAATCTCAGCATTGATTTCCTTCTGTGTTCACTACAATCTCAGCATTGATTTCCTTCTGTGTTCACTACAATCTCAGCATTGATTTCCTTCTCTTTTCACTGCAATCTCAGCATTGATTTCCTTCTCTGTTCACTGCAATCTCAGCATTGATTTCCTTCTCTGTTCACTGCAATCTCAGCATTGATTTCCTTCTGTGTTCACTACAATCTCAGCATTGATTTCCTTCTGTGTTCACTGCAATCTCAGCATTGATTTCCTTCTCTGTTCACTGCAATCTCAGCATTGATTTCCTTCTGTGTTCACTGCAATCTCAGCATTGATGTCCTTCTGTGTTCACTACAATCTCAGCATTGATTTCCTTCTCTGTTCACTGCAATCTGAGCATTGATTTCCTTCTGTATTCACTGCAATCTCAGCATTGATTTCCTTCTCTGTTCACTGCAATTTCAGCATTTATTTCCTTCTGTGTTCACTGCAATCTCAGCATTGATTTCCTTCTCAGTATTGATTTCCTTCTGTGTTCACTACAATCTCAGCATTGATTTCCTTCTGTGTTCACTACAATTTCAGCATTGATTTCCTTCTGTGTTCACTACAATCTCAGCATTGATTTCCTTCTCTGTTCACTACAATCTCAGCATTGATTTCCTTCTCTGTTCACTACAATCTCAGCATTGATTTCCATTCTATGTTCACTGCAATCTCAGCATTGATTTCCTTCTGTGTTCACTGCAATCTCAGCATTGATTTCCTTCTCTGTTCACGACACTGTCAGCATTGATTTCCTTCTCTGTTCACTACAATCTCAACATTGATTTCCTTCTCAGCATTGATTTCCTTCTCTGTTCACTGCAATCTCAGCATTGATTTCCTTCTGTGTTCACTGCAATCTCAGCATTGATTTCCTTCTGTGTTCACTACAATCTCAGCATTGATTTCCTTCTGTGTTCACTGCAATCTCAGCATTGATTTCCTTCTCTGTTCACTGCAATCTCAGCATTTATTTCCTTCTGTGTTCACTACAATCTCAGCATTGATTTCCTTCTGTGTTCACTACAATCTCAGCATTGATTTCCTTCTCTGTTCACGACACTGTCAGCATTGATTTCCTTCTGTGTTCACTACAATCTCAGCATTGATTTCTTTCTGTGGTCACTACAATCTCAGCATTGATTTCTTTCTGTGTTCACTACAATCTCAGCATTGATTTCTTTCTGTGTTCACTACAATCTCAGCATTGATTTCCTTCTGTGTTCACTACAATCTCAGCATTGATTTCCTTCTGTGTTCACTACAATCTCAGCATTGATTTCCTTCTCAGCATTGATTTCCTTCTCTGTTCACTGCAATCTCAGCATTGATTTCCTTCTGTGTTCACTACAATCTCAGCATTGATTTCTTTCTGTGTTCACTACAATCTCAGTATTGATTTCCTTCTGTGTTCACTACAATCTCAGCATTGATTTCCTTCTGTGTTCACTACAATCTCAGTATTGATTTCCTTCTGTGTTCACTGCAATCTCAGCATTGATTTCCTTCTGTGTTCACTACAATCTCAGCATTGATTTCCTTCTGTGTTCACTGCAATCTCAGCATTGATTTCCTTCTGTGTTCACTGCAATCTCAGCATTGATTTCCTTCTGTGTTCACTGCAATCTCAGCATTGATTTCCTTCTCTGTTCACGACACTGTCAGCATTGATTTCCTTCTCTGTTCACTACAATCTCAGCATTGATTTCCTTCTCTGTTCACTACAATCTCAGCATTGATTTCTTTCTGTGTTCACTACAATCTCAGCATTGATTTCCTTCTCTGTTCACGACACTGTCAGCATTGATTTCCTTCTCTGTTCACTACAATCTCAGCATTGATTTCCTTCTCTGTTCACTACAATCTCAGCATTGATTTCCTTCTGTGTTCACTACAATCTCAGCATTGATTTCCTTCTCTGTTCACGACACTGTCAGCATTGATTTCCTTCTCTGTTCACTGCAATCTCAGCATTGATTTCCTTCTGTGTTCACTACAATCTCAGCATTGATTTCCTTCTCTGTTCACTGCAATCTCAGCATTGATTTCCTTCTCTGTTCACTACAATCTCAGCATTGATTTCCTTCTGTGTTCACTACAATCTCAGCATTGATTTCCTTCTGTGTTCACTACAATCTCAGCATTGATTTCCTTCTGTGTTCACTACAATCTCAGCATTGATTTCCTTCTCTGTTCACGACACTGTCAGCATTGATTTCCTTCTGTGTTCACTACAATCTCAGCATTGATTTCTTTCTGTGTTCACTACAATCTCAGCATTGATTTCCTTCTCTTTTCACTGCAATCTCAGCATTGATTTCCTTCTCTGTTCACTGCAATCTCAGCATTGATTTCCTTCTCTGTTCACTGCAATCTCAACATTGATTTCCTTCTCAGCATTGATTTCCTTCTCTGTTCACTACAATCTCAGCATTGATTTCCTTCTGTGTTCACTACAATCTCAGCATTGATTTCCTTCTGTGTTCACTACAATCTCAGCATTGATTTCCTTCTGTGTTCACTACAATCTCAGCATTGATTTCCTTCTCTTTTCACTGCAATCTCAGCATTGATTTCCTTCTCTGTTCACTGCAATCTCAGCATTGATTTCCTTCTCTGTTCACTGCAATCTCAGCATTGATTTCCTTCTGTGTTCACTACAATCTCAGCATTGATTTCCTTCTGTGTTCACTGCAATCTCAGCATTGATTTCCTTCTCTGTTCACTGCAATCTCAGCATTGATTTCCTTCTGTGTTCACTGCAATCTCAGCATTGATGTCCTTCTGTGTTCACTACAATCTCAGCATTGATTTCCTTCTCTGTTCACTGCAATCTGAGCATTGATTTCCTTCTGTATTCACTGCAATCTCAGCATTGATTTCCTTCTCTGTTCACTGCAATTTCAGCATTTATTTCCTTCTGTGTTCACTGCAATCTCAGCATTGATTTCCTTCTCAGTATTGATTTCCTTCTGTGTTCACTACAATCTCAGCATTGATTTCCTTCTGTGTTCACTACAATTTCAGCATTGATTTCCTTCTGTGTTCACTACAATCTCAGCATTGATTTCCTTCTCTGTTCACTACAATCTCAGCATTGATTTCCTTCTCTGTTCACTACAATCTCAGCATTGATTTCCATTCTATGTTCACTGCAATCTCAGCATTGATTTCCTTCTGTGTTCACTGCAATCTCAGCATTGATTTCCTTCTCTGTTCACGACACTGTCAGCATTGATTTCCTTCTCTGTTCACTACAATCTCAACATTGATTTCCTTCTCAGCATTGATTTCCTTCTCTGTTCACTGCAATCTCAGCATTGATTTCCTTCTGTGTTCACTGCAATCTCAGCATTGATTTCCTTCTGTGTTCACTACAATCTCAGCATTGATTTCCTTCTGTGTTCACTGCAATCTCAGCATTGATTTCCTTCTCTGTTCACTGCAATCTCAGCATTTATTTCCTTCTGTGTTCACTACAATCTCAGCATTGATTTCCTTCTGTGTTCACTACAATCTCAGCATTGATTTCCTTCTCTGTTCACGACACTGTCAGCATTGATTTCCTTCTGTGTTCACTACAATCTCAGCATTGATTTCTTTCTGTGGTCACTACAATCTCAGCATTGATTTCTTTCTGTGTTCACTACAATCTCAGCATTGATTTCTTTCTGTGTTCACTACAATCTCAGCATTGATTTCCTTCTGTGTTCACTACAATCTCAGCATTGATTTCCTTCTGTGTTCACTACAATCTCAGCATTGATTTCCTTCTCTTTTCACTGCAATCTCAGCATTGATTTCCTTCTCTGTTCACTGCAATCTCAGCATTTATTTCCTTCTGTGTTCACTGCAATCTCAGCATTGATTTCCTTCTCAGCATTGATTTCCTTCTCTGTTCACTGCAATCTCAGCATTGATTTCCTTCTGTGTTCACTACAATCTCAGCATTGATTTCTTTCTGTGTTCACTACAATCTCAGTATTGATTTCCTTCTGTGTTCACTACAATCTCAGCATTGATTTCCTTCTGTGTTCACTACAATCTCAGTATTGATTTCCTTCTGTGTTCACTGCAATCTCAGCATTGATTTCCTTCTGTGTTCACTACAATCTCAGCATTGATTTCCTTCTGTGTTCACTGCAATCTCAGCATTGATTTCCTTCTGTGTTCACTGCAATCTCAGCATTGATTTCCTTCTGTGTTCACTGCAATCTCAGCATTGATTTCCTTCTCTGTTCACTACAATCTCAGCATTGATTTCCTTCTGTGTTCACTGCAATCTCAGCATTGATTTCCTTCTGTGTTCACTGCAATCTCAGCATTGATTTCCTTCTCTGTTCACGACACTGTCAGCATTGATTTCCTTCTCTGTTCACTACAATCTCAGCATTGATTTCCTTCTCTGTTCACTACAATCTCAGCATTGATTTCTTTCTGTGTTCACTACAATCTCAGCATTGATTTCCTTCTCTGTTCACTGTAATCTCAGCATTGATTTCCTTCTCTGTTCACTGCAATCTCAGCATTGATTTCCTTCTGTGTTCACTACAATCTCAGCATTGATTTCCTTCTCTGTTCACTGCAATCTCAGCATTGATTTCCTTCTCTGTTCACTACAATCTCAGCATTGATTTCCTTCTGTGTTCACTACAATCTCAGCATTGATTTCCTTCTGTGTTCACTACAATCTCAGCATTGATTTCCTTCTCTGTTCACGACACTGTCAGCATTGATTTCCTTCTGTGTTCACTACAATCTCAGCATTGATTTCCTTCTGTGTTCACTGCAATCTCAGCATTGATTTCCTTCTGTGTTCACTGCAATCTCAGCATTGATTTCCTTCTCTGTTCACGACACTGTCAGCATTGATTTCCTTCTCTGTTCACTACAATCTCAGCATTGATTTCCTTCTCTGTTCACTACAATCTCAGCATTGATTTCTTTCTGTGTTCACTACAATCTCAGCATTGATTTCCTTCTGTGTTCACTGCAATCTCAGCATTGATTTCCTTCTGTGTTCACTACAATCTCAGCATTGATTTCCTTCTGTGTTCACTGCAATCTCAGCATTGATTTCCTTCTCTGTTCACTGCAATCTCAGCATTTATTTCCTTCTGTGTTCACTACAATCTCAGCATTGATTTCCTTCTGTGTTCACTACAATCTCAGCATTGATTTCCTTCTCTGTTCACGACACTGTCAGCATTGATTTCCTTCTGTGTTCACTACAATCTCAGCATTGATTTCTTTCTGTGGTCACTACAATCTCAGCATTGATTTCTTTCTGTGTTCACTACAATCTCAGCATTGATTTCTTTCTGTGTTCACTACAATCTCAGCATTGATTTCCTTCTGTGTTCACTACAATCTCAGCATTGATTTCCTTCTGTGTTCACTACAATCTCAGCATTGATTTCCTTCTCTTTTCACTGCAATCTCAGCATTGATTTCCTTCTCTGTTCACTGCAATCTCAGCATTTATTTCCTTCTGTGTTCACTGCAATCTCAGCATTGATTTCCTTCTCAGCATTGATTTCCTTCTCTGTTCACTGCAATCTCAGCATTGATTTCCTTCTGTGTTCACTACAATCTCAGCATTGATTTCTTTCTGTGTTCACTACAATCTCAGTATTGATTTCCTTCTGTGTTCACTACAATCTCAGCATTGATTTCCTTCTGTGTTCACTACAATCTCAGTATTGATTTCCTTCTGTGTTCACTGCAATCTCAGCATTGATTTCCTTCTGTGTTCACTACAATCTCAGCATTGATTTCCTTCTGTGTTCACTGCAATCTCAGCATTGATTTCCTTCTGTGTTCACTGCAATCTCAGCATTGATTTCCTTCTGTGTTCACTGCAATCTCAGCATTGATTTCCTTCTCTGTTCACTACAATCTCAGCATTGATTTCCTTCTGTGTTCACTGCAATCTCAGCATTGATTTCCTTCTGTGTTCACTGCAATCTCAGCATTGATTTCCTTCTCTGTTCACGACACTGTCAGCATTGATTTCCTTCTCTGTTCACTACAATCTCAGCATTGATTTCCTTCTCTGTTCACTACAATCTCAGCATTGATTTCTTTCTGTGTTCACTACAATCTCAGCATTGATTTCCTTCTCTGTTCACTGTAATCTCAGCATTGATTTCCTTCTCTGTTCACTGCAATCTCAGCATTGATTTCCTTCTGTGTTCACTACAATCTCAGCATTGATTTCCTTCTCTGTTCACTGCAATCTCAGCATTGATTTCCTTCTCTGTTCACTACAATCTCAGCATTGATTTCCTTCTGTGTTCACTACAATCTCAGCATTGATTTCCTTCTGTGTTCACTACAATCTCAGCATTGATTTCCTTCTCTGTTCACGACACTGTCAGCATTGATTTCCTTCTGTGTTCACTACAATCTCAGCATTGATTTCTTTCTGTGTTCACTACAATCTCAGCATTGATTTCCTTCTCTTTTCACTGCAATCTCAGCATTGATTTCCTTCTCTGTTCACTGCAATCTCAGCATTGATTTCCTTCTCTGTTCACTGCAATCTCAACATTGATTTCCTTCTCAGCATTGATTTCCTTCTCTGTTCACTACAATCTCAGCATTGATTTCCTTCTGTGTTCACTACAATCTCAGCATTGATTTCCTTCTGTGTTCACTACAATCTCAGCATTGATTTCCTTCTGTGTTCACTACAATCTCAGCATTGATTTCCTTCTCTTTTCACTGCAATCTCAGCATTGATTTCCTTCTCTGTTCACTGCAATCTCAGCATTGATTTCCTTCTCTGTTCACTGCAATCTCAGCATTGATTTCCTTCTGTGTTCACTACAATCTCAGCATTGATTTCCTTCTGTGTTCACTGCAATCTCAGCATTGATTTCCTTCTCTGTTCACTGCAATCTCAGCATTGATTTCCTTCTGTGTTCACTGCAATCTCAGCATTGATGTCCTTCTGTGTTCACTACAATCTCAGCATTGATTTCCTTCTCTGTTCACTGCAATCTGAGCATTGATTTCCTTCTGTATTCACTGCAATCTCAGCATTGATTTCCTTCTCTGTTCACTGCAATTTCAGCATTTATTTCCTTCTGTGTTCACTGCAATCTCAGCATTGATTTCCTTCTCAGTATTGATTTCCTTCTGTGTTCACTACAATCTCAGCATTGATTTCCTTCTGTGTTCACTACAATTTCAGCATTGATTTCCTTCTGTGTTCACTACAATCTCAGCATTGATTTCCTTCTCTGTTCACTACAATCTCAGCATTGATTTCCTTCTCTGTTCACTACAATCTCAGCATTGATTTCCATTCTATGTTCACTGCAATCTCAGCATTGATTTCCTTCTGTGTTCACTGCAATCTCAGCATTGATTTCCTTCTCTGTTCACGACACTGTCAGCATTGATTTCCTTCTCTGTTCACTACAATCTCAACATTGATTTCCTTCTCAGCATTGATTTCCTTCTCTGTTCACTGCAATCTCAGCATTGATTTCCTTCTGTGTTCACTGCAATCTCAGCATTGATTTCCTTCTGTGTTCACTACAATCTCAGCATTGATTTCCTTCTGTGTTCACTGCAATCTCAGCATTGATTTCCTTCTCTGTTCACTGCAATCTCAGCATTTATTTCCTTCTGTGTTCACTACAATCTCAGCATTGATTTCCTTCTGTGTTCACTACAATCTCAGCATTGATTTCCTTCTCTGTTCACGACACTGTCAGCATTGATTTCCTTCTGTGTTCACTACAATCTCAGCATTGATTTCTTTCTGTGGTCACTACAATCTCAGCATTGATTTCTTTCTGTGTTCACTACAATCTCAGCATTGATTTCTTTCTGTGTTCACTACAATCTCAGCATTGATTTCCTTCTGTGTTCACTACAATCTCAGCATTGATTTCCTTCTGTGTTCACTACAATCTCAGCATTGATTTCCTTCTCTTTTCACTGCAATCTCAGCATTGATTTCCTTCTCTGTTCACTGCAATCTCAGCATTTATTTCCTTCTGTGTTCACTGCAATCTCAGCATTGATTTCCTTCTCAGCATTGATTTCCTTCTCTGTTCACTGCAATCTCAGCATTGATTTCCTTCTGTGTTCACTACAATCTCAGCATTGATTTCTTTCTGTGTTCACTACAATCTCAGTATTGATTTCCTTCTGTGTTCACTACAATCTCAGCATTGATTTCCTTCTGTGTTCACTACAATCTCAGTATTGATTTCCTTCTGTGTTCACTGCAATCTCAGCATTGATTTCCTTCTGTGTTCACTACAATCTCAGCATTGATTTCCTTCTGTGTTCACTGCAATCTCAGCATTGATTTCCTTCTGTGTTCACTGCAATCTCAGCATTGATTTCCTTCTGTGTTCACTGCAATCTCAGCATTGATTTCCTTCTCTGTTCACGACACTGTCAGCATTGATTTCCTTCTCTGTTCACTGCAATCTCAGCATTGATTTCATTCTGTGTTCACTGCAATCTCAGCATTGATTTCCTTCTCTGTTCACGACACTGTCAGCATTGATTTCCTTCTCTGTTCACTGCAATCTCAGCATTGATTTCCTTCTGTGTTCACTGCAATCTCAGCATTGATTTCCTTCTGTGTTCACTGCAATCTCAGCATTGATTTCCTTCTCTGTTCACGACACTGTCAGCATTGATTTCCTTCTCTGTTCACTACAATCTCAGCATTGATTTCCTTCTCTGTTCACTACAATCTCAGCATTGATTTCCTTCTGTGTTCACTACAATCTCAGCATTGATTTCCTTCTCTGTTCACTGTAATCTCAGCATTGATTTCCTTCTCTGTTCACTGCATCTCAGCATTGATTTCCTTCTGTGTTCACTACAATCTCAGCATTGATTTCCTTCTCTGTTCACTGCAATCTCAGCATTGATTTCCTTCTCTGTTCACTACAATCTCAGCATTGATTTCCTTCTGTGTTCACTACAATCTCAGCATTGATTTCCTTCTGTGTTCACTACAATCTCAGCATTGATTTCCTTCTGTGTTCACTACAATCTCAGCATTGATTTCCTTCTCTGTTCACGACACTGTCAGCATTGATTTCCTTCTCTGTTCACTGCAATCTCAGCATTGATTTCCTTCTGTGTTCACTACAATCTCAGCATTGATTTCCTTCTGTGTTCACTACAATCTCAGCATTGATTTCCTTCTCTGTTCACTGCAATCTCAGCATTGATTTCCTTCTCTGTTCACTGCAATCTCAGCATTGATTTCCTTCTGTGTTCACTACAATCTCAGCATTGATTTCCTTCTGTGTTCACTACAATCTCAGCATTGATTTCCTTCTGTGTTCACTACAATCTCAGCATTGATTTCCTTCTCTGTTCCCGACACTGTCAGCATTGATTTCCTTCTCTGTTCACTGCAATCTCAGCATTGATTTCCTTCTGTGTTCACTACAATCTCAGCATTGATTTCCTTCTGTGTTCACTACAATCTCAGCATTGATTTCCTTCTCTGTTCACGACATTCTCTCAAAAAATCTTCCTCTACACTGCTTTCAGTTTCTGTAACCACTGTCCAATACATTCACCCACACAGTAGAACACACAGAAGAACACAGTAGAACACACAGAAGAACACAGTAGAACACACATAAGAACATACAGAAGAACACAGTAGAACACACAGAAGAACAGCCAGTAGAACACACAGAAGAACAGCCAGTAGAACACACAGAAGAACACAGTAGAACACACAGAAGAACACAGAAGAACAGACAGCAGAACACAGTAGAACACACAGAAGAACACAGTAGAACACACAGAAGAAAAGACAGAACACACAGAAGAACATAGTAGAACACACAGAAGAACATAGTAGAACACACAGAAGAACACAGAAGAACAGACAGCAGAAAACACAGAACACAGTGGAACACACAGAAGAACAGACACTAGAACATACAGAAGAACAGAGTAGAACACACAGAAGAACACACAGTAGAACACAGAAGAACACACAGTAGAACACACAGAAGAACGATAGTTGTTTAGTCAGAGGCTAACTTTCCCTATTACCAGTGTCCCCCCATCAACAGGCAAACCCATTCTGAAATTAGAGGTACTTGTAATTTACGTCTCCAAGTCTAATCCATTCAGCCAAGCTGGCCTATATAGTTAGTGTGCAGGTTGCCAGCACAGACAAGCAAGCAGACATGGAAAGGCCAGGTACGGACAAGCATACTCATGTTTATTTATTAATAATAAATAATTCAAGAAAAAGTAAAGTTTTTTTTCACACCAAAAGACAACAATGTAATCACAAACACCTAGACATGACCAGCCGAGGTCCGCCGTCTGCTGGACGAATGACTCCCAGACAACTACACAGTACGAGGTCAAACTTGCAGATATACATAGTCAACACGACATGGTAATACAAGCAAATAATTGTTCAGTTTAGAGAACAGGGAATGGACATTTGAAATGTGTGTACATATGATCAACAAGCAAACCATTTACACAGTAATTGTGTAAGTATATAATCAACGAGCAAACCATTTACACAATAATTATGTGTGCTGTTAGTTTAATGGTGTATCTGGCACAATAATGGAGGCCTGGCTGTGACCTCTGACAATGGCAGACATGTCAAACTTCTGACTGTTGCAGACATGTCAAACTTCTGACTGTTGCAGACATGTCAAACTTCTGACTGTTGCAGACATGTCAATTCTGGGAGTATACCACAATGTCTTCACAACATCTTGACGTTCATTTATCCAAGTAGTCTTCTCATTGGTTCATCTCATTGATGTTCATTTATTCATATAGTCGTCTCATTGGTTCATCTAATTGATGTTCATTTATTCATATAGTCGTCTCATTGGTTCATCTCATTGATGTTCATTTATTCAAGTAGTCTTCTCATTGGTTCATCTCACTGATGTTCATTTATTCAAGTAGTCTTCTCATTGGTTCATCTCACTGATGTTCATTTATTCATGTAGTCGTCTCATTGGTTCATCTCACTGATGTTCATTTATTCATATAGTCGTCTCATTGGTTCATCTCACTGATATTCATTTATTCACATAGTCGTCTCATTGGTTCATCTCACTGATGTTAATTTATTCAAGAAGTCTTCTCATTGGTTCATCTCATTGATGTTCATTTATTCATAAAGTCGTCTCATTGGTTCATCTCACTCATGTTCATTTATTCAAGTAGTCTTCTCATTGGTTCATCTCACTCATGTTCATTTATTCAAGTAGTCTTCTCATTGGTTCATCTCACTCATGTTCATTTATTCAAGTAGTCTTCTCATTGGTTCATCTCACTCATGTTCATTTATTCAAGTAGTCTTCTCATTGGTTCATCCCCCAAAGGGTGAGCACTCATCTAGTTAAGCACCAGTCAACACACAAGTCAATGCCTGACCTCCTGCTACACTGGTGTCCAAGATTTACACTCATCTCCTGGCGAGGTCAAGGTGCCGTGGCACCAGGTCAAGATGCTGTGGCACCAGGTCAAGATGCCGTGGAACCAGGTCAAGATGCCGTGGAACCAGGTCAGGGTACTGTGAAACCAGGTCAGGGTACTGTGAAACCAGGTCAGGGTACTGTGAAACCAGGTCAGGGTACTGTGAAACCAGGTCAGGGTGCTGTGAAACCAGGTCAGGGTGCTGTGAAACCAGGTCAGGGTGCTGTGAAACCAGGTCAGGGTACTGTGAAACCAGGTCAGGGTACTGTGAAACCAGGTCAGGGTGCTGTGAAACCAGGTCAGGGTACTGTGAAACCAGGTCAGGGTACTGTGAAACCAGGTCAGGGTGCTGTGAAACCAGGTCAGGGTACTGTGAAACCAGGTCAGGGTACTGTGAAACCAGGTCAGGGTACTGTGAAACCAGGTCAGGGTGCTGTGAAACCAGGTCAGGGTGCCGCAGCACCAGATCAAGATGCTGTGGCACCAGGTCAAGATGCTGTGGCACATCCACATACTGTATGTAATTTCCTATACTCCTTGTTTCTTGTTCGTTGATGGCACATTTTTACACATCGTCCACGACTGGAGGCATAACATCACTAGTACGGTATGAGCCGGATGTCGTATGTCTCTGGCCGGCCACACACCTGTCTGGCGGACACCACACACCTGTCTGGCGGACACCACACACCTGTCTGGCGGACACCACACACCTGTCTGGCGGACACCACTCACCTGTCTGGCTGACACCACACACTTGAAGCTCTGACAGACACATGTCTTGCAAGTCTTACACAGCCCACCACACAACAACCACACAATCTGGTTACAGTGGCTGCTCAATGAGAATTCACATATGCATAGAAATATCAAATAACAACACACCTGACTTTCACACACACACATATGACTTTCACACACATATACATGACTTTCACACACATGCACACACACAATATGAATATTTTCTGTAAGAATGGTTACAACTATTCATCATCATCATCATCTATGTACACAAGCTGATCTGCATTCTAAAGTTTGGAACATCCAAGCTGAGACATTGGCACATCCAAGCTGAGATATCACAACAAGTGGGGTGTACATGTATCTGTGACATCACAACAAGTGGGTTGTACATGCCAGGTATCACAGAGGTGTGTACTACCATTCACACATATGGAGCAGTAATGACCCAACAGTTACTGTAAGAAGACTGATGTTTCACTCATGACAGAAACATCCAACAGTGAAACACAAGCCTAGTATCTGTGCTGACCACAAGTCATGACCTTCTACAGACCACAAGTAATGACCTACTACAGACCACAAGTAATGACCTACTACAGACCACAAGTAATGACCTACTACAGACCACAATGACCTACTACAGACCACAAGTAATGACCTTCTACAGATCACAAGCAATGACCTACTACAGACCATAAGTAATGACCTACTACAGGCCATAAGTAATGACCTACTACAGACCACAAGTAATGACCTACTACAGACCACAAGTAATGACCTATTACAGACCACAAGTAATGACCTACTACAGATCACAAGTAATGACCTACTACAGACCACAAGTAATGACCTTCTACTGACCACAAGTAATGACCTACTACAGACCACAAGTAATGACCTTCTACAGATCACAAGTAATGACCTACTACAGACCACAAGTAATGACCTTCTACTGACCACAAGTAATGACCTACTACAGAACAGAAGTAATGACTTACTACAGACCACAAGTAATGACCTTCTACAGATCACAAGTAATGACCTACTACAGACCACAAGTAATGACCTACTACAGACCACAAGTAATGACCTACTACAGACCACAACTAATGACCTACTACAGACCACAAGTAATGACCTTCTACAGACCACAAGTAATGACCTTCTACACACAAGTAATGGCCTACTACAGACCACAAGTAATGACCTTCTACAGACCACAAATAATGGCCTACTACAGACCACAAGTAATGACCTACTACAGACCACAAGTAATGACCTACTACAGACCACAAGTAATGACCTACTACAGACCACAAGTAATGACCTACTACAGACCACAAGTAATGATCTTCTACAGACCACAAGTAATGATCTTCTACAGACTACAAGTAATGACCTTCTACAGACCACAAGTAATGACCTTTTACAGACCAGAAGTAATGGCCAGTAATGACAGGTGCTGTGACCTGAGGTCTGGTGTATCTGGTCTCAACAGTTTCACAACTGGACATGCTGACCAGTGTCAGACACATGTGGCACAGATCAAGGTCTCAACCTTGAACTTCAACAGTAGAAGGCAGGAGTTTTATCAGTCAACCACTGAGACACAAGTCCATGCTGGACAGGAGTTTCATTACAGCCAACAGCAGAAGACAGGAGTTCTCACTACAGCCAACAGCAGAAGACAGGAGTTCTCACTAAAGTCAACAGTAGAAGGCAGGAGTTCTCACTAAAGTCAACAGTAGAAGACAGGAGTTCTCACTAAAGTCAACAGTAGAAGACAGGAGTTCTCACTAAAGTCAACAGTAGAAGACAGGAGTTCTCACTAAAGTCAACAGTAGAAGACAGGAGTTCTCACTAAAGTCAACAGTAGAAGGCAGGAGTTCTCACTAAAGTCAACAGTAGAAGACAGGAGTTCTCACTAAAGTCAACAGTAGAAGGCAGGAGTTCTCACTAAAGTCAACAGTAGAAGACAGGAGTTCTCACTAAAGTCAACAGTAGAAGGCAGGAGTTCTCACTAAAGTCAACAGTAGAAGGCAGGAGTTTTATCAGTCAACCACTGAGACACAAATCCATGCTGGACAGGAGTTTCATTACAGCCAACAGCAGAAGACAGGAGTTCTCACTACAGCCAACAGCAGAAGACAGGAGTTCTCACTAAAGTCAACAGTAGAAGGCAGGAGTTCTCACTAAAGTCAACAGTAGAAGGCAGGAGTTCTCACTACAGCCAACAGCAGAAGACAGGAGTTCTCACTAAAGTCAACAGTAGAAGACAGGAGTTCTCACTAAAGTCAACAGTAGAAGGCAGGAGTTCTCACTACAGCCAACAGCAGAAGACAGGAGTTCTCACTAAAGTCAACAGTAGAAGACAGGAGTTCTCACTAAAGTCAACAGTAGAAGACAGGAGTTCTCACTAAAGTCAACAGTAGAAGACAGGAGTTCTCACTACAGCCAACAGCAGAAGACAGGAGTTCTCACTAAAGTCAACAGTAGAAGACAGGAGTTCTCACTAAAGTCAACAGTAGAAGGCAGGAGTTCTCACTACAGCCAACAGCAGAAGACAGGAGTTCTCACTAAAGTCAACAGTAGAAGACAGGAGTTCTCACTAAAGTCAACAGTAGAAGACAGGAGTTCTCACTAAAGTCAACAGTAGAAGACAGGAGTTCTCACTAAAGTCAACAGTAGAAGACAGGAGTTCTCACTAAAGTCAACAGTAGAAGACAGGAGTTCTCACTACAGCCAACAGTAGAAGACAGGAGTTCTCACTACAGCCAACAGCAGAAGACAGGAGTTCTCACTAAAGTCAACAGCAGAAGACAGTTCTCACTAAAGTCAACAGTAGAAGACAGGAGTTCTCACTAAAGTCAACAGTAGAAGGCAGGAGTTCTCACTAAAGTCAACAGTAGAAGACAGGAGTTCTCACTAAAGTCAACAGTAGAAGGCAGGAGTTCTCCCTAAAGTCAACAGTAGAAGGCAGGAGTTTTATCAGTCAACCACTGAGACACAAATCCATGCTGGACAGGAGTTTCATTACAGCCAACAGCAGAAGACAGGAGTTCTCACTACAGCCAACAGCAGAAGACAGGAGTTCTCACTAAAGTCAACAGTAGAAGGCAGGAGTTCTCACTAAAGTCAACAGTAGAAGGCAGGAGTTCTCACTACAGCCAACAGCAGAAGACAGGAGTTCTCACTAAAGTCAACAGTAGAAGACAGGAGTTCTCACTAAAGTCAACAGTAGAAGGCAGGAGTTCTCACTAAAGTCAACAGTAGAAGACAGGAGTTCTCACTACAGCCAACAGCAGAAGACAGGAGTTCTCACTAAAGTCAACAGTAGAAGACAGGAGTTCTCACTAAAGTCAACAGTAGAAGGCAGGAGTTCTCACTACAGCCAACAGCAGAAGACAGGAGTTCTCACTAAAGTCAACAGTAGAAGACAGGAGTTCTCACTAAAGTCAACAGTAGAAGACAGGAGTTCTCACTAAAGTCAACAGTAGAAGACAGGAGTTCTCACTAAAGTCAACAGTAGAAGACAGGAGTTCTCACTACAGCCAACAGTAGAAGACAGGAGTTCTCACTACAGCCAACAGCAGAAGACAGGAGTTCTCACTACAGCCAACAGCAGAAGACAGGAGTTCTTACTACAGCCAACAGCAGAAGACAGGAGTTTTATCAGTCAACCACTGAGACACTAAGTCCATGCTGGACAGGAGTTCTCACTAAAGCCCACAATGCCTTGCAGGAGGTCACGTCTGTTGGAGATGAGTCAAAGGTTAGAGTGCAGATCACACCATCAATGACTGGAGTACATACAAAATTCTCATCATTATTTACAAGTACATGGAACAAAAATCACAACTCTGTGTTGATCAGATCACTGATTTAAATCAATAGCATTACTTAAACATGTGATAACAGAAATATGTGAATGTGTGGTATAGACATGTGGTGTTAGACAAGTCACCTCGTTATGAGCCTATTACAGATAATTCTTTCATGACTTCAACACAAATGAGAAGATGAAGATGGCGGTACAACATCACCCTGATGTGCCAGTATGGTTGTTTCATGTGCCAGTGTGGACAAGGGTACGAAACAGGGGCAATGCAAATAAATGCCTCAAAATGCCAGGTACAGAACTCCAGACACGACACACTTTAGGAATGTTGTGAAGGTGGCAAGGAGGGTTTGACTGTCACCAGAGACAGTTTGTCATGTCAGCAGAGACAGTTTGTCATGTCAGCAGAAATGTGAGTAATGGCTGCCATAAAATCCAGATATGCATTGTCTGCAAGTGCCAGCAGGGACAACGTTCAGCAGGCACCGACACAGCTGTCATCCACGGAACAAGGTCAAGATTTTATATAGTACCCTCAAATCCAGTTACAACCATGTGTAAATCTCTCTACATTATGTATATAACCAGTTACAACCATGTGTAAATCTCTCTACATTATGTATATAACCAGTTACAACCATGTGTAAATCTCTCTACATTATGTATATAACCAGTTACAACCATGTGTACATCTCTCTACATTATGTATATAACCAGTTACAACCATGTGTACATCTCTCTACATTATGTTATATAACCAGTTACAACCATGTATAAATCTCTCTACATTATGTATATAACCAGTTACAACCATGTGTAAATCTCTCTACATTATGTATATAACCAGTTACAACCATGTATAAATCTCTCTACATTATGTATATAACCAGTTACAACCATGTATAAATCTCTCTACATTATGTATATAACCAGTTACAACCATGTGTAAATCTCTCTACATTATGTATATAACCAGTTACAACCATGTATAAATCTCTCTACATTATGTATATAACCAGTTACAACCATGTGTACATCTCTCTACATTATGTTATATAACCAGTTACAACCATGTGTAAATCTCTCAAGCTTATGTGTATATCCTCTGCTGTATACATCTAACAAAGACCACGGTTGAAGGCTGGTGTTTACATCTGCCCTATCTATGTCCTTATCAATAACGTTCTGTGCAGTTGAGAGGGACTGGACAGACAGTTGGAGTGAGAGACTGGAACTAGACAGACAGTTGGAGGGAGAGATTGGACAGACAGTTGGAGGGAGAGATTGGACAGACAGTTGGAGGGAGAGATTGGACAGACAGCTGGAGGGAGAGATTGGACAGACAGCTGGAGGGAGAGATTGGACAGACAGCTGGAGGGAGAGATTGGACAGACAGCTGGAGGGAGAGATTGGACAGACAGCTGGAGGGAGAGATTGGACAGACAGCTGGAGGGAGAGATTGGACAGACAGCTGGAGGGAGAGATTGGACAGACAGCTGGAGGGAGAGATTGGACAGACAGTTGGAGGGAGAGATTGGACAGACAGCTGGAGGGAGAGATTGGACAGACAGCTGGAGGGAGAGATTGGACAGACAGCTGGAGGGAGAGATTGGACAGACAGCTGGAGGGAGAGACTGGACAGACAGCTGGAGGGAGAGATTGGACAGTCAGTGGCTGGTACAAGATTCTATACTGTGTACAAGAAGTTACTGTCACAGCTGTGTATAAATCTATAAATCTCACCCCATGATGATGATGCTACACAATGGTAGCCATCTTGTGGTGACATAAGTTAACAAACCAGTCAGATATGGCAGCCATCTTGTGGTGACATAAGTTAACAAACCAGTCAGATATGGCAGCCATCTTGTGGTGACATAAGTTAACAAACCAGTCAGATATGGCAGCCATCTTGTCGTGACATAAGGTAACAAACCAGTCAGATATGAAGCACATTCCTGATAAACCTGGCCAAACTTGATTGCTATCTGGCAATATTTCAAATAGCCAAGCTATCTGTGATAGAATATAGCATGTAGATTTCTTATGTGGATGTAAAAGACAAGTGAAAACCACCACATTAAGCTCAGAAGTGGCTTTTTGTCATTTAAGTTTCTCTACCGCAATCATGACATCACTGATATTATGTATTGAATTGCACTGTTCTGTCATGATCTTTCTGCTTGGCTTTCTTCTCAATATCCTGTTTTCAAAGTGTGGTTGACAGAGCAAGATACTCACCAAACCCTGACTTGGCAAGCTGATGACAGAAACAAGTGAATGCATGTAACTATGATGGCAATAAATGGGCAACCAGACATTTGCTGCAACAGTCAGCAACATTGGAAGATGTGACAACACCCTGGGGATCAACGACAGCTCTATTCTGGGAGAGACCCTGGGGATAAACGGCAGCTCTATTCTGGGAGAGACTCTGGGGATAAACGGCAGCTCTATTCTGGGAGAGACTCTGGGGATAAACGGCAGCTCTATTCTGGGAGAGATCCTGGGCATAAAAGGCAGCTCTATTCTGGGAGAGACCCTGGGGATAAACGGCAGCTCTATTCTGGGAGAGACCCTGGGGATAAACGGCAGCTCTATTCTGGGAGAGACTCTGGGGATAAACGGCAGCTCTATTCTGGGAGAGACTCTGGGGATAAACGGCAGCTCTATACTGGGAGAGATCCTGGGCATAAAAGGCAGCTCTATTCTGGGAGAGACCCTGGGGATAAACGGCAGCTCTATTCTGGGAGAGACTCTGGGGATAAACGGCAGCTCTATTCTGGGAGAGACTCTGGGGATAAACGGCAGCTCTATTCTGGGAGAGATCCTGGGCATAAAAGGCAGCTCTATTCTGGGAGAGACCCTGGGGATAAACGGCAGCTCTATTCTGGGAGAGACCCTGGGGATAAACGGCAGCTCTATTCTGGGAGAGACTCTGGGGATAAACGGCAGCTCTATTCTGGGAGAGATCCTGGGCATAAAAGGCAGCTCTATTCTGGGAGAGACCCTGGGGATAAACGGCAGCTCTATTCTGGGAGAGACTCTGGGGATAAACGGCAGCTCTATTCTGGGAGAGACCCTGGGGATAAACGGCAGCTCTATTCTGGGAGAGATCCTGGGCATAAAAGGCAGCTCTATTCTGGGAGAGACCCTGGGGATAAACGGCAGCTCTATTCTGGGAGAGACCCTGGGGATAAACGGCAGCTCTATTCTGGGAGAGACTCTGGGGATAAACGGCAGCTCTATTCTGGGAGAGATCCTGGGCATAAAAGGCAGCTCTATTCTGGGAGAGACCCTGAGGATAAACGGCAGCTCTATTCTGGGAGAGACTCTGGGGATAAACGGCAGCTCTATTCTGGGAGAGATCCTGGGCATAAAAGGCAGCTCTATTCTGGGAGGGACCCTGGGGATAAACGGCAGCTCTATTCTGGGAGAGACTCTGGGGATAAACGGCAGCTCTATTCTGGGAGAGACCCTGAGGAACAACAGCCGCTCTATTCTGGGGGAGATCCCTTGGCATCAATGACAGCTGTATGCTCGGAAAGACCCTGGGGATCAACAGCAGCTCTATTCTGGGAGAGACCCTGGGCACAAATGGTAGCTCTATTCTGGGAGAGACCCTGGGCATAAACGGCAGCTCTATTGTGGGAGAGACCCTGAGGAACAGCAGCCGCTCTATTCTGGGGGAGATCCCTTGGCATCAACGGCAGCTGTATGCTCGGAGAGACCCCAGGGATCAACGGCAGCTCTATTCTGGGAGAAACTCCATGGGGATCAGAGGCTCAGGCTGCCTGCCGCAGACTGTGAATATATTCAGTGTGAGTGAGCAGACTGTGAATATATTCAGTGTGAGTGAGCAGACTGTGAATATATTCAGTGTGAGTGAGCAGACTGTGAATATATTCAGTGTGAGTGAGCAGACTGTGAATATATTCAGTGTGAGTGAGCAGACTGTGAATATATTCAGTGTGAGTGAGCAGACTGTGAATATATTCAGTGTGAGTGAGCAGACTGTGAATATATTCAGTGTGAGTGAGCAGACTGTGAATATATTCAGTGTGAGTGAGCAGACTGTGAATATATTCAGTGTGAGTGAGCAGACTGTGAATATATTCAGTGTGAGTGAGCAGACTGTGAATATATTCAGTGTGAGTGAGCAGACTGTGAATATATTCAGTGTGAGTGAGCAGACTGTGAATATATTCAGTGTGAGTGAGCAGACTGTGAATATATTCAGTGTGAGTGAGCAGACTGTGAATATATTCAGTGTGAGTGAGCAGACTGTGAATATATTCAGTGTGAGTGAGCAGACTGTGAATATATTCAGTGTGAGTGAGCAGACTGTGAATATATTCAGTGTGAGTGAGCAGACCATAGCAGCAATGCTCAAACAACCAGGTGCACACATCCAGTCTCTACATGGCTACAACATTTGGCTGTCCATGGGATACAGTGGCTACAACATTTGGCTGTCCATGGGATACAGTGGCTACAACATTTCACTGTCCATGGGATAAAGTGGCTACAACATTTCACTGTCCATGGGATACAGTGGCTCTTCATCCACTCCAATGGGCAGGGCACTAGAGACTGTTGGTGGCATCTGGAACAATCCGTCGGAAGGATAATACTGGTGCTGTCTGTACTGCTTGAACTCCTCTCTCAGCTTCTCAAACCTCCTCTGTGAATCAGGATACTGACTGGGCTGTGAGTGTGGTGACTCCTGCTGGGTGGTGAGGTTGGAGTATCCTGCACTGAGCTGCGAGTATCTCCTCAGGTCATCCATGATGTCATCTTCCAGAGCATTCAAGGAGTCAAATTCATAGTTTTCATCACCAGACATGTCTCTGATGTGGTTGGGCAGTCCTGTTCCATGGCCACTGCTGATGTCTAGGCTCATGTCATGGCCGTGCCCTGAGCTGAATGATGCAGTGCTCTTACCCCCAGCCTGGCGATGTGCGTGGTATGAACTGGTGCTGTGCGACGTGTTCCTGCTGCCGATACCACTGCTATGGCTCACAGAGTCGCCTGGAATGATCTCCCCTGGTGAATGACGATGTGTCTGGTCTGCAGGACTACCTAGATACCGTGGTCTGGGCGCTGTAAATAGATCATGGTACCCTTCCCTAGAAACAAACGGATGTAAGGCTGCTGCAGAAGACTCGGATGATCTGTCAAGAAAAGGTGCAGTGGATTTGTCTCTGACAGGTGGTGACGTTAAAGTCTGATGGTATGGATGAAAGAGATCAGAGCGGAGATTCTGGGGATGATCCACGAATGTATGCACATTTTGATGTGGGTGATCATCTATGTCTCTGTATGCTTGCTGTTGGTCTCTGACTTCCACGTCTGTGACAGTCCTTTCGTGTTGTGGCAAAGACATATCTGGGTTCGAAGCTGAACTGTAGGGAGGTCGAGCAACTCCAGGGATGGGATGATCCTGACTGTACTGATGAGGATACAATGGCTGTTTCATTCTCAACCTTCCCTCACTAGAGGCTCGAGGTCTTCGGGATTCGTTATAATAGTACGGCTCATTGAAGAACTCAGATATAGTGTACTGAGCTGGTCGTTGTTGCCAGGAATCTTCATCCTGGCCGCTGCCGTCTGCTGCTGTGTAACTGGCAGGACTTGCCAGTTTGGAATGTGTGGGGTGGCCTTGAAGATATGTGTCGCCTTGTGGGGAACGATCTGAGAACTCAGAATATGTGGGGTGGCCATGAAGATGTGTGTAGCTTTGTGGGGAATGATCTGAGAACTCGGGAATGCTGGACTTGTGGGTGAACCTCCGGGGAGGTCCTTGTGAATGATCTCTAAACATTTGTGGAAGTTGCCGAGTGTCTTCGTGCAGATGGTGAGAAGAGAAGCCGCGAGGCCATTGGCTGACCTGAGCCATGTCAGCGCCAGGTGAACCCATGTGACTCTGACGGGGCATGACCATGGCGTGAGGCTTGGTCTGATCCCCCGTGCTGACGTAGAAGCCTGGGATGTTGGCACTGTTCTCAAACATGGGCCTGCTGGAAGGCTGCGGGACATCCCAGAAATGTCTAGGATGTGCCAGAGATGGTTGCTCTGATGGTCCTGCAACCGAGCTGATGTCTTCAAGTCCCGACAGGCGCTCTGACTGCTGGCTTCTACCATCATTCAGATAAGTCTTCTGACCAGGTTTCATGGAACTGTGGCGAGGAAAACCTGGCACCTGATGATGCTGAGGATCAGATGACTGTGCTAAACCTCCAAAGACATCATCATCCTCACTCTGAAAGCTTGGGTACTGATGAGAGTTTAGACTCTGTTCCTGCCTGTGGCTGTCTCTGGCTGCCAGATCTGAATGTGTGTCTTGAGGAGATGAAGGTGGGAAGGCAGGATAAACAGCATGGAGTGGTGCATGAGCAGATGGGTATGATGATGATGATGGCATATACTTGGAATGGCTTGTGTGCTGGGTTATGACTGGTGAAAACTGACCTTCTTGGTTCAGATGAGGAGATGGATCAGAATGGGACAAAACCGAGGAAGGATGGATTTGAGGGAAATGGGAATGCTGCAGATAATCCTGGGGGTGTGGGTCATCATGAGAAGGGATATAACTCTCGGGGACATGGCCATGGCTCGGCTGTTGAGATGTCGAGAAAGGCGGCTGTTCAAATCTACGTTCATGATGCTGGTGAGGCCAAGTTAAGTTTCTGACATCCAGCTGGTTTGAGCCTGGCCTGGGTGACCCCAAGCCAGACCTGTCACTCAAAAAGCATTGTTCATTGGTCAAAGGCACCAGTCTACCAAAGTTTGTGTCATAGCCCTTCCCATCTGCCACTCCCCGGCCATAGAGGCGATTCCGTTCATTTGTATCCAATAAAATTGATGGTCTCATCACGCTGGCAGGTTGGTCAAGTGAGTGGATCTGGGGCAGGAAGAAGATACCATCTGTGTCGTCCAGTGATGTCACAACGTCTCCTCTTCCATTGTGTTGCCAGCGATCCCGTTTTGCCGCAGATTGACTGAGAACAAAGAATATACACATCATGACACCAAAGATAACCACACGGAGAAAATACAAATATACATTCTTTTTCTAAAATAATCAAAACATGACTTCATCCTGCATCACAATTGGTTACAATTATTTAATCTCTAACAGCTAAATATATATGTGTGCGTGTGCGTGCGTGCGTGAGTGCGTATGCCATGTGAAGTAATGAAAGAATATAACTATTTAAAGCATTTACATTTACAGTTGTCATTCTATCATACAGTAACAAAGGGGCATAAATCTAAATGTTTTCAATACAACTTTACCAAAAATGAAATTCTAGTACAATGCACTTTCTTTCCTTCACTGTAATCAATATGTCATGTCTTACATTTCTCCCCCACCTATCTCAGTACACAATATATCATGTCATATATTTCTCTCCCACCTATTTCATGACAAATCATGTCATGTCTTACATTTCTCACATCATCTATTATACCAAAACACAATATTTCATGTCTTACATTTCCCCCACCTATTTCAGTACACAATATGTCATGTATTACATTTCTCTCTCTCTCCCCCCCCCCCCCCCCCCCCTATTTCAGCACACAATATGTCATGTATTACATTTCTCCCCCACCTATTTCATTACACAATATGTAATGTCTTACATTTCTCCCCCACCTATTTCAGTACACAATATGTCATGTATTACATTTCTCCCCCACCTATTTCAGTACACAATATGTCATGTCTTACATTCCCCCCCCCCCACACACACACACACATATTTTAGTACAGAATTTGTCATGCTTTACATTTCACCCCCACCTATTTCAGTACTACACAATATGTTATATCTTACTTTCTCCCCCAATGTGTCTCCACCTTGCCGTGGTGGGGGAGCTTGCGTGTCCCATTGACCCCATGTGCTTGCCGATGGGTGAAAACTACATATCGGACGGCTCGTGGGATAGGGACCAGACTAAGAGAGACACAACCTGCTGCTCTGCAGGTAAGACTGAGGATAGCAGTCAAAATCAGGCAAACGATCCCTAAATCTCAGTCCGGGCATAACCTCTAAGGCTCCCATCCGAGGTGTATGGCTGAACGTCTCTAAGCCATAAACTCTCGGAAGTGAGAGCCTGGCCGACACAAACCTACATCAAAATTGTGATGATGTGCTGAGAACGCTACATGCCCGGCGCAGATTCGTTCGATGGCTCTTAGCTGGGGGATATGAGGTATCCCCGGATGAAAGGGCCTGACCGTTACTCGCCCACAGACGCATGGAGGTAAGGTGCTGAGCAGGCGGCACATGTAGCCTACCTCGTGAGTGAGTACAAAAGGTGGAAAAACACCTCGGTTGCACGTCTCGCAGACGTCCGATAGTCTGTAACCACACTCATGGAGTGAGTGTAGTCAAAGGTGGAAAATTGTCTCGTTGACACGAAATGGAACGCCTGTCTTGCGAATCCATTACGTGGCAGCCCGAAGCGAAAGCTTGCTGTGTGGAAGCCGAAACAAGAGTCTCAAAACCCGAGGAAGGCTAACCTCATTAAAAAATGCCCGCCAGAAGCCGGAAGTGTCATCCTACGGGTGGCAAACTAAAAATTGACACTACGCATTTACGTCCGAGTGAAATGTCTCGTCCGAATGTCTCTCGTGCTAGGAACAGCTCTGACTACCTAGTTTCCGAATGCCGCTCTTGTTCGGAACAGCTCTGACTAGGTTGTTTTCCGAATGTCTGTCGTGCCTGGAACAGCTCTGACGGGTGCAACGACAAGCACATGTCCGAAAACTCGCTGAGTGGATACCATCTGCAAACCTGTCTGGTTTGTGCGGGAATGGCCCGGGGCAAACGAAATGACCAATATATTGAAGTGAGGATTTAAAGCAGCCATGAGCAGGACGTGACGATTCCCTCGGCTAGCCCAGAACCAGGGCGTTATGTGTCGGCCCTGCAACTATGGAAGCAACCTTGGATGGCGGAAAATGCTATGGACTGTCCCTGCCTTCCTTTGAGGGATGACCGTTGTCTTCGACCGTTCTAACTTGGCCAGCATGGTTGTAGATGGCACCACAAAAGTGAGAGTCTCCCAGGAATGCTACCTGGTCAAAAAAGCACTCTTAAGTCGATGTGTTGGCCTACGGGTTTCGGCCCAAGGGCGCATAACAGACACACCGCAATCACATCTGAAAAAACACTCCGGATGAACGAAAAGAAGAAGGAGAAGATATCTTACTTTTCTCCCCCACCTATTTGAGTACACAATATTTCATGTCTTACATTTCTCCCCCACCTATTATCATCATCATCATCAAGTGCCGTGCCGGATGGCGTAGGCGTTCATGGCTCTCCACATATCTCGGTCTTTGGTGTTCTGGATCAACTCTGCTGATGCTATTCCTCCATGCCACCATCTCAATCTGTCCAGCATCATTTCTCTTGGTCTGCCTCTGCCTCTCTTCCCCTCGATCTTTCCAGTTGTTACAATGTTCTCCAATGCCTCTCTTCTCATCACATGACCAAAGAAAGCTGTTTGTCTCTTTCTTATTGTTGTATATAGTGTTCTAGTTTCATTAGCCTCTTTCAGGCAACTGTTGTTAGTTAGTCTGGCAGTCCAAGGAATTCGCAACATTTGTCTTAAAAACCACATGTCTGTTGCTTCTAAGGTCTTCCTAATTTGTTCATTTACATTCCAAGATTCGCTGCCATACAGCAAAACTGGTTCTATATAGCATTTCAGCACTCTCTTACATTCATTGATAGCGACTTATTACATAAGATACTCATTTTCTGAAATGCGGCTTTTGCCTGCCCTATTCTGCTCTTAATCTCTGTTGTACATCTTCCATCTGATGTTATAAGTGCCCCTAGGTATTTAAAATTATCCACTTGGTTGAGAATTTCCCCTTCTTTCTGTCACATTTTGGTGTCCCCATTTTCTTTGATATCACCATTGTTACTGTTTCCTTGATATTCAAGGAGAGTCCTTTCTGTGCACTCTCTGATACTACAATGTCCAACAATTGTTGTAGGTCTGTTGCATTATCCACCACCAATACTGTGTCATCTGCATAGCGTATATTGTTTATATTATATCCTCCGATTAGTATTCCTGGCTTCACTTTGATCTCTCTCATTATTACTTCGCTATATAGGGAGAAGAGATCGGGTGACAAGACACACCCCTGTCGTACTCCTAGCTTTATCTGTTCGTAACTACCCTCTTTATTTCCCATTTTAATTGCTGCTTCTTGGTTCCAGTATATATTCTTTATTATTCTTAAATCTTTCCCATCAATGTTAACATCTTCCAACATTTTAATCAGTACTTTATCAAATGCCTTAGTATAATCTATGAAGCATAAATATACGTCTCTCTGTTTCTCTATTGACCTTTCTATTAGTGTTCGTAATATATTTATTGCATTGTTTGTACCCTTTCCTTCCATAAAACCATACTGTTCTTCACTAATTTCCATTTTTATTTTCTTTCTTGTTCTTCTCATTATAATTCTGAGTAGAAGCTTAGTGACATGTTTATGAGGTTAATTGTACGAAAATCTTCACATTCAATTGCTCCTGGTCTCTTTGGTATTGCTATAAATACACATTTTAGATATCGCTCGGTAAATATAGACTGTTGTAAATATCATTCAGCATTTTGGTTAATATATCTACTCCAAATTCTCCCAATTACTTCTAATTCTTCTTTTGTGATTTCATCTGACCCAACTGTTTTTCCTTTCTTCATATGTTTCATAGCGTCAACAACTTCCTTTCTTAGAATAAGTGGGCCTTCTAAGTTACTTTCTTCTGTTAATTCTTCTCTTCATTATAGCACCTTCCTCCAATAATATCTTTCCTGTTTTTGATTTCAAACACCCTGTATTTATTCTTATTTTTCTTCCTGTGAGCTCACTGATTTGTCTGTGCATACTTTTTTGATCTTTAATGGAATTTAATTCAATTTGTTTGCATTGCTCGTTTAACCAACTTTCTTTTGCCTTCACACATTTATCTCTTATTTCTTTATTTATCTTAGCATACTCTTGATTGTCATTTTTATTCTGTTTCCTTTTATCCATCAGCATTAAGATTTCTTCATTCATCCATTTTTTCTTAGCTTTTTGGCTTCTCTCCTGTAATATTTCTTTGCTAGTTTGATAAATGGAGTCCCTTAACATTTCCCATTGTTCATTTATACTCTGTATTTTAGCTATTGCATTGTACCTATTTTTCACAGTCACTCTGTATTGTTCTTGAATTTCTTTATCTACTTTCAAAACCTCTTTATTAAGTCTCAAGTTCTTAACAATTTTTTCCTTCTCTTTAATCTTACTTTTATTTGTCCACATAGTGGTACATGATCACTATTACCGTCAGCACCGGGCATTGTCTTTACATTAATTAATGCATTTCTAAATCTTTTATTAATAAGTATGTAGTCAATTTGGTTGCGTATTTTCATATCAGGAACATGTGTATAGTCGTCTTTCATGGTGTTTAAACCACGTGTTTCCAATTATAACATCATAAATATTTGCCAATTCTATTAGTTTCTCTCCTCGTTCATTTCTTGTACCTAAACCGTAATTCCCCACGATATCCTCTATTTTTCCCTTTCCTACTTTTGCATTAAAATCTCCCAGTATTATTTTTATTTCTTGCGATCCAATTTGAGCTATTGCCATTTCTATTTCATCGTAAAAGTGTTGTATTTCTTCATCACTACTGCTTGTTGTTGGTGCATATACTTGTATAATATTTATATCTATTGGTTTGCCTTTGATTTTGACCATTATAACTTTATCTGAAATACACCAGTATTCCATTCATAGATTTGGCTGTATTTTCATCAAATATTATTCCTACACCTTTTTTATGTGTGTCCCCTCCAGAATAAATTATTGTGTGTTTGTCGGTTATAATTTTGCCAGATCCCTTCCATCTCATCTCACTTATGCCTAGTATATTTATTTTCATGTTTTCCATTTCTCTTAGAACATTGTTTAACTTTCCTAGCTCATTTAATGTCCTAACATTCCATGTTCCTACTCTAAATTTATTTAGTTTAGTTATAGTTTTAGTTTTGCCATCAGTAGCTGGATGACGGTCTAGTATCACCTGTGGCTCATGACTGTCCCTACCTGACGAGGATGTCCTAAGACAGCCATTAACGTCGTTCACTAATAGTGAATCACTATCTCTGAAATGTGTGTTGCGATGAAATCTTGGGAAGATAATGTGGTGGTTTCCCCTTGCCTTCCACATTCACATGGTGGTCTTTTACCTCTGCCTTTGACAGCCATTTCCGACTGTAAGGACAAGTGAGTGCCCTGCTCTGCTCAGCTGCAGAGTTGTCCACTTATTCCGGTGGATACTCGGTCCCCAGAGCTGTGTTAGCCACACCGTGGTGTGTTTCCATCCTCTACCACGGGGAGGTACAGTTGGGATTTTCCCTTCCTAAAACTATGGTCTATGACCAAAACTCTCTAGTACTATTATAGTACACAATAATTTATGTCTAATATTTCTCGTCCACCTATATCAGTACACAAAATGATAAGATAAATCAAGCAGAATACAAGGTATTGTCCACATTGTTAGATTTAGTACTGAATTAATATCACATACAATGGGGATAGGGAACGAACAACCACAGGCAAGGGATCTGTAAACAGAACTGGCATCATTAGTCTCTGAGTTTTATTGTAAGTATCAAGTTCATTGTACAAGAGCAATTTCTCAGTGGTACAATCTCCTCCATGAGATCACACAAGTGGTAAATATCCTCCATGAGATCACACATTTGGTAAATATCCTCTATGAGATCACATAAGTGGTAATTATCCTCTATGAGATCACACAAGTGGTAATTATCCTCTATGAGATCACACAAGTGGTACATATCCTCCATGAGATCACACAAGTGGTACAATATCTCCCATGAGATCACATAAAGGTAAAATATTCTCCATGAGATCACACAAGTGGTGCAATATCCTCCATGAGATCACACAAGTGGTCCAATGTCCTCCATAAGATCACATCCATCCATCATGTGCCATGCCGGTAAGCGTGGGCGGTCATGTTCTGCCATCTCACTCGATCAACAGAGTCGTGGATCAGTTCCGTGTTTTTGTCTCGACCATGCCACAAGGCCAAGCCATCCAGATACTTGTTTCTAGGTCTTCCCCTTGGTCTGTTCCCCTCGATCTTACCAGTTGTCACCAAGTTCTCCAAATCATTTCTTCTCATAACATGCCCAAAAAATTGTGACTGTCTACGTCTAAGATCACATAAGTGGTACAAAATCCTCCATGAGATCACACAAGTGGTACAATATCCTCCATGCAATCACACAAGTGGCACAATATCCTCCATGAGATTACACAAGTGGTACAATATCCTCCATGAGATCACACAAGTGGTGCAATATCCTCCATGAGATCACACAAGTGGTACGTACAATAACCTCCATGAGATCACACAAGTAGTACAATATCCTCCATGAGATCACACAAGTGGCACAATATCCTCCATGAGATCACACAAGTGGTACAATATCCTCCATGAGATCACACAAGTGGCAGAATATCCTCCATGAGATCACACAAGTGGTACAATATCCTCAATGAGATCACAAAAGTGGTACAATATCCTCCATGAGATTACAAAAGTGGTACAATATTCTCCATGAGATAACACAAGTGGTACAAAATCCTCCATGAGATCACACAAGTGGTACAATATCCTACATGAGATCACACAAACAGTACAATATCCTCCATGAGATCACAAACTTGGTACAATATGCTCCATAAGATCACACAAACAGTACAATATCCTCCATGAGATCACACGTGGTACAAAATCCTCCATGAGATCACACAAGTGGTACAATATCCTACATCAGATCCCACAAGTGGCACAATATCCTCCATGAGATCACACAAGTGGTACAATATCCTCCATGAGATCACACAAACAGCACAATATCCTCCATGAGATCACACAAGTGGTACAAAATCCTCCATGAGATCACATGTGGTACAAATTCCTCCATGAGATCACACAAGTGGTACAATATCCTACATGAGATCACACAAACAGTACAATATCCTCCATGAGATCATACAAGTCGTACAATATCCTCCATGAGATCACACAAGTGGTACAATATCCTCCATGAGATCACACAAGTGGTACAATATCCTCCATGAGATCACACAAGTGGTACAATATCATCCATGAGATCACACAAGTGGTACAATATCCTCCATGAGATCACAAACTTGGTACAATATCCTCCATGAGATGACACAAGTGGTACAATATCCTCCATGAGATCACAAAAGTGGTACAATATCCTAAATGAGATTACACAAGTGGTACAATATCCTCCATGAGATCACACACGTGGTACAATATCCTACATGAGATTACAAAAGTGGTACAATATCCTCCATGAGATCACACAAGTGGTACAATATCCTCTTTGAGATCACACAAGTGGCACAATATCCTCCACGAGATCACATAAGTAGTACAATATCTTCCATGAGATCACACAAGTGGTACAATATCCTCCACGAGATCACACAAGTGGTACAATATCCTCCTTGAGATCACACAAGTGGTACAATATCCTCCATGAGATCACACAAGTGGTACAATATCCTCCATGAGATCACAAACTTGGTACAATATCCTCCATGGGATCACACAAGTGGTACAATATCCTCCATGAGTTCTCACAGGTGGTACAATATTCTTCATGAGATCACAAACTTGGTACAATATCCTCCATGAGATCACACAAGTGGTACAATATCCTCCATGAGATCACACAAGTGGTACAATATCCTCCATGAGATCACACAAGTGGTACAATATCCTACATGAGATCACACAAGTGGTACAATATCCTCCACGAGATCACACAAGTGGTACAATATCTTCCATGAGATCACACAAGTGGTACAATATCCTCCATGAGATCACACAAGTGGTACAATATCCTCCATGAGATCACAAACTTGGTACAATATCCTCCATGGGATCACACAAGTGGTACAATATCCTCCATGAGTTCTCACAGGTGGTACAATATTCTTCATGAGATCACAAACTTGGTACAATATCCTCCATGAGATCACACAAGTGGTACAATATCCTCCATGAGATCACACAAGTGGTACAATATCTTACATGAGATCACACAAGTGGTACAATATCCTCCACGAAATCACATAAGTAGTACAATATCTTCCATGAGATCACATGAGTGGTACAATATCCTCCACGAGATCACACAAGTGGTACAATATCCTCCATGAGATCACAAACTTGGTACAATATCCTCCATGGGATCACACAAGTGGTACAATATCCTCCATGAGTTCTCACAAGTGGTACAATATTCTCCATGAGATCACAAACTTGGTACAATATCCTCCATGAGATCACACAAGTGGTACAATATCCTACATGAGATCACACAAGTGGTACAAAATCCTCAATGAGATCACACGTGGTACAAAATCCTCCATGAGATCACACAAGTGGTACAATATCCTCCATGAGATCACACAAGTGGTACAATATCCTCCATGAGATCACACAAGTGGTACAATATCCTCAATGAGATCACAAACTTGGTACAATATCCTCCTTGAGATCACACAAGTGGTACAATATCCTCCATGAGATCACATAAGTGGTACAATATCCTCCATGAGATCACATAAGTGGTAAAATATCCTCCATGAGATCACACAAGTGGTACAATATCCTCCATGAGATCACACAAACAGTACAATACCCACCATGGGATCACTCAAGTGGCACAATATCCTACATGAGATCACATAAGTGGTACAATATCCTCCATGAGATCACACAAGTGGTACAATATCCTCCATGAGATCACATAAGTGGTAAAATATTCTCCACGAGATCACACACGTGGTACAATAACCTCCATGAGATCACACAAGTGGTACAATATCCTCCATGAGATCACACAAGTGGTACAATATCCTCTATGAGATCACACAAGTGGCACAATATCCTCCACGAGATCACATAAGTAGTACAATATCTTCCATGAGATCACATAAGTGGTACAATATCCTCCACAAGATCACACATGTGGTACAATATCCTCCATGAGATCTCGCAAGTGGTACAATATCCTCCATGAGATCACACAAGTGGTACAATATCCTCCATGAGATCACAAACTTGGTACAATATCCTCCATGGGATCACACAAGTGGTACAATATCCTCCATGAGTTCTCACAAGTGGTACAATATTCTCCATGATATCACAAACTTGGTACAATAAAATCTATGAGATCACAAGTGGTACAATATCCTCCATGAGATCACAAAAGTGGTACAATATCATCCATGAGATCACACAAGTGGTACAATATCCAACACGAGATCACATAAGTAGTACAATATCTTCCATGAGATCACATAAGTGGTACAATATCCTCCACGAGATCACACAAGTGGTACAATATCCTCCATGAGATCACACAAGTGGTACAATATCCTCCATGAGATCACAAACTTGGTACAATATCCTCCATGGGATCACACAAGTGGTACAATATCCTCCATGAGTTCTCACAAGTGGTACAATATTTTCCATGAGATCACAAACTTGGTACAAAAACCTCCATGAGATCACACAAGTGGTACAATATCCTCCATGAGATCACACAAGTGGTACAATATCCTACATGTGATCACACAAGTGGTACAATATCCTCTATGAGATCACACAAGTGGTACAATATCCTACATGAGATCACACAAGTGGTACAATATCCTCCATGAGATCACACAAGTGGTACAATATCCTCCATGAGATCACACAAGTGGTACAATATCCTACATGTGATCACACAAGTGGTACAATATCCTCTATGAGATCACACAAGTGGTACAATATCCTACATGAGATCACACAAGTGGTACAATATCCTACATGAGATCACACAAGTGGTACAATATCCTACATGAGATCACACAAGTGGTACAATATCCTACATGAGATCACACAAGTGGTACAATATCCTCCATGAGATCACACACCTCAGCACAGTGCACAAACTCTGTAGCACCAATCCAAACGTGGGTATACCATAGAAATGTCCGGGGGTTTTCTAACTTCAGCTGTAGCAGTGGTGTTCTTTCTGAGCGACAGCAGTGGTGTTCTTTCTGAGCTGTATTAGCGGTGTTCTTTATTAGCTGTATTAGTGGTGTTCTTTATGAGCTGTAGTTGTGGTGTTCTTTCTGAGCTGTATTAGTGGTGTTCTTTATTAGCTGTATTAGTGGTGTTCTTTATGAGCTGTATTAGTGGTGTTCTTTATGAGCTGTAGCAGTGGTGTTCTTTATGAGCTGTATTAGTGGTGTTCTTTATGAGCTGTAGCAGTGATGTTCTTTATGAGCTGTAGCAGTGGTGTTCTATATGAGCTGTAGCAGTGATGTTCTTTATGAGCTGTAGTTGTCGTGTTCTTTATGAGCTGTAGTTGTCGTGTTCTTTATGAGCTGTAGCAGTGGTGTTCTTTATGAGCTGTAGTTGCGGTGTTCTTTATGAACACCACTTTTTTAGAACTGGCACTATTAGCCACCGGACACTGATGCATATGCTGGGGGGAGGATCTGAGCACCTATGGACATGTCCGGAGTGCAATGAAGATACACCAACTGATAACTGATAACTGACTGACTGATCTTTATGAGCTGTAGCAGTGGTGATCTTTATGAGCTGTATTAGTGGTGTTTTTTAAGAGCAGTAGCAGTGGTGATCTTTATGAGCTGTAGCAGTGGTGGTCTTTATGAGCTCTAGCAGTGGTGGTCTTTATGAGCTGTAGCAGTGGTGTTCTTTCTGAGCGGTATCAGTGGCCTTGTGTGGTGTGTTCTTTATGATCTCCAACTGCTAAAGGATTATTGACATGTCATGTTCATGTGGAGCTTCTCAGTTTTGTTTTCCTTATCTGAGAATGCTAGAAGTCTGATATACTGTGTTGGATCTGGAGGAGCTAAGTCAGAACAATCCAGATTTGAATAATGGAGTTAACTTATCTTTAGTGGTAGCTTTATTTTTTCACAAACGCATGACAAACTTAAAAAAAGACAAACCACCGAAGACTGAAAATAAACAAATGTTTGCTGCAACTACAGACAGAACAGAAAACATCACATCCAACAAACAAATCAAGACTGTCCTAATACTGGCTCAGAAATAAAAAGGGACCCAAGCATGGCACACGATCAGTCAGCACAATGCCACTACTTTACCTTTCCTAGTCCTTCAGATGGCAACAGTTAAAAAGAGAAAACAATATCCACAATCATAATAGATAACTTCTTACATATGCATGGAAATCTGTCACAGCACTTTACATATTATTATAAATAACATCTGTTATTTTAGGTCGGTCTTATTATAAGACTTGAAGTTCTCTCTGTGGCGATGGGGTTACGGACGCAATTCATAATCCCACATACCACGTTGGAGATTTGGCAGCAGACTATTTTGCATTAGTTTTCATTAAATAGTATGAGTGCCGGTGGTTCAGAAAGCAATGACAAACTACTGAACGTAAACTTGCCATGAAATTACAAACAGCCTAAAATGCTGGAGTTGACTGCGATATCCTGTAAGGGATATGCAAGTAACTTATGTATAGGCAAGCTTGCTATTGTCAGATGTATGTACAGACAAATATCTGTTACACATATGGATAGATTGGTTAATTACATTCGTTACTTATAACTGTTACTTCGTGTCCACCTTACATTTGATCTGAGGTCTGCTACATAACATCAATGTTGATCTGAGGTAACATCAATGTTGATCTGAGGTAACATCAATGTTGATCTGAGGTAACATCAATGTTACACACGCTGAGATATAGGCCACTTTATGACTGTCTGACATAACTAACAAGTGTCACTTTGTTTTAGTTTAGTCGACGGATCAACATCATGGCACACGGGTGTAACCCATAAGTGCTCGTTCTACTCCTAACTCAAGCCTGAGTCCAGAGAATCTCAGCTCAGTGCATGAACTCAGTAGCACCGGCGAGGATCTTGAAATACTTTGCGTAGATTTTTAACTCAAAATTTTGAATTTCACTTTATGACAAAGTGATATAACATTTATGTGTCACTGTATGACAATGTGACATTATTAGTATGTGTCACATTATGACAATGTGACTAACTAATATGAGCCACTTTGTGACAATATGAAATTAATATGTGCCACTATATGACAATGTGACATTAATATGTTCTTTTCTATGGAGGTGAATCCTGGACAATGGGCAGTCAAGCTGAAAAAACATCCGATGGCTGCAGAAATGTGGTTTCTGAGGAGAATGCAAAGAATACCACGGACAGACAGAAAAACCAAAAACCAAGTCATACAGGAGACAAATGAAAATCGTAAATTGATTAGAGAAATTAGACATAGACAGTCAAAATTTTTTGGAAACTTGGTCGAGACAGGAACACTGAGCTGATCCATGACTCTGGTGATCGAGTGAAAGGCGAGTCATGACTGCCCACGCTTTCTGGCATGACACATGATTGATTGATTGATTGACATCATATGCATCACTTCATAACAATGTGACATTAATATGTGTCACTTTATAACAATGTGTCATATCCAATAAGTGTTACTTTATGACAATGTGACATAACCAATATGTGTCACTTTATGACAATATGGCATAACTAATATGTGCCACTTTATGACAATGTGACATCACTTATATGTATCACTTCATGACAAAATGACATAACTAATATTTGCCATTTTATGACAATGTGACATATCCAATATGTGTCACTTATGACAATGTGAACTAACTAATATTTGTCACTTTATGACAGTGTAACATAACCAATATGTGTCACTTTATGACAATGTGACACAACCAATATTTATCAGTTTATGACAATGTGACATAACTAATATTTGCCATTTTATGACAATGTGACATAACCAATATGTGTCACTTATGACAGTACAACATTATGACAACTACTTTATGACAATGTGACATAACCAATATGTGTCACTTATGACATAACTAATACTTGCCATTTTATGTCAATGTGACATAACCAATATGTGTCACTTATGACAGTACAACATAACTAATACTTGCCATTTTATGTCAATGTGACATAACCAATATGTGTCACTTATGACAATGTGACATAACCAATATTTGTCAGTTTATGACAATGTGACATAACCAATATGTGTCACTTATGACAGTACAACATAACTAATATTTGCCATTTTGTGACAATGTGACATAACCAATATGTGCCACTTTATGACAATGTGACATAATCAATACGTGTCACTTTATGACAATGTAACATACAGTTGGAAACTAAACTTTGAGACAGAAAATATTGACAGCAGACTGTACCCACACAATAGACGATGAAGTGTGAGGTCAGAGATGGTACCCATATGATAGGTGATAAAGTGTGAGGTCAGAGATGGTACCCACACAATAGATGATGAAGTGTGAGGTCAGAGATGGTACCCACACAATAGATGATGAAGTGTGAGGTCAGAGATGGTACCCATATGATAGGTGATGAAGTGTGAGGTCAGAGATGGTACCCACACAATAGATGATGAAGTGTGAGGTCAGAGATGGTACCCATATGATAGGTGATGAAGTGTGAGGTCAGAGATGGTACCCACACAATAGATGATGAAGTGTGAGGTCAGAGATGGTACCCAAATGATAGATGATGGAGTGTGAGGTTACAGATGGTACCCACACAATAGATGATGAAGTGTGAGGTCAGAGATGGTACCCACACAATAGATGATGAAGTGTGAGGTCAGAGATGGTACCCACACAATAGATGATGAAGTGTGAGGTCAGAGATGGTACCCATACAATAGATGATGAAGTGTGAGGTCACAGATGGTACCCACACAATAGATGATGAAGTGTGAGGTCAGAGATGGTACCCACACAATAGATGATGAAGTGTGAGGTCAGAGATGGTACCCAAATGATAGATGATGGAGTGTGAGGTCACAGATGGTACCCACACAATAGATGATGAAGTGTGAGGTCAGAGATGGTACCCACACAATAGATGACTACGTGTGAGGTCAGAGATGGTACCCACACAATAGATGATGAAGTGTGAGGTCAGAGATGGTACCCACACAATAGATGATGAAGTGTGAGGTCAGAGATGGTACCCACACAATAGATGATGAAGTGTGAGGTCAGAGACTGTGCAACGGGACTAGGAAAAGTCACAAGAAGACAAAGAAGAATACAGCAAACTGCAGAGAATGAAAAAATGTAACAATAATAAAAACAATAATAATTTAAATATCGAAGACACAAACAATAGATTGCACAATTTATTGCCTAGCATATTTCGCTGCATCTCGTCGGGTACATACTACAGAATTCACACCACATAAAGTAAAATAACTAGATAAATCCTTCAACCTGAAATATACACATGTTCCTAATATCAATATGTAACTGACGAGATGCAGCAAAATATGCCAGGTAATAAATCGAGAAATCTATTATTTATGTCTTCATTATTCAAAAACAATAATAATGGCAATGATACTGATAGTGATGTTAGAAGACAACAGACGAACACAAGGGATGTCACTTACTGGTGTCTGCCATTCATCTCGTCTGGCTTGCCATAATTGACATCGTCTGCCAGAGAATACAATTTGTACAGGTAGAGATAAAGGTAACAGCTGAGCAGGTATTGTGCACTTACAAAAGGTAACAGCTAAGCAGGTATTGTGCACTGTAAACTGTAATATGCAGAACTGTGTGGTCAGTAACCTGTAATATGTGGGTCTGTGTGGTCAGTACGCTGTAATATGTGGGTCTGTGTGGTCAGTAAACTGTAGTATGTGGGACAGTGTGGTCAGTAAACTGTAATATGTAGGTCTGTGTGGTCAGTAAACTGTAGTATATGGGTCTGTGTGGTCAGTAAACTGTAATATATGGGTCTGTGTGGTCAGTACACTGTAATATGTGGGACTGTGTGGTCAGTACACTGTAATATGCGGGACTGTGTGGTCAGTAAACTGTAATATGCGGGACTGTGTGGTCAGTAAACTGTAATATGCGGGACTGTGTGGTCAGTACACTGTAATATGCGGGACTGTGTGGTCAGTACACTGTAATATGTGGGTCTGTGTGGTCAGTACACTGTAATATGTGGGTCTGTGTGGTCAGTACACTGTAATATGGTCAGTACACTGTAATATGTGGGTCTGTGTGGTCAGTACACTGTAATATGTGGGACTGTGTGGTTAGTACACTGTAATATGCGGGACTGTGTGGTCAGTAAACTGTAATATGCGGGACTGTGTGGTCAGTAAACTGTAATATGCAGGACTGTGTGGTCAGTACACTGTAATATGCGGGACTGTGTGGTCAGTACACTGTAATATGTGGGACTGTGTGGTCAGTACACTGTAATATGCAGGACTGTGTGGTCAGTAAACTGTAATATGCAGGACTGTGTGGTCAGTACACTGTAATATGCGGGACTGTGTGGTCAGTACACTGTAATATGTGGGTCTGTGTGGTCAGTACACTGTAATATGTGGATCTGTGTGGTCAGTACACTGTAATATGTGGGTATGTGTGGTCAGTACACTGTAATATGTGGGTCTGTGTGGTCAGTACACTGTAATATGTGGGTCCGTGTGGTCAGTACACTGTAATATGTGGGTCCGTGTGGTCAGTACACTATAATATGTGGGTCTGTGTGGTCAGTACACTGTAATATGTGGGTCTGTGTGGTCAGTACACTGTAATATGTGGGTCTGTGTGGTCAGTACACTGTAATATGTGGGTCTGTGTGGTCAGTACACTGTAATATGTGGGTCTGTGTGGTCAGTAAACTGTAATATGTGGGTCTGTGTGGTCAGTAAACTGTAATATACTGGGTATTTAACCAAAAGTGGGCATTATACATGAGTGAGTATACTAAGATACATACATAGAACATATATCACCATACACACATAGAACATATATCAAGATATACACACATAGAACATATACCAAGATATACACATAGAAC